>PVKB01000868.1:92500-466314 GCA_004027205.1 Ctenodactylus gundi
ACACGATGTAGATTTTGAAATTTTTTGTTTTAGTGTCTGTCATACTCAGCGAAGTGTGTCAGACACAGAGTTAAATATCAACTGGTTTCTCCAACATGAGAAACCCTCCTTACGGTCATTTCATACAACTAAAGTGGGGGGACATCATGGGAATTAGGGAGGGAAAGGTGGATATGGGAAGATCAGAAAGAAGAGAGGAAGGACGTGTAACTTTGATGAGATATATATGTGCGCAAAATACTCAAGCTCAACCTAAACATTAAGCATCACATGTACACATATCAATGCAATGAGAGAACAACAAAATTCTAACCTGATTTCCTAATAATCCTTAGTTCAACTAAATGTACTCAGAGGTGTGAGTGTAGTAATGACCTATATAACATCGTGAACATAAGCTGGGGTTGCCACAAGCTTGTTTTTACAATATCTGTAGGACAGTGATGTCTAGATTTTTGAGATTCTTAGCCATTTAGAAAAAGACACTTCAGGGAATTAAATATAGTTTCTTTTTTTCCAGATTAATATAGTAAAGACAAAATAAAAGGTGATTTATTTGTCACCATTTCTCATGAAGAAAGATCAAAAACAAAAGTAACAGGTACAGTATAATGGTAATGTTTCTACTCATAAAGACTTCATTTTTAAGGAACAGTAACTACTTAATATGATTTCTCTAATGGACCTTGCTTCATGAGGAGTATTTTTTTCCATAATTTGAGAACCATATTCTCAGTTCCTTCTATGGTCAGCTCATTACTACTGAACACTATTCAGGTCTTTATACACTGTGGTCATAAAATATGTATGCATTACCTGTCATGATATATTGAATTTAGTTATTATATTGGAGCTATTTTTTTGAGACAGAGTCTTGCCCATTAGTCCAAGCTTGACCTGAACTCATTATGTAGCCCAGGCTGGCCTCAAATTCACAGAAATCCTCCTGCCTCGGCATCTCATGTGCTGGGATAACAAGTAAATGCCACCATACTGGCTTTATGTAGTTCCAAAGAAACTGAACACAGGTCCTTGAACTTGTTAGTCCAGGGGTCTAACTTCCAAGTTATTCCCCCATTCCTGCAATTGTTACAATCTATGTCTTAAATGTAACTTTTAGAAAATTAAACAATGTTTAATACTATAATTTTTCCATTAACAATTGAAGCTCTCTTTTCATTTGAGGAACTGTGACTTATGATACTACTATGTTTCAAAAAAAATCAATAAATAAATCCACGGGAAAATATAGTTGGAATTTGCAGTTTATGTAAGAATCTAGAATGTAAATTATGTAATATAATTCTCATTGATGAGATATATTGAGAAGATACATTCAAAATAATTTTAACATCCAGTGGGTATTGCTTCTATTTTCTTATAGATGATTTCAGTTTTCTCTTGACAAATGTAAACAATCATGTTACATGGCTTATAAACTGATTATTTTTACACAAAATGTTAACTACCAATCTTGTGTGCCCTGACTTTTTAATTCAATAAAGATGCCTTCACGATCTTGCCATACCGTTACAGAAATTGACTTCAGTCTTTCTCTTCAACATTTAATGACATATGACAAAGCAAAAGAATTTAGAAAACACACACTTATTTCACACAGATGAAGTCACTGGCCTCACATGAATGTTAGAAAGTATGTATCTCACACATTTATATAGATCACTCAGGTTAATGTTTAGATTCTATTTTATCAATATAGTTAGACGGATTAAATGTTACCATAGGAAATTTTCAATTAGCTGATTGTTGAAGAGGAAAAACAACCATTCATTACAATTTCTGATACTTCCTGTAAATCCCTTTTTAACTCCTGCTGGAAGCGGTGTGACTCACAAGCTATGAAGATCTTGCCAGGAATAATGAACAGCTAGAGATAAGCTGTATCTTTTTTATGGAAATAACTAAGACAAACTAATGAGTTCAAGTGTTTTGAAATCTTCTGCCACTTTATTTAGACTAATGATTTCACATTTGTGCAGCACATACACTGTATTAACAAAGCCAGTCCACATTTATGCTGGTATTTCACATTAATAATCTGAAGAGCACATGCAGTAGACAGATCTCTTGAAGGGTAATATTTCAGTGGGTAGGAGTTCAATCTCTATGTTTGATAGAGCTTAGTTTTATTTCGAATCATGAGTGGCATGTGTGAAACAGAGAACCAAAAAACTATTCTTCGGGCTGGAGGAATAGCACAGCAGTTAAAGTATTTCTCCAGCATGCTCAAGGCCCTGGGTTCAATTCCCCAGCACCACATAAACTGGGCATGGTGGTGCACACCTGTAATTCCAACTCCCAAGAGGCTGAGACAAGAAGGAGATTGCCACAAAACCAAGGCTAGCCCGGGCTCCATATGTAGTTCAGGACCAGCCTGGCTACAGAGCGAGTCCTTGTCTTAAAAAATATGTATGTATTCTTTCTACACTCTACATTTTATATGTGATGAAACAGAAACCTCTCATGCCAATATTGTGCTTCCTAATTGAAAAAAAAAAAATTGCTTCAAAAGAACCCGGAAATAGAGCACATGCAAAACAATAGTCTGAGGTTTATAATAATAAAGATGATGACCGTGATAAACATGATGGCATGTAACCACAGCAAGAACAATGCTTTACTATTGGGAATAGAGCTACTGCTATGGCTAAATTCTATGAGAAGTTTAACTCTCTCTGCAATATGATAATTTTTAAAGAAATTGAACTTAAACTTTCAATTTCAATTTGGCTGAATAAGAACGTGTAATGTGTTTGTAGCTGGAGATAGATGTTTTTATTGATGATTTAAATAGTATGGGTCCAAGTGTATGAAATTGTATGCTTTCTAAAATACTAATTTTAACAATCATGTCGTTGCTAACCTGTAGGTTGTCAAGTTTGCATGAAGCTATAAACATAATCATAATGAATTTGAGACATATTTCTAAATGGAATAATTTATGAAAATAATGGCGATGTTCATACATATGTATATACCCATATAAAATTTTATTACTGATATTGACGAAAATAAACTGAAAGTCACATTTCCTTATTACTTGCAAAGACGAACTGATCATCAAAACAATGGTGCTGTCCCTCTTACCTGTTGCTTTTATTTGGTCATTTTCATTAAGCAGTTCCTCATTTTCACATCAAATTCTCTTCCTACTGTAATCCCTAGCGGAAATCCTACCATTTTTAATATTATGTCTATTAAATTCATCCTTATTGTAACTGATAATCTTGGCTTAATAAAGTTCCATTGTTTGCAGACATTTTCCTATGATTTGCTTGATAAGATTTGAATTGTTATGCAGTCATTTTTAAAACAAGAAGAAGTTGAAATCTGGCAGAACTAGGTTAGAATTTCCCTTTATTCACCACTTGAGAGACCTTAGGCAAAGCTATTTCAGCCTAGTGGGTCTTAAAGTCTGTATTTGTGAAATGAGACATCTTGTTTTCTGACACTGCACTGAAGATTAAATCAGATTATGCATATTAAAATCTCCTCTGAGCTTTTGAACATAGGAGATCCGTGGCACATAGCAATTCGTACAATTATCTCTAAAGTGGTAGTGCTTCCCAACTACTGATGTGGTACCGGGCTATTTCATGAAATTTGAGGACTTCCTTCCGAACAAAAGAAGAAGAATGAACTCAAAGAAAGTAGCAAGTTGGTGACACTGCAAACTTATATTGGAAGTCCGTGGTTAGGTGCTATGAAGCCAGTGGTACTGATGTCACATATATTCCACTGAATCAATTGCCATACCATACTTTTCAAACGGTTTTATTTTATAGTAATTTTGGTATACATTATTATATTGTGTAATAACTTTATTCTTGATTTTACTCGTAGATTTGTCCAAGTTCAGAATTTTATTCTTAGTAACTTTTGGGGCATTTCTGGGGAAGTAAAGGGACAAAAATTTGATTTCAAAGCATCCCAGGTATCTGTGACACTCTACCTATCATAGGTTAAGAGTGCAAAAATGTAAAATTCTTCACTTGATAAGAGAATGCCTGGATCCCCATTCAAGAATTTTTTTTTTTTAAGAGAAAGCTACAGACTTGGCTGGAGGATGTCTGGCTGCCATTTCTGGAGAGAAGACCTCCTAGCTATCCACATGGCATTACTGACTGTGAAACGCAAGAACTGTGAGGTCGGGGCCTCCATTTAAATTTTAAGTGAAGGCTTTGGACATCAGCTAAGGAGCCTCTAAGAGAGTGATATATGAAGTTGTGGGAGTGAAGTTGAAAGTGTAATAGACACCCCAGGAAGGTGGAGATGCAAGAGATATTAGCTATCTAACAAGGGAAGCTATCATTTCAGATAAGAAGCTAGGGGACAGGTGTGGCTGTGGCTTAGTGATTACAGAGCTAGGAAGTATCAGCCCCCAAGTTTGAGGGCCCAAAACAACATACTGGCTGGGTGTGGTAATTTACACCGATAACCAGAACATTTAGGAAACTGAAGCACAAGGATTGCTAGGCCAGCATGAACCTCACAGTGACTTCAGGATGAGCCTGAACTACAGAAAAAGAATCTGCCACAGAAAAACACCCCTAAAAAATAAACAACAACAACGGTAACAAAAACCTATAGAATTCACAGCCTGCTGTACTGGTTTTTGGTTTTGTTCTTTTTTTTTTTTAGACAATTCTCTTCTGTTTCTTCATACTCCTTATGGAATAGATATATTTACTCTGTGCCATTACTTGGGATTATGAAATTTATATTTAATTTTATAGAAATTTATAGCTAACAACTTACCTTAAGTCACAAAAGAGACATGGCCATCGACTTTTGAACATTCCAAGAGCTACTGAGATTTTTAGGAAGAAATGTTTGTATTTGCAATTGTATATAATATAACTGTATTTTATAAGATAAAATTTGCTAGCATATTATTATGTTTATATGAGGAATAAATATACCTAAGTAGATAAGCATGGGTACGAAAAGGTGAAATCGTGTTAATAATTAATAATTGTCAACTTGATGGGATGGTTTGGGAGGTCGCCAAGGTATGAGTGAAGCACATTTCTGGGCATGCCTCTGTGGGCCACGGAGTCGTGACCTTGGTAGCATGTGTGGTCCCTCGACCTTTCCTCTCTTGCTTCTTATCTCCCCAGCTTCCATGAAGGAGGCAGCTCCACGCCTCCACCCCGTCCTGTCATGACGTTCCTGCCTTGGAGCTGGTTGGACTTAGACTGAATCCCCTGACTGTTTGAGACAAGCTAACCCTCTCTGTGATTAGATTGCTGATGTTGAGCATTTTGCCCAGGGATGGGGAATTTGATAAATACATCTACCTTAAAGAACTAAAATTAGAAAACCATGTAAGTGTACATGTAGGATAGTGACAATGTGGCTGAAGTATTTGGAAAGCAATCAGGTGTAGAGTGTGGTTTTGTGTCATGTGAGCAAGAGAACAACTTCACGGAGAACTTCCGAGGAAATAATGAATGAACTGAGCTTTCTTCTAACAGAATCTCTTTGGAAGTCTGTGGAGGGCCAAAGGAGAACACAGAAGTGAAGAAATCCATATAAGAATAGGGACAGTAGAAGCAGAGTAAATGAACAGAGGTGACTTAAACAACATTTTTTAAAAATGTCTGTTTTAAACAACTACAAAAGGGAGTGTGAAGACTCCTTGTGAGTGTGACCGGATATTTAAAGGAGAAATTTATTTTATCCCACTATTTAGAGAGTCTCAGTCCCTGCCTGGTCAGGTGACTATGCATGTCACAGGGCCTACCTATTGCATACCTGCAAAAAGGGCTCATCACATCACAGCAAAGTCGTGCACAGGAAGGACTGAGCCAATGCGGGACAAACTTACTTTTGGGTCATGCCTCAAGTGGCCCATTCCCTCCAACTAAGTCCCAACTCCTAACAGCACAGGAAATCTTCAATGGAGTAATCCACTTGTTTCCATTAATTCTCATGATTCAATCACCTTTCAAATACATGAGGCTTTTGGGAAACATTCCGAGTCCAAACCGTAATGCTTGTGGTACACAGGGAGTGTTTTCATTATGTTTTGGCAGAAAAATATATATCAGCTAATGTGTATGTTCCAGGAAAATAATCCCTGATGTCTAAACACTAATGATGCAGGATATTGGGGAGGAGAAATTTAACAGTTTAGCATCCTTAAGTTATCAAGGGTGGAGGATTGCTTAGAAATGGCCTGCTGAGAACACACACTGGAGGAAAGACAGCTGTAGGTGCGTGTGTAGGTGGTTTGTTTTGATATGGTATCAGAAAGTTACAGAATTTATTTTCTGAGTGTTCGCCATTTGTGTTTTTCCCTGTGGAGTTGGAAATAAGTCCAAGAGTCAAAATATAAAGGGGGGATTAGATTTTACAGAATAGGGACTGCAAAAATATCGCACAAAATCACGTTCTAGAACAAGAAAACATAACAAGGAAATTACGTTTTTTTTTTGTATTTGCAGGTATACAACAGAAGATCTGGGATCATCATTCCTGGTTTACATCCTACCCTCTACCTATCATTGTAAAAGAGAAAGCTACCAAAGATTCTTGGAACTCAGTTTCATAATCTATTAAGCAGAGAAAAACTAATATTTGCTTCACAACACAGACCACACAGACACATACACTTAATTGGTGGCATAATAGATGTGCTTAATAAATTAAAATATTTTATTAAAATAATACTTACTGTTGGGATTAAATTCTCTTTTTCTGAAAAGCATTTTCAAAGTTAGTAGTAATTTGACTTGAACACTTGAAAAAATGGTGAGGAATTTCTAAAGAAGAAGAATAATTAAAAGTTGGAGAGAGGTCAGAAGGAGAGAAGAGGAAGAAAAATATTATATAATCATTTCGTGCTATTGAAAAGGTTGGCAAGGGTAAAATCCTAAGTAAACTGGGGCATCTAGAAGAAATTCATATTTCAGTCTCAACTTTAAATTGGTTCCTTCCAACTCAGAAGACCCTAATTCTTTTCTCAGGATCTTCACTGATTTGGTAAGACCCATCTATCATGAATAGGGTGATCTGCTTTACTAAAACTATAGTGGTAACGCTATGAGTCACATCTGAAATAAACCTTTTTATAGAAATATATACACTGGCATTTGAAAGAATAGAAAGAGCCATACCTAATCAAATTGACACACTAAATTAACAATCATGTAACATATCTAGGAAGGAGGTCAGAACCTAGGTGTTCCTGTTACTTTTTTGCTTTTTGCACTAGTACATAATCTTTTTCCCCATTTTTTAGGATATTAATGTGATTGAGAGTGAGTATTTGGTGTACATATATATCGTCTTAATGTTAAAATCCCTTCCCCTCCTCTCCTTTTTGGCCCTCTTGTGTCTTTCAATAACACTACTCTTTGGATCAATAAAATGCCTATAGGTGGGTTTCTCATATTACAGAAACCATCTGATATTTAACCTTTTCCATTTGACTCACTTCACTAAGCACAACACTCTCATAATCTTATCATCAAACTAGAATATTTTGGATGCATGTTCGGGTTTTCCAGCTCAGTTCACAGCTATCATCATTAACAATGTTTGGTTTAAAAAATTAATAAATTCCCCAGAGAAGGCCAAAGTCACAAGGAAAGGATCTACAAGCCAAAAGTAACAGAAAATGATGGCACAATAGTAATAACAATTAACACAAAATTGTATGACTGTATATCATTGTAATTCCTACCTCAAATATTTTGGTATTTTAGTTCCATTTTATAGATAAGAAAGGAAACATTAGGAGAGGCTTCCATACGTGCTTCAGACCGCAGACCTCAAATCCTGGGCCCTGACCTGGTTCTGTTCTGCTGCCTGTGAAGAACCGGACTGCATTTCAGGAAGTGAGCAGAGGAGGAGCAAACAAACCTTCGTCTATACTCACAGCCGCTCCTCAAAGCCCGCCTTACCATCCAGAGCTCCATCTCCTCTCACGTCCGCGGAGACACTCACGTCTCAGAAGGGGGCTTAGGAGTGCCCACAGCGCATGCGAGAGGTCTAGAGTGCAGACTCCTTGTGAGAATCTAATGCCGGGAGACCCCAGTGGAACCTTACAGGGTCGTGCTTGTTCTGAGACTTGGCTACAAGTAACAGATTAGCATTGACCTTCTGCAGAATGCGATCAGCAGAGAAGGTTGGCTGTGCAGAGAACACGACAAAGCAGTTGCCTGAACGCTCATGTCGAGACCTAATTAGTGAGTGGCACGTGATACGCAAACTGCTTAGGGCAGCAGGTTTCGTGGTGGGGAGTGAGCAGATGAGCTTCAGTCGGACAGCTGCATCTGGGCCCAGGCATAATTTATACCTTGAAACTCGTTAATATTTTAGCCTACACATGGCCCATACATCAATTTATTTTAAAATTGTATCCTTACTTCTTTCCTGTGTCAATCACAGTTTTGATAAGCCCCAAAACGAATCCTGGCAAATGCTTGCAAACCATAAATGTCAATGTTTCCTGTAAAAGAAAAAAATTTTTTTCTAATGTCCTCTTCAGTTTTTTTTTTTTTTTTCTCAGCATAATATAGTTTTCTTTGTAGAGGTCTTCAATTCTTTAGTTAGGCTTACTCCTACGTATTTTACAGGATTATGATTCTCAGTTTTTTTATTGTTGGTGTAGAGGAATGCTATCAATTTTTGTATTAATTTAGTATTATGCAATACGACAGAATTCTTCAGCTACTTCTAAGAGTTTCATGGCGGAGTTTTTGGAAGATGATGGTCATTTTCATATTAGGGTAGTTTAGCTTCTCCAATATGCATTTTTTTTTACTTTGTATTCTTGCTTAATTCCACAGGCTACATTTTTGAGAATTATGTTGAATAGGAGAGGTGAAAGTGAACCGCCCTGTTATGTTCCTGATTTAAGGGGAAACGCTTTCAATTTCTCCACATTCACTATTATATTTGCAGTAGGCTTGACATATATGGAAATTGAAAGACAGCCCCTGGTTTTGGAAAGGCAGAATTAATATCATCAAAGTTGCTATCCTGCCAAAACTGACGTACCAGCTGAACATAATCCATATCAAAATAACAACAACCTTTTTCACATAACTTGAAAATATAATTTTAAAAATCCATAAGGAACCAAGAGAGATCCAAAATAGTCACAGAATTTCTAAGTAAGGAGACAAAAACAGGTGACATTAAGACATTAAGTTATATTACAGAGCAGCAGTGATAAAAAGCATGTGTTACTGGCACAAAAATAGGCAGGTTGGACTATAGAAGAAAAGCAAGGCTGCAGAGACAAGGTCAAGCGCTTCAGCTACCTGGTCTTGGACAAACAGCCCAGAAGACATACACTGGAGAAAGGAAAACCTCTTCAATAAAAGATGCTGGGAGAATTTGTTGTGCACATGCAAAAAAAAATGAATCTAGACACAAATCAAAGTGGATCAAAGATCAAGATATGAAAATGGAAGCATTGAACCTGCTGGAGGACAAAATAGGTAAAACCCTTGAAGATTTAAGCCTTGTCAAGGACTTTCCTATCAGGAAACCTGATGCAAAAGAAATGGCTCCTAGAATCAACAAATGGAATTACATCAAATTAAAGCATTTCTTCATGGCAAAGGAAACTATATTGGTGTACAGAACAGCATTTCTCTACACCAATAACAAATCTGATGAGAAAGAAGTCAACAAAACAACCCCCTTTTTCAACAGCAATGAAACAAACAAAACACTGGAATAAAACTCACCAAAGAAGTGAAAGACTTATACAAAGAAAACCACAAAAACCTGAAAAGAGAGATTTATGACGACTTTAGAAAATTGAAAGACATCTCATATTCTGGGATAGGAGGAACTAATATTGTCAAAATGGCCATACTTCTAATGATGCTCTACAGATTCAATGCAATATTATTAAAAATACCAATTACATTCTACATAGAACTAAAACAAAAAAATCAAAATGTATATAGAACCAGAAAAGGCCCAGAATTTTCAAAGCAATTCTAAGTAACAGGGACAAAGCTGGGGAATCATAATTCCAGACTTCAAAAAATACTATAAAGCCACAGTGATTAAATCTACCTGGATTGGTATAAAAACAGATAGGAGGACCAACAGAACAGAATTAAGGATGTCAAAACAAACCCAAATACCCTCAGCGCCTGATCTTTGACAAAAGGCCAAAACAATCCACTGGAGAAAAGATAGCATCTTCATAAATGATGTTGGGAAACCTGGATTACTACTTGCAGGAGAATGAGATTCGTATCTGCCACAACACGCTAAAAATCAGATCAAAATGGGTCAAAGAACTTGACAACAAAACAGAAACAATAAATTGAAACTTGAGACCACCATGCTTAGTGAAGTCAGTCAGACTCAGAATGTTAAATATCAAATGGTTTCTCTAATGTGAGAAACCTAGACGACAATTTATAGAATTAAATGAAAGTTGGGGGAAAGAGGGAGCAGGCAGGATGGCCAAAAAGGAAGAGAGAAGGGTGTATATCTTTATATTAATAATAATGGGAAAAAAGAAGAAAAGACCCAATGATGAGACAGTGAGGATGTTGAGACTCTACTTAAAACAAAAGATCAGTCAGTAGTTTGACTTAAATTACAGGTTCATTGCAAAAGGCATTTCACTTTCTTCAAGTCCACTTTGTATAATATGTGGCAGGTGGCTCTTCCAGGATGCCATGAATTCTCCAAAAGTGCTTAGAATCTTGGAGACCAAGAATTCATTACTAAAAACAAGTCTTTGGAGTCTTTGAAAACAAAAATAATATAAAGACAAGGAACAAAAGCAATTATGGAAGTCCACCTCTTTTTTGACTGGGTCTGCACTGAGCACATCACTCTAAGGGGCTCACAGCACTGCTAAATCTACAGAGTCTTTTCCTAGTGGACAAGAGCTGGGCCTGGTCCTGTCTGCTCCTGAAGATATTTGTCATGAATCCTCCACGCTGTGGTTCAAAATATTGCATGTGTTTTTCCTTTTGAATAGCATCATAACTAGATAAATTTATTAAATAGCAGAGGATGTTGAAAAACAACTGTTAGAGAAAATTAATTAGTCTCTGCGGAGCACGATCTAGGCTGTAGTCAATCAGCGCTGGTAAGGTAACAATGCTTGCTTTTGAGTGATGGATTTTTCAAGACGACACGCATGTAGGAAAGTTATATACACTATTGTTGGCAACAAACACCACAGCTGCAGGATTATTCAAGTTCTTGAATGATTATAGATCAGAAAAACTCAACTAGTCATTTTGTAGGAGCATTTAGACAAAATGGCTGTCATAACGGTATATCTTTCTGGTTTTACTACTCAGGTCAAAGAGATCGCTTCTGGAGGCAAGTCTCTGAGCTGTGTCAGCCATACGGAAGTTGTAGCTAGCTGAACAATGTTTCCTGAATGCAACATTTTGCAGAATATAATTAAAATTAGTAATGTCATTAAAGTACATTCCTTTAATTCATGTGTATTTGTTCACCACTTTGAGGAGGTTGGATGCAAAGCACTGAAATAAAATGTCCTTCCAAAAGTCAATTCCCGGTGCTCAGGTCAGCATCACATGATCCTTGTGCTGAGTTGACAGGCAAATTCATGAAGTCATCCATACTTTAAATTTCCTTTTTCTAATCTTCACTTTCAAGAAAACTCCAACAAAGTGCATAGGCAAACTGAAGTTGTTTCCAACTTTGAATCTCACCCCAATTCCCATTCCAAATAAATAATGCTTGAAAAACTAGGTTGAATCATCCATCACATTTTTGATTACTTGACCCATAACAGAGATCTATTTGTAAATAAATAGTCAATTCTTGTAACACATTTTGGTGACCCAGAATGGATCACAAATACACTCATGTGACACATTGGACCTGCTCATTGAACTTAATCTGTCAAAACGTGGGGGAATGACAGCATGTGTTCCAGCTGACACAGTGGCAGGATTCAAATCCAAATGAGGCTTATGGGAGCAACATATAAAAGTAGGGATTTCTGACATGTCTTAAACATTAGCCATGATTTTGAAAGAGACTGATCCAAGTGCTTCTTTCTCCAGCCTATTGAATTATCATAGAGTTCAGCTTTTCCAAAGAATTTTAGCACTATTATTTAAGGAGGAAAAAAAACTCACATCAAATTAGAAAGAAATGAATCTGTGATATGTTTGAGAATAAGCCAAAGGAATCAACTTCATTAATGGTAGCAAATCAGCTCCTGGAGATCCCAAATGAAAGTTACCTTGAAGATATGAAACAACTAAAAAGTTCCAAATAGTTTGGAGTAAAACCAAAGCAGAATACCCTGAAATTGCAAAAAAAAAAAAAAAAAAAAAAAAAAAAGCACTGGAAAACCTTCTCTGTTTCTGTTATTTTATTTCTGTGAAGCTGGGTTTTCTACTAGGACAACAATCAAGACATAATTACATAATAAGTTGGCATTAAGAAACATACTTCCAGAGTCACTCTTTCTCTTGGATGAGAGTTCATCTCTCATTCATTCATTATTATGATGGATTATATATTCAATAATTTCATTATATAGAGAATATAAAAATAATTGAAGTAAAAAGCACAATATCTGTAATGTTCTTAAATCGAGACAAAACATCTCATTCTTTCTTATCTCAGCATGTAGAAAAATTATCTTCCAAGAAATTGGTCCTTAGAGCCAAAAAGTTAGACCTAGGTCTGAGTTTTAAATGTAGAGCTGTGTAAATTCAATGCCTGAGCTATTTTATTTTTAAATGTTTTGTCTCTTTCTAGACCTTGAAAACAAGGCTCACATTTGAATTCAGGATGTAACATTTGTTAAACATCAACCTGTTACATCCCTTAAATGGTGTATATTTCATTTCCATTCCCTATAAAGGATCAAAAAAACATCTTCTGTCTCTATCTGACATTACTTTTTAAAGTCCAGATAGACTTTTTGAAAAAGATCTGTAAGCTTTAAAACACACTTCCCACATATATTCCTACTATGGTTTGAATATTCATATCCCTCCAAAATTCATTTGTTGAAATCTCCAATGAGTTTGTACGAAAAGCTTGGAAATTTAGGTTGAAAGATTGGTGCCTGTATAGAAGGGTTTTTTGGCCTCTCTCCCAGCATTAGGATACAGCAAAAGGCCCCATCTTTGAATAGAACACAAGCCATCACCATATACTAAACCTGTGCGGCCTTGATCTTGGACTTCCTGGACTCCAGAATTGCTAACAGTGCATTTCCGTTCTTTGCGTATTACCCACTAATCTGAATGCAGTGACATTTACATCACTTCAGGTAACGACATCAGAGCTTCTCCTTGTGTAGGTTGTTTTGCAAAATGATTAGAAATGGAGCCATATTACCCCTGCTGATTTTGAAACCCAAGATGATTTTAAAAAGATGATAGTGGACCCAATGATTTAGATATTTTGCTTATCACTTTCCATCATATTTGAAGTAAAAGGTAAACATTTATTAAGCTAAAAGAAAACAAATGGGATTTGTTGATAAGAATTTAAATTTGTAAAAGATAACTTATAGCACTGCATTCAATTCCAAAGGAAAATACTAACAAAATATATCCTACTTTTATATTACATCTTGCCTGCTGGACATTTCTCTGACGAAATACACTTGTTACCTAATGCCTAAGGTGGAATTGGACTTATATGATTAATAGATATATCACTCAATCACTCAGAGCTACAAGGCTCCATTCACTTGGGATTGACTTAACCCCAGTAACAGCCCAGCAAGAACTGGGGATGTGGAGAAACCAGAGATACAGAATTTTACAACTAGCTAGAAGAGATAAAAAGTAGCTTTCATTTCTCCAAAATACAATAAATATCTCCGAGATTATTCTTCCTCTTTGATTTCAATAATGAAAGCCATAAAATGCTAAATTAATAAAGTCACTCAGCAGTAGAAATTACAAGAACATTCCATTATTTCTGGTTAATGATACTTCCAGTGATCAAAATTTTTTGTCTATGTGAAGAAAATTAATTATTAAATATAATAATATTCCTATCCTAATTATCATTTTAAAAGTGTAACTTAGTAATTTTGTTATAGTGGTATTAGTGCTGTAAGAATAAAAAGTTGATGATATATAGTGACGTTACTACAATTTCCTTTACTCTTATGTTTTATTTATAAAGACCATATTTCATTTTCTCTGTTATATATAAAACCAAATATTAAAAAGTTTTCAGTTTATGTACACATACATGCTCACCTCCATGTTCAAGAAATAAACCACAATGGGATTTACATTGGAAAAGTAAGTAATCTCTGAAGACATAATTAATTTTGGCTTCTTTTAAATTGAATTTAAAAAGTTGAATTTGCCATAAGTTTTGGAATGTCACTTTTAAAAAAATTGTCCCATAGAAACATGGATAGCAACGTACTTCTACAAAAACTGATTTCTTAAAATGGGAGATTTTATTGTCTCATTAACAAGGCATATTTTCTGCACCTTTAGGTTTTGTTTACCATTTAATTGACTTTTGCTCTTTTTATGGTGTGTAGATAAGATAGTAATCCTCTTCTGCATTTTAAAAATTTATTTTCATTTTAGGAAAAGCTGCAAATGTCAAGTTCTATCAGATCTCTACCAATTCCTATGTTATAAAATCTATGCAAATCTGCTATGGTTGAATTATTTAGACATTTTTGTCTTTCTTACATTTATCCACATAGAAAATTTCAGAAAAGCATATTAAAATAAAAAATGGAATAATAATAATAGTAAACTTATTGTTGACTGTGTTTGTTCTATATAGGTAATATCTCTTTACAATGCAACTTATAATTGTATTTTATTACTAATTTATTTTAAAATAAGAAGAAATTTGGTTACATAGTTTAATACAATGCTCCAATGACATTGTCACAAGGAAGAGCAGAGGTTGACTTCAGTACTGAACTGAACTGAGTAGGAAGCCAGGCATTCCAGCGTGTTTTATGCTGCCAGGCTCTAGCAAAACTCCCTCTGACCCTTTTTGCTCTCCCTTGTGAATAAGTGCAGTAGATCTAGTGGAAATTACTCTCCATTCAGAACCTTTCCTGGGAGAAAATAATCTCCTGTTCCCCAAAGATCTATATTTCAAAGCTCTGCAAAGAATTTTAGAGACCTATGGTACTGAGGAAAAATAGGTAGAAGATAAAATAAAGCCTTGCATACAATTAGTGCAAATGTTAACATCAAAAATCTGATCTGAGTATTAGTAACATTATAATTAGCTTCGATTGCATATCATAGTATCCACTGTCAGAATGGACACTTAACAATCGACTGACTTAATCAGAAACATGCTTTCATTACTTTTTTAATTCATTGAATTCATTTATTCATTTATACATTTTACTTTCTTTATTCTAGGTATCTTCTAATTTTCAAAATTCAAAATACCTACATTTTCCTTCAGACTTATTCTTTGCCTCCAGGAACATTTGAAGATAAGATTTGAAACCTTGTTTAATTTTATTTGACTTCATGTCATGAGACGGTTAGTGAATCTTACTATTTAGGACTTCAGTTTTCCATATTGGACTGTTAGAACTATTCTCTTGTTCAACTCTGTTACTTCTACAAACCAGTAAGTTAAGAACTACTATTTTTAATAGTGTTATTAACTACCAGATAAGGAAGATTAAAATGCCACTTATAGCTCAAACAATGACAGGGTTAAAGGAGTATTCAGAAAAACAAGAGTAAAACATTTTACATTTTCATACTAACGTACTTGACCCTGCATGACTTGCCTTTTCCAACGTAACAAATAGTTCTGCGGCCAACCTAAAAGTAATTCCTGATGTCACATCCATCAAATAGTTGCTCCACAATAATAATCAACTTACATTCGTAAAACGTGTATCACATTAATCTTAATCCATTTCTTCTTGAATAAGCGTAAATTTAACTAACCCTGAGAAACTGTGGCAAGTAAAGAATTTGCATAGGTTTGTGTAGTTATGATTATAGAAATGAATGAATCCCAGAGAACATAAAAAGGAAAGCCCATTCAGCTAAAGATAAGGTCCATTACGAAAGGCACACAAGGACTTTCAACAAATTCAAACAGATAAAGAATTTTTCTCCAACATCAGCTCTGTTCATTCTATCAAGCCATCATCATACTTATAATTCTAAATCCAAAGTGTCTCATTAATCTTTTTTACTTTAGCCTCCCACCTGTTTGGACCATGCAATGTCCTCTATGTTTGGACCATGCAATGTTCTTCTATCCATTTTCTGGTTTCACTGTAATTCACTTATCCCCCAACAGTCATTCCTCCATATAGCAACTGGATTGACTTCTGTTAAGCACATATCAAGGCAAGTCATTCTTTTGCTGCGACTCAATGTCTCACAGTTGTGCTTAGATACTATGGTCTGAAATTTCTGATCTCTGCAAAAAATAAAAATAAAAAAAGTTGAAACCCAAATTTTTTGATAGTATTAACAGTTGAGACTTTCAAGAGGTCATTGAAGTATGAAGAAAATGCCCTTATAACAAAGTTCTAAGAGCATTCTTTGGATCATCTAATATGAAAAAACTGAAAAAGGAGGGGACATACATGTAACAGCAGATCATCTTCAGAAATCATAACTGGTACCAGATATTGATCTGTCAAGTCTTCAAAACCCTGGCAAAATTTTGCTTGTTCCAAGCCGATTTCAAGTGAGTGAGACTAAACCCCAAATGTGTAACCACAGCTTACTTGACCTTTACTTACTTTTTAATTTCATATATTAATGTCTCCTGTTCCACTGAAAAATTACCTTTGGCGTAAACATAAATTTTACTGTCGTCCTTTTTGAATTTTCATTACAGGTAGGTCTCCTGAATACCTGCAGAATGAACAACGCTTACATATTATCAAATAAAAACAATATCAAGCAAAAAATTATAAGTATGTTATTGGGTGTCTCACATGGTATTAAGAGTGTTGGGGCCTGGGTGTGATACACTGCCAGTCTGTCTGGCTCTTTGGTTATCTGAGAAGATAGGGAGGATTCTATTTTAAAGGTCCTATAGAAAATAAAGCATAATTTATCGTTTGTTAATCTCTTAAAAGTCATTTCCCAAAAGCCCCATGGAACATTTTAAGTGTTTCTCATTGGCCTGACCTTAATCTTATGGCAAAGTAAATTTTTAAATATATCTCTAAGCTTGGCAAATTAAGTCAGAGGTATAATGAGAGATAAAATTAAAACTAGATATTGGGTCAGCAGCCAAGAGTTTTTTGCCCTAACACTTGCCATAAAATATCCTCATCAACCATCCTGTTCACCTTTACATTTCTTCTAAGATATTGAGAAATTGCAGCATCTAATTTAATTTCTTTCAACCAACCAGTTTTTCCAAAAATGATTGCATTCATTTTTATTGTATAACAGCCTTAAAATATCTCCACTACCACAGATACATATCCATGATTGTAAGAGGCTACTTAGTCACTGACCTTAAAACATATTGCTAGTATCAAGCTTTTGTTCATATTCTTAAAAGAAACAGTGGTGTAACACACCATGTTAGATAATCTGTACCTGTGTTAGTCAGATTTCCATTGCTGTAAACAATACCTGAGATAAATCATAAAGAGAAAAGGGTTGTTTGGGGGGTTTCAGTCCACTAGAACCCCATAGTCTGAGGAATGATGGGAATGCCCCAGAGACGTGCATAGCAATACCGTTCACAGTATTACAAGATGCAAAAAATAAACAAGCCGGGGTCCCAGAGTCCCCATCTTGGGTGTATTCTAAATGACCTAAACTGTTACCTGAAATCCCCACCAGCGTAAGCTTGACATGAAGCCTTTAGCAGGATCCTCAACCCCAGGAACTAGGGGCCAGCCCTTGATCGTGGCCTTGGAAGGAGCAGGCCAAGGGTAGAGCAAAGAACTGGAGAGGAGCAGCAAGTAAAGCTCCCTTCAGGAACTCTTATCAGGTTCCAATGCGATTGGTGGACTGACAGGAGGTGGGGCTTCTCTCCCTGCTCCCCCTCCTGCTGCCGGCCTTTTCTAAGCTATTCCCCAACACCACGGCATAACAACCCCTGTGCTCCACCCCTCCATATTATTGGGATAGTGATCTTTAACTAAACCTGTAGCTAGAGTCAAAAAAGGTTGAGGACCACTGCTTTAGCATGTGTATTTCATTATTCATGTATTTACTTAGATGGGAATATCCCTTTATGTGAGTCAGACAGTACCAAAGTCAATAGTAGCCTTAGCCGGCTTCAAACTCACAGCAATCCTTTTTGCGTTAACCTCCTGAAAGCTGGTATCAGACACATGTACCGTCTTGGCCTGGGGATGCCAGGCAAGTTCTTTAAGCACAAAACACCTCAATCCCAGCGCATGGACATTTGACATTGAAAATACAGTAATGGTCGAGGTAATACTTATTTTGATTTACATATTTTCATGTTTTTTTCTTTTCCTTAAGCTTATAATAAATAAAATTAAATAATATTTAAACATCTATAATGAATCAGTTGTTCTATTTTTTTCTTAATTGCCTTTTTAATGAATCACCAAGACAAATGAAAGGTGGTTCTCCCTACTTGGTGCACAATGGATACCAGCCTCTAGAGGGTCAAAACACATTTTATTCTGCATCAAGTGCAGGACAAAGCAAATTTTTTTTTTCAAAATAAATGCAGTTGAGTTCAGACAAGTTTGGACCACAAAAGTAGCATCTCATCACCTAGTTGATAAAGAAGCCAACCACCATACTGTAAACAGGGTAGAACTGTTGCTGGGATTCAGAATAAACCACACATGAGGACATAAATTCTGTAGTGATGTTAGCATATGGGTATTAACTTGAACAACAGAGGTTTTTTATTTGAAAGATAGCATGTCAAATAGCCTCCATAGTTCATGAATTTACAGTAGAAAAATGTTTCTCTTCCATATGACAAAAGCAAAAACAACATGAGGAAAATATGACCTCATAAATCACACCCAGTATTGAGCTCATGCAAGGGCAAGAAGGCTGAGCAGGACTCATATGGCTAGAGATTAGAAGTTTTCAGATTATGAATGAGATGAGGGAGAAATTAGCAAGTGGGCATTGGATTAGAGAATAAGAAAAATACGTATTACAGCAAAGAACATAAATACACATTATTTCATGATCTTTAACATCTGCCTGTGACATTAGTAAGAAAGATTACATTGTCCCAAAAAAGTAGTATTAAGCAAATACACAGGAACTTCAATAGCTTGCCACTGGTGTTGATACGCTACTGCATGGGGGCAGTTCATTGGAATCAATGAAAGCATACGTATGCACACACATTCCACACACACTCTGAGAATAGCCCTGAAAAATTTAGACACAAAATGCTCCTTGTGTTGCAGTAGGTTACACGGAGTGTTTATTTGAATTCTTTGTATCTACCTCCATGTCGCTAAACTCAGGAGAAATCCAACAATGGCAATCCATTTACAGTAAATGGGAATTTAAACCAATAGCTAAAACAAGTAAATAGTAAAACAAAAATAGTTTGTGAAGTTAGTGAGTAATGATATAACAGGAGCTAAGGTGACTACTGCATTTCTATCAGAATAGCAACGAGTACAGAGGTACTTTCTAGTGTCTGGCTATATACACACTTAACCATGCAATTATAAAATTCTCTTAAAATTTTACTTTGTATATTTCTGTAGTTCTAGAGTGTTAACAGTAGATTTGTCCTTTCCTTTTCTCGGTTCTCAGCTTAAGCATGCACGTTTCCTTCAGGGAACTCAGCCTCCCTCTCAGCATTTTTTTACTAATTTCCTCTGTGTTTCATCACACATCTCATCTTGAGGAGAGACCCAACACTTATTTAAATAGTAATGTGATAAAAACATTTATCAGGGAAAGTGATACTCTTTATTTGAATTCAAATTGATGGATATATTTCAAATTTCATCTGGTGTCAGACAGCATCGTTTGCAAATAATGAAAGGAACCTCTCCAGAGCACTTTGGTGTGTGCCAACTGGAAGTGAGATTTAAATAATTAGGGAAATCACCATTAGTGTGCTGCAATGGTGATGTTTTCATTCTGTGCATTTTTGCTTCAGAGATCAAACTTAGAAATCTTGTCTTCCGGGGACTTTGAGATCCACTGCCTTGATTGAGCCACAGGGAAATTTACCTTCAGTTGAGAGTCGGAAGTTGTGTTGGTAGATGTGAATCATTATCTATGAGGAAGAAACAAAATTAACAATCTCCTCATGGAAAAGCAAGACTTGCTAATGAGCACAAAACATTAGGTAGAGCCAATTTTTTTTCTATTTTTAATCATGGGATGTGGGATAATCCCTTTTACAAGTCCACAGTGTTTTATCTCTGTGCAGGTCCACTCAGGATGAGAGGCTCATTAAAGAGGTGGCTCTGGGGAAGTAGCCACGTTGCTCTGTGACTTATCTGCAAGTGCCAGGGGGGAGAGACATGTGCTGTATTGCCAGCTTGCCAGCTAAACAAAACTTCAGACTTTTCGGGGCTATAAAAATAAACCAAGTATTCTACCAAAAAGTGAAATCTAACAAGCCCTGCCTGCAACATCTGTATGAAAACTTTTCAAACTTATAACTCAAAACTCAGCTACTAAGTTGATGTTGATGTTTCATTAACTTAAATAAATCATTATTAAATGATTCTTAAAATTTGGAAAAAATAAGTATGAAACTGTCTTTTGAAGCCAGTTTGTCATCCTTTTATTGAATAAAAATTTAAAACTACCCCAGGTAGTTTCATATTTCCTATTTACATGCTTATGTAGAACCCAACCTCCACTCCTTAGCGATTGACAGCATTATTAAAACAATGCATTTCATTCTGTCTCTGCTGCTGTGATTTTTTTTGTAGCCAGAGTATTGATTGGTTTTCAGAGCTTTATTGGGAAATAACTCAGAAAAAAAGGTAAAAATATTTTTTTTCTTTCCAGACATTCTATTTTTATACCATATATATAATTTTAGCACTCTTTTCTCGAATGACAGGGCATGACACAAGTCAGTCAATACTAGACTCATCACCACTTCCTTGCCTACTCACAACTTTAGAACAATTTCAGCAGACATTGTATTGATCTGCAAATAAATGGCAGACCATTTGACTGACAGCTTTCTGCTTTGGCAGAAATTACGAAATAGACTCAAAGATTGCAAAGCTCTACACCTCACTAAAAAGATGATATTAAATCATCAATGAGATACAAAAAGGGACAATTAATATTTTCCAAGTCAATAATTACATCCATGGATCCATATCTAATATTATTGAATAGCTAATCTCCAGTGCATATATTAAAATGTTGATATTAATAAGATTGTTTTTGGAAAACTAATATTAAGGAAAGTATTATATAGTAGAAGATATTTTTTAAATCTTAATAACTACCCCTATAATAGCAGACTCTGAGTTAAACAAGAAGCCGCTACAGTTTAAACCCAAATAAAAAGCGATACGTAAAAATAGATGAAATACACTGCTATATTTAAGTTTGAGGAAATTCACACAATAAGAAGAATGTTGTAAACTTTCCCCACCCTATACACTGGGTAAGAAATCAGTGTATCTAAGAACAAAACTTAAACTGGGCCTCCTGAATTCTTACAATTTAAATTGTTCTTTTTTTCCCATGATAAGGGTGCATCCAGAAATGGTATATCTGATGCAAATAATGATGGAGCAGTCAGACGACGCAGCAGATAATAGAAACTGAGACTTCTGGGACAGAAAGACTTAGTTTCAAAATAGGATGTTGAAATCATTTACCTGAACTAAAGGGATTTAAAGCAGTAATTTTTCAAGAATTATATTACAGGTCACTGGAGGGGTCAAATATTCTTTAGTTTTGCTAGACTATCTGGTCATGGCAAAAGGCTGTCCAGCAAAGATACAGCCCACGAGTGCAAATTCCTAACCCACGCTAGCTCTCACCAAATATGACCCACGAGGCCCCAAAAGTGACACGTCCGTCTAAGCACAGACATGCACTCAAATAACAAAAAGTGAAAGAAATATGTGTGTTGACTTCCACAAATGACTGCCAATTTTAGCAAAATTAACGTTTTCCATTTTTCAAGATTTAGCACAGAATTGTAGCCCGCTGTTCACAATTTGTTGCTTGATAATTAATTATGAAAAAATCAATCCCTGTTGTGGTTAGGTTCTGGAGTGTCCCCCAAAAGTCTCATGTATCTTAATGTTATGGATTGTCTATGAAACCATGTGATGTTGGTGGATTGGGGTCTGGTGTGGAGGGGTGGATTGCAGTTAAGTTAGGATTAACGGTGTGAAGTGGCCACACCTGGATGTAGGAGGGGCTGGTTACTGGGCGGAGCCCTGAGAGGATACATAAGCTGCACCTGCCTTCCTGGAGGATTGTGGGACTAGTCTCAACTAGCCTCAGTTTGGCTTCCTGTTTGTCCGGGGAAGCTGCCTCCACCTCTCTCTCTGCCATGTACTTCGACTGCTGCCGGCCGCCACAGAATGGACTGTGACCTACGAAACTGTGAGATACAATAAGCCTTTCCTTTCTATTCCTAAGTTTGTGGGTGTCGGGTATTGAGTCACGGCAACGAAAAAGTAACTGAGACAATCCCTTTTGGAGTTCTGTTTGCGTATCTGTGTATGTGTTATGAATATATACTAAATATGGATCTCTGAATCATAGGAAATTGATTACACTTGATTTGTTTTACCTTTAAAATTGAATTTTTAATGGAATCTGTAATTTTTACAACGACAAAAGTGAAAATATTCTTTCCAGTGTCTTATGTTTATATGTGGAAAATATTTAATAAATCTGAGTAGCTAAGAAAGTAGTCTAATTAAAGTGCAATTGTTTGCAAAGGTGCACCTGCCCAACAAGTCTCATTGATTTTATGGTTCTATCTGTAGACTTCTATTGATCAATTACTTAGTGGAAGATTTGCATTTCTCTTAATGGGCTAAGAATAGCTGATGTACAGTTTTCAAATTTTAATGGAGTTTTTCAAACCAACTGACTTATTACCTGTGTTATATATAAACCTAAACTGCAAATTATTGCCCGGACCCGCCGGACAGTTCAACGAGGACCCGCGAGGAGGGGGTGGGGGGTGGTGAGGATGAGAAGGGACAAGAGACACAAAGGAGGGAGACAAGACAGGCTTTCTGATCAAGTCTCTATTTTTCTCAGGCAGGCTTTTTATAGGGCTAAAAAGCTCAGGGCTTTCCATAGCACCTATTCGTGCAAGCTCTAGTCAAGTCACAATAACCTCAAAACATTCTGTTAAGCTACAAGACAGATAAGGAGGTACATAACATTTTGCTATTTGCACTCTTTCATGGCCAAGCTGGGTGTAAACTTGGGTTAGGCACAGACAAGGGAAGGAGGGGGCTCGGTTTTTGGGAACAGGGGGTTACGGGGCAAGAAGCTTTCTCCTTCGGGCCCAGGGACAGAGCAGGCCGACCCAGACACGTCAGACATCGTGGATCAAGTTAAACAGATGGTTCCCCACAAATTATCACTTGCTTCTTCCAGAATAAAGGCATCTCACTGATATTTAAGTAACATTGAAAGGTTTTTTTCTGTGTATGCAGATATTGTCTAAATAATAAGTTGCTTTATTATGGATCTGTCTTAATCTGGGGTGCTATACAATAATTAAGCAAAACATGTATGTGTTGTAGACAGTTTTGAAAGCTAGAAGTTCTAAGGTAAAATCATCAGAAGATGTCTTGTCAGAGGCCTGTTCCTCACAGATACCTCCTTTCTGCTACGATCCTATATGCTTAAAGACAAGGCAATCTTTCTCAGATCTTGTTTTCTATTTAACTAGGTCACCAAATCCATTTGTGAGAACCAAATCTTCATGACCTAATAAAATTTTCCAGTCACTTTTTAATACCACTACATTGAGAATTAAGTTTTAACGTATAAATGAAGAGGGGCATAGACATCCAAGCAGCAGCAGGAACAAATTCATTTCATCAGGACATAGTCCAAACTTGTGCCATTTTGTTACCTACTTTTCTAGCTGATTGTCTGGAAAAAACACAATAATTTCAAAATTTTTCTTTCATTTGTGGTAACATTTTGAATGTCGTTATTCAGAATTTCTTTCTAACCTGGAAATCAATTGATGAATAACTTAAACATGTCTCAATTTTATGGCAAAAACACTGCTTTAAAAAAGCTTGTTAATCTTTCTCTAGACAAGTGAATCACACAGGTAAATATTTTAAAACAAGATCTGGACAAAAGCAGCCATCTTGAATGCATACATACATACAATAGCATGAGCTATTTCATCCAACTGACAAAATAATATGCATAGAACCCACATGTAACATTAAGAAAAATTATCAATGGCTTTTAAATCTAACTACACGGGTCCAGTTGGATTTGTAAGTTATCAACGGGTGAATTATTTTTCCCTGAAATGCCTTGACCAATGATTTTCACTGTTTATTTAACAATCATCCATGCACAACAGCAGAAGGAGAGAGTTGCAGTTTTTCACAGTGAATAACAAAAAATGCCATCATTAAAACAAAAATAACCCATAAGAAGTAACTTTTGGATGTGCTGAGAGTTATCGATAGCTTAAGTTCATTCACAGTTCCTACTACAAGCTAATTTTTAAGATTAGAAGGGATTTGTGCTTGAAATAGGCTATATCATAGAAAGTTCTTATGGTCTTTGTAATAGTAGGAGTATTTGTCCATTTCTAAGTCATTTTATGCTCCAAAGTAATTTCATATAACCCAAAATGGAGAGCATCAGTTATTTTTAATAAGAATAATAATGGGGAGATGGAACAAATGAAATAGCCATTAAGACATTTTCCAAGCAAGCTCTAGGCCGTGAGTTCGATTCTCCAGCACCACATAAACTGGATGTGGTGGTACACTCCCATAATCTCAGCACTTGGCAGGCTGAGGTAGGAGGATTGCTGTGAGTCCAAGACCAGCCTGCACTACACAGTGAGCTCAGGACCAGCCTGCACTACAGATGGAAACTCTGTCTCAAAAGAAAAAGATAATTGAGATATCTGAGGCAATTTTCTCATCATTATATATAAATAAAGATACACTCCTGATAAAATGTTATAACTACGGTGCCTATCAAGATTCTCTCAATGACCCTAACTACAAATTGGCCTTCCAGTATACAGAAGCACCTGCTTTGAATTTCTAGATAAGAAAAATAAATAAATAAATAAATTACGATTTTCTCTCAAGAAATTGAAATTAAAAGTTGAAGATACAAATTTATCAAATGTGTTGATATTGTAAATCTTTGTGATTTTATTCTTATTTCCATATAATTTTAGAGACTTGTTGACATCAAATGCTATTATTTTCTTTGATCCAACTGAACCCCTTTAAGTGTGATTAAGAGTGGACATTTATTGCAGCCGTCATAGAAATCTAATGCTGGTCATTCATCCACTTCTCAAATAGGCAACAATAAAGACTTAGATTCCCCGTCCCCTAAATGCCATCTTTTTCATTTTCTAAGTATCAGTGAAGGAAAGTAACTGCAAAGCTCTCAACTGCTTAATGGAGACTCTTAATCACACTTAAAGGGGTTCAGTTGGATCAAGTCAACACAAGTGGACTCGATTTGGTAGGCAGACCTTCTGAATTGAAGTGATGATAGGGCTAAATACATTCAGAGTGCCTAGGGAGGTTGTGCCTTTGACTTTTCCGGCGTCTGCTGGCTATTAATCTTCTGCTACTTGTGGTTTCATGCCTCCATTTTCACAAGGTCTTTTCCTTCTCTGTCAGGATACTCCTTTGTGACTCTCCTAATGACACTCCGTAAGATTTGGGTAGATGTACCATATAATCTATGATGACTGTTCCTCTCATATCCTTAACTAATTTCATCTGCAAAGATCCTTTTCCAAATACTTTTTAAACATGTATAAGCATTTGGGAATGTGGATATATCTTCTAGGGAGCCACTTTTCACAACAAAAGGTACTGGTCTTGTTACAGTATCTATAATATAGAGACCTTAAGTTTGACTCCAGAAACATGATCACTTTTCCACAAAATCCTGACAAGCTGTTTACTCAGAAGAGAAATTTGACTTGGCAGACCTGGGTGTATTTGCTTCTCCAGCAACGGTTATGTTAAAGTGGCTTCTACAATAATGATCAGGAAATCAGTTCCTAATACTTGTATCGGGGAAATGTGCAGTTGAAACCCTGTGCCTGAAGTACACAAGAGAGAAGGCGGCAGCCTCACAGCTGAGATCTAGAAGCTGTCCTTAGCCAATTCAAATGCTATCAGCAAATATCATAGCTCCAATTTTATCACCATTGCAGTAACATTGATGGACAGGATCCTTAGTTAGAGGTTGACAAAATAGAACTGAAAGGCCAAATCCATCCTGGCAAGTATTTTTATAGAAGGAAATATATAAAACTTATAATCAAAGAATGTTTTTACATTTTTCCCATTTTATTGATACATACCATAGCTCACTTTGGAAAGATTTCCAAAAGAGGCATCTCTGTATCAAAGGGGATGCTTATTTTCAGTCTCTTGAGGAATTTCCATACTGCCTTCCATCATGGTTGGACAAAAGAATAATAATCAAATTCTCATGTCCACTAAATTTTTCATTAGAAGTTCAGCAAATTCTCTCCTTTTTAAATAAAAACTTTTTAACTGTTCTCACCTTACAATGAAGAGCTATATAATATCCTAAATTTTGCCTCTGCACCTACAATGCCTAAAATATGTGTCAATGCTTTTATTTGCTGAAACATTTTCCAATGCCTGTCCTAGATATTGAATTGTGTGATTATTCTGTAGCAGAAGGTTAAGATTCATTTCATTTCCTCTGTGATTTTTATTGGTGCATATCTTTTTTGAATATCAAGTATTTGTAGATTGCGAGTTTGTATCTCTGGTCTGATAGAACACTTTCATCTCTCTCTTTATGAAAAGTCTGGTTAGCTTGGCTTAAACTAAAAAAAGGTGTTTTTCACTATTAGTAATTTTAAGACAAATTATAAAATTCTATTCCGATATGTATATCAGCTTTTTATATTAGGTTGCTCTTAACTAGAAACCTTAATCACAGGATTTTGGAATACTTCAACAAAGACTGTGAATGTACATATAATTCTTTTACTATCTTTAGTCTACTTCTCAATACTTCCCTTTCTTTTGAGGGGAGAAGTTTTTTTTTTTTTAAACAACAATAACTAACGCTTTGAAAGCAATGTAGATAAATCTGTAGTTTTATTTATCTTTTTCTTAAGTTCAATTAAAATGTCAACCAAAGAAATATTTGAATAAATACCATATTGAAAAGGAGTACAGAAAACAATTAGTATTTGTCAATATATTTGTCACTATAAAAATACCTGAAAGAGATTACATTATAGAAAATGAATTAAGGCCATCCTACAGGCAACCATCAGACAGTTCTTTTCAATAGTATTTTTATTTTTTTAAAAAAAGCCAACAGTAAACACAAACCAAACAGCCTGACATACTCCAGTGTATTGGACTTCCTGCTGCTCGATTTGATCGGTCTCTGGTATTTTTTCCATCTGTGTGATGTCATCCACTAAGAGGCCCTTTCATACTAGTATTATATCCTTGAAACTCTAAAGTGGTATGTCAAAGAACAGTTTTAATAATTTAATCAGAGTTGGTGGTAAAACGTTTCCCTACTAGGCCCCACCTCTGGACATCACCACATTGAGAGTAAGTTTCCAAGGCATGAAGTTGGTGAGGAGAAACTCAAGCCATATTCAAACCATGGTGGTTAAACTAAAAGTATATAATGCATTAATACTTATTCAATGTAATACTACTTACATTTGGGAAAAAAGTAATATCAAGTAGTTCCATCCCAATGTTGTCTGTTACTTAAAAATGCATACAAAGTTTAAAAGATGTGTGTTTATGCCAACAGACTTAATGAAGATATCCATTATTGAACGTGACCATTGGAGAGATTATGTCAACGTGAAGCAATCAGAAACCACACTTGGATTAGGGTTTGGGGACCACACCCAGATTGGGAATTGAGAACCATTCTGGATGTGTGAGTGATCTGTGGGCTGTCATAAATGGTCTGGCTGGCTGTTCTGGAACATGGAAGGAACACAACTGAAAGACTGGTGAGAAAGATATTTGGAGATGAGTCATGTGGATAGACCTCTCCATGTGGGCAGATGGAAAGTCCCATGTAAATGCTCACCAAAAAGTAACTTCAGAAGAAGATGACTTCGATAATCAAGTGGACAGGGTGGCTCCTTCTGTAGAAAGCAGGCAACCTCTTTCCTTGGCTCCATCTGTTATTGCCCCATGGGCCCATGAAGAGAGTAGCCAGCCACGTAGCAAGTAGGGAGATTATTCATGGGCCCAAAACCATGGACTTCCCCTCACCAAGGCTGACCTAGCCACAGCCACTGCTGAGTGCCCACTCTGCCAACTACAGAGACCAACACTGGGTCTCCAATATGACACCTTTTCTCAGGGTGACCAGCTTGCCACCTGGTGGCAGGTTGACTACATTCGAACACTTTCACCATGGAAAGGACAGCGTTGTGTCCTTACCGGGTTAGACACTTACTGAGACTTTGGACTTGCATTTCCTGCACGTAATGCTTCTGCCAGAACTACCAATCATGGACTTAATGAATGCCTCATCCACCATCATGGTGTCTCTCCCAGCGTTGCATCTAACCAGGGAACACATTTTACAGCAAAAGAAGTGCAGCAGTAGGCTCAAGCCCAGGGAATTTACTGGTTTTACCATGTTCCCCATCATCCAGAAGCAGCTGGACTGATAGAACAATGGAATGGCCTTCTGAAGACACAATTACAATGTCAGCTAGGTAGGTGGTAATGACTTGCAGGGTTGGGGTAATGTTCTTCAGAAGGCTGTGTATGCTCTGAATCAGTGACTGGTATATGGTACCATTGTACGTGTGTGTGTGTGTGTGTGTGTGTGTGTGTGTGTGTGTGTGTATTGCCTTACTATTGGAATTTGTTAAGTTACACTCTAATGTTAAGCAATTGAATGTCAAGAAAATAGGTATTATCCAAAGGGGAATTCAATTCTCTATTGTTGGGAGGAATGTATTGCATTTCCATTTGTACATAGTGCAATCGTACTATGTTAGGCACAATTACTAGCTTGACTATTGTACTTGGGAATTAAGTATGGTTCAAGGAGATGTTTCTGATTTTCAAGTTGACAAGGGGTGGGTTGTGACTTTTGGAGAGATTATGTCAACTTGAGGCAATCAGAAACCAAACTTAGATTAGGGTTTGGGAACCACGCCTAGATTGGGAATTGAGAACCAGCCTGGATTAGATGTGAATGGCCTGTGAGCCTGCGAATGAGGGAAGAACATCCACCCCAATTGCGGGAAGCCCAACTGGAACTCAAGCAAAATTTAAAATAAACTAATGGTGTTAGTAAAAATGGTAGCAGTAAATTTCTGTTCATATACTTGGGCTGGGATGTGGAAGACACATAGGGCAGCAGCAAGAGTGTGGCCGAAAGAAACTAGTGAAGCAGAGAAGGCTTTTGAGGAGAACAAATAAACCCAGAAGAAGAAAAAGGGGCGGGCAGATGGGTGTGAAGGGGGAAAGCTTCGGCCAAGACTCTGCTCACTGAAATTCATAGGGATTTTGCTACACTCAGACCAAAAAAAAAAAAAAAAAGTATCTTAAAATAGATCTGTTAGGTGTGTTATGAGAAGTCTCACAATTAAGTTTACATTCATTTGCATTAGGATGCTAGATTTAAAATCACATTCTGAATATGTTCTCATAAACCTTTACTAGGAATATTGGCATTTGGACTCCGTATAATTTTATATAAAAATCACTTTTCTATTTCTATTTCAACCACTTAAAATGTGAAGGTCAGGTTGTGCAAGAACTTGAGGAGCTCAGAATCCGCTTGCAAGCCTAAGTCTGATATCTTCTGAACTAAAATTTTAGTATGATCATAGTTACATGCAAAAAACTTGATCGTGAGTGTAAAGGCAAGTTCGAAAAGACAGATGGAATAGCCATCTTTTAACATGTTGAGCTCAACTGACAGAAATTCCTCACTCTGTGTCATTGTGAGAACAATTCATTCATCTTTCTGTCAAACAATGGCTTCAGGTCAGCTGTCAGTCAGCCTGACCTTTTCCTTTCCTTGTTCCCAACTGATCTGTGCCTGAGCTGTAGTGGGGACGCACTGTGTTTCTTAGAGTTTCGGTGTGGAAGCTGCAAGTTATAGCCAAAGGTGACGCATTTAAGGTGACATAGATACAAAAGTTTATGAATAATTACTAACAAGAACTGAGGGGTGGTTCCTTGATTTGGCTAGAGATTAGAGCATTTGCCTAACAAACACAAGGCCCTGAATTTGATGCCCCAGCACTGAAAGAAAGGTGAGCATAGTGGTGAGTGCCTCTAATTTCAGCACTCGGGAAGCCGAGGCAGGAGGACTGTCTTTAGTTCTAGGCTAGCCTGAGATATGTAGTGGATCAGACCAGCCTGGACTACACAGCTAGACCTTGCCTCTCTCTCGCTCTCTCTCTCTCTCTCACACACACACACACACTCACACACACACACACACAAAGCCACCACTAACAAATAGGAAGTATAACAAATATAAGATATACATCTGATCCAGCCATACATTTATTTAGTAAAATATGGTATATTGTATGACATAATTAATTTTGATTTTGCTTTGGGAAAAAGGTAGATTTTAAAGGGGAAATAAAAGGAAATGTTAATTTTATTAATCATCTAAAGCAAGCGCAACTTTTATTATTTGTGACAAGAGCTCAGAAACGGGCATTACTTTGTTCTTTTTTGTTGTTTTTAACTGAAATAAATAATAGCAAAGTGCTTGTATACTACTATTAGAAATAGAAAAACCAATGAAACATTTTTTTATTCAATATGGTCATCCATTGAATTAATTTAGGTATTTTCTAATTTTATATCAGTGTTTCCACAATTTAAATAATGTATTATGTCAAAATGAGAATAAAAATTTATTGCTTCATAATTAAGTACAACCAAATGTTGTGTAGGTAAATTTAAAAGCTATTAGATTTGAATTACTTTTATTAACTTGTCTGAATAAAAAGGTGTCTGAATATCACACTTCACCCCTTTGTCCCAGACTGGTTTCTGAGTTCTAATAATTCAATATAGAAAGCAAATTTAATAGGTGGTATTGTTTGTGATTTGCATGAAGGACTTCACAACTTTTAATTTGCATTCTCTTTCTCTGTTATCCATCCACAATGCTGTTTCTCTTAAGGAGCCGCAGGAAGGGTGAGTAGACTTTTCTCTATTACCTTGAAGTATGTGTAAATAAAATTGCCATGTCCTGCTACCGCTGAGTGTGCACTTCTTTCATAAAAGACAATTTAAAATTAATGATACAAAGTTGAAGGTTATTATCAGCTATGCTATCAGCTGAATATTTAAAATACATGGTACATCGTATTGGTATTGGTATTTTGCAAAGCAGTGCATTCGTCAAAGTTCCTTGAGGGAACTGATTACTTTAGGAGTAAGAGCGATTGCATTTTCCAAGACCCTGGAAGGGAGTTGTTTGTTCTGTAAATGAGCCTGAAAAAGGTAGTTTGCCCAACTCTGGGTCCCGACACAATACTTATCAAGTCTATGGAACATATTAAAATTAGGATTGTGTGTGATGGAACAAAGGAGTTAAACAGCAGAAGTTTCTCCCATAGGGCCAGGTTTTCAATTAAATTTTCCCTCACCATAATTCCAACTCCTAAAGCTTTTACAGTGGCTATTCAATCTAGTGAATAATGAAAGAATTATCTTTTCTATTTTCTTTTCTTTCTTTCTTTTTTCTTTCTTTTTTCTCTTCCTTGCTTTCATTTCTCTCTCATGTCAGGAGGTACGCCCAATACTCTACCCCTAATTTACTTTGTAGTAGAACAATCTTATTTTCCAACTGACATCTGATGAAAAACCCGTTCATAGGCTCACAGTTCAATCGACAGGACTGCAGGATGCACTCTTGCCTTTCCCAACAGTTAATTCAAGCCCGCTGTCACTCAGAGCTGATGCCTCAAATGTTTCCGCATTTGATCCTATTATCCACTTCACTGTTTTGTCAGAGTTTGGCATACCAAGTGGCATGTTAAAGGTACGCACTACAGTATAAATGCTTAGGGAATGTTTGGGTGGATGACCCTTGACTGAATTTACTACTCTCCTTCCAAACTCAGTAATGAGAAAACTGTTCAGTGCATGGTTATGAATACTCATTTCACTTACAACTAAAAATGCCTGAAAACTGGAACCTGTGGGGCTAATTGAATACCATTTAATTTTAAGATTTCTGTCAGTGTCTCAACCAATTTATAAGTCACCTTTGGAAGGGTTTAATTTTCTTAAAAATCGTTATACAAAAAGCTCAATAAACAAAAAATTTCTGAATTCTAAAATAAATATTTAGCAGAAGAGTTCTTACCATTACATATATCATAGTGTTTTAAAAATATTCAAGTGAATACATTTTGAAAATAAGCAATTAAAGTTTTTCAGTGGTCAACATTTTAGGAAAGTTACTAACATCAAAGGTGCTGTTTGTAGCACTCGACATCTCTGATGCAGATATAGTACCAAACAACAGAAACATTTTTGATTACTTTTCAAGCTCATAAATGGAAAAAAATGTGGAATTATCCATAGAGTTTGTGGACAAAATGCAAAAATCTTGCTAAAGGAAGTTTTAGATGTCTGGAGAGAACTGGTGATCTTTTAAAATAACCAGAATTCAGATTCATAAGAGAAACAACAACAAAAATGTCAAATGTGAACCTAGTAGCGTGCACGTGTAGCATGGAGCACTTCAAACTTGGATTGTCTTAAAATGGTAAAATATGGAATTCAAACCAACTCGATTTTAAGCCAATATTCTATATAAAACAGAAGTAAAATAATAAATGATTGGAACTATTAAGTGAATTTAACATCTATTAATTGCAAATAGATATAATAAATCATTTCCATATTTTTAAATGTCAAAATATAGAATAATAGTTTCATTTATTGAATGAATCCAATTTTCATATAAATAGAAAGCACAGAAGAGATACTTCCAATTTTTCGTTGAATTTGGAAACATTACTAAAAATAGAATGGCTATGTAAATAAAGCAAAGATAGTCATGATCATCATGAGGTCTACTCAATTTTGTTCAAATACCCCCGACTGCTATTTGTGTTCTTGATATAGACCAATCTCTCTGGAGTTAGATGATATCTTACCAATGTTCTTGTTTCCATTTCTCGTAAAGTTAAGGATGTTGAACATCCTTTCATGTACTTATTGGCCATTTGAACTTCTTCATCTGTGAATTGTTACTTTATTTCTTTTGCCCATTCTTCAATAGGGTCTTTAATTTTGAGGGGCTTCCTGTCTTCAGGCCCCTGTATATTCTGGTTATGAGTCTATCTCTCAACCTATCTGAGGTATTGGTGATAAATACAAATAGGTTGGAGGTAAGTGAAGGCAAGTGGAGACCATCGCACTTAGTGAAGTGAGTCAGAAGCAGAAGGGGAGATATCAAATGGTTTCTCTGACACAAGAAGTCCAGATTACAATTATTTCATAGAACTTAATCTGGAGAATCATGGGAACTGGAGAGGAGAGGGAGAGTGTGGGTGGGTCAAAAGGGAGAGGGGAAGGATTTATAACTTTGCCAGGATATGTATGTGCGCAAAATACACAAAATAAATGTAAACTTTATGTATTGCACTTATGCATACCAATCAAATGGATTAAAAGAAAAAAAAAAGAGTCATAGAGGAAGGCCCAGGGTCCAGCTAGAGTCCCCAGCATCACAGCTCTGTGACCATTCACTGTACGCAAGCGCCACCCACCGCTTCGGTGTTCATTGGCTCCCTACAATGCCATAAAATCATGCCTTTATCAGTAGAATAGTATATTGAGCTAGAACCCTCATTAACAAAATAACAGTAGTAACATACTTTCAGCTACTACATGAAATGAGTTTTCATGTAATTAGCACAGTGTGCATGCCTGTCTGCATTGTGAGTGGCGTTTCTTATGAAACAGTCACTAATAAGGTTTTTATTTTCACTAATTTGAGTAGACAATCTCCACTGATGTGATAGTCAGAAATAAATCTCTTGTCACTTTTTACACCATAATTTAAAAAATACCAACATGAAATGGAAATTGGTATCCAAAGATTTATAAATGATTTTCCTGGTTAGTAAGGAATTTCTGCGTCTTCTGATAAGGAGTTAGTGTGCTGGGAACAGCACAACATACTTGAATTTAGGTTATGTAAAGAAAATGTCATTTTATTTAGAAAGTGTGTTTTATTTTTTCTCATTTTTATGTGCATTCTGCCAGGGTAAACAATGCTTTAATATATAATCACGTTATTTTAAATGCATTTGCCTTTTTAAGTAGAAAATCTTATAGCAAACAAGTAACCATGTTCTCTGTTACATAATTATTTATTAAAATGGCATATAGAACTTGTATCAAAATGAATGTTTAAAAATTACAGTGGAAAAAATAAAGTATGGGACAAAATAATCAGATTATGTTAGCAAGATTATTACATTGAAATTAATTATATTCAGAGATACATGTATACTCATATTCATAGCAGCACAACTAAAAATAGCTAAAATATGGAAGTCTCCAAAATACCCATCAACGGACCAATGGATACACAAATGTGGTATTTATACACGATGGAATACTGTGCATCTATCACGTCCACCAGCTTGGAGGTTTCGTGGGCAAATGCAAGAAACTTGAGAACATCATGCTTAGTGAAGTGAGTCAGAAGCAGAAGGTGAAACATCGAATGGTCTCTCTGATATGAGAGACCCAGCTCACTACTCTTATGGAACTTAAAATGAAAAACAAAGTGAAACAGGGGGGTAGGGCTGGGAGGGAGGGGTGGGTAAGGGGAGGGACAAAAGGAAAGTGGGAAAGTCCTTGTCACCTTGACAAGATACGTATGTGCACAAAATTTTCAACTTGATTGTAAACCTTAAAATTTGCACTTACAAACATCAATAAAATGGGGAAAGTTAATTATAATGCTTATATTTAGATACTACAAAATTTTACATAAAAAGGAATATAGAAAACATGAAACACTTAATTTAAATGTGATTGTGTTATCACCACTTTCCCTCTATCCCTGAATAGATGACATTAAGGTCAAGAACTATATGAAATTATTTAGAATCTGAAAACACAAATCAAGTACATAGTAAAACATAAATAATTTTGTGAATGTGGAAACAATTCTTTTGCCTGCTATGAACATACTTTGTTCTCAACTTTAGATATTATTTAAAATGAACCTTAGAAAACAAAACATGACATTAACATTGTATCATAAAACTATTTATATATACCTTCATTTAATTAAAAAATATAGCATCTATATTTCTAAAGATAAGCAATGATATGTAAAAATACAGTCTTGAACTGCAATGGAAAGATGTTTTAGTGGATTTAATAGTTTTCTACCAAAATACATATCCATCTGGAACCTCAAATACGATTACATTTGAAAATAGGATCTTAGCAAGTACAGCTAGTTTAGTTAAAATTAGTCCTTACTGGATAACAGCATGACCTGTATCAATAAGGGAAGGCCTTTAGAAGACACTAACAGACTCAAAGGCAGACACAGAAATTGAAGTGATGCACCTGCCAGCAAATAGGCACCCACTCAGAATAGCAAAATCCACCAAAAGCTAAAAAAAAGGAAGAAAGAAGCTTCACCAGGGCATTTAGTACCTTTAAAACACCCTGATTTCATATTTCTAAACCCTCACAACTATGAAATGATAAATTTATTTTCTTTAATCATCCCAGGATGAAGTATTTGTTAAAGCAATCTCAGGACATCCATGACCTTGAAATAATCTGAAGAAACTATAAATGATATGTAAAGCATATTTTATTACAATGATAATTAAGATATAGCATCTTTACTATTTTAAAACATATTCATAACACATAAGGATGGCACTGATTTAACTTAGCCACTTATTTAATAACATAATGTACAATATTGATTTTGAAAACAGAGTCATTGAAAATTTTACACATTTTTGAACACTTTGACTGAAGATTCTTTCCTTCTTTTCTCAGTTTGCTAATATTTTAGTCACAAGATTTTAAAAAAATATTCGTCAAATGTTTTGCCTGAATCTCTTGAAATGAGTATTCAATTCCTCTTTATATTGTGAAGGTAGTGAATTACCTGATTGACTCTTAAAATTAGCAAAGCTCACCAACATTATTCAGAGTAAAATAAACCACATTTTGTAGCACCCCCCAAAAAGGTTCATTACATTTGTATATATTTGATCCTTCTGAGTGGACACCATAGATACAAACCATTCCAAAAATGAATAAAACCATGTGTCATTTAGGGAGAGTAAATTACCATTCACTTGACCCTATGGCTGTGTGATTTTCAGCATAATGCATGTTTTCTCATCCATTTTTTTATTATAATTGGGAAAACAGTAATAAATATTTCATTCATGCAGTGACAATAAGGACAGTCTTACTCATGGGAATGTTAAACAGATAGATGAAACCAAACATAATACCTATTTTGGCATTTTTTTCTATCCAGGTGATAGTATCAAATGAATCAAATGATAATTTTATAAGAAACACCTTTCATTAAAAAATTTCTCTATTATTAACGCAAATACCTGTACCTAGCAGAATGTGAGGAAGAAGATTTTATGCACAGAAAATGAATATCATTCATTTTGTGGCTAAGGTTTATAAAATTTTAACAGCCTTTTTTATTATATATGATTATCTTTTTAGTCTGTTACTACAATGAAGTCAATACCAAAATTTCTTTGAATGATCACCACTTTGCTTCCATAAACAAACATTAACCTAATTGTTGGAATATCAAGCTCACTTAAGCATTTGATTTGAACATTAGGCATAACTTGTATCTCTTTGATCTGCCAAAGCCTGCCCTTCTGGATTCACATAAAGGGGAAAATAAAATCCCAATATTTTTTCAGAATTGGTTAATATTATAATAATACTATTAATAAATATCTTCCAAAAATTATATTTTAATTTATCTACTCTTCCAAAATGTTTCATGAGTGATGTGATCAAAATACTATCTGTCTTAATGTGTCAAAGCAAGCCCTTGGTAGATATGGATTAACAAGATTCGTGCAACAAAATTAGAAGCTGGGACTAATAATCTCATATCTATTTCCAAAAATGGACGTGATCCCATTCAAACAAGAATCACAGTTTTGACATGTTTTCTAATGAATTTGTGATGCCTATTTAAATCTACAATTTTGTACTTCGTTTTCCAGATATGGTATGATAATACTGGTAAATTGTGAGCTTGGATGATTCTATGATTGATATTACAATTGAATAATTTGTGAAGTGTGCTTTAGCTTTAGTTTGATTCGTCTAAATAGGAGGAAACTGGAAAGAGTTTTGCAATGATAGAATCTGTCTACCTATTATATATACTAACCTTTTTTGATTAACTGAGAAAATTGTGCCTTGTAAAAGAATAAGCAAGAAACATTGACTAGAATTTTTATTTTGTGGGCTTGAAAGATTGTACAAAACAATGACAAATTCTTGCAAAGCTTTTACACTAACTGAGGTTTCATTAACTGAGGTTCCTGGTAGTAGATGTCATTTGCTTTCTTTTAAAAATCCTGACTAACATACATAGCAATATTCTTGAATCATCTAACTGCAAACCTCAGTGTAAAGCAGATATATTTCTGTCAAAATCCTTAATATTTTGAGTATTATTTCTAAGCCCATTCGCAGCTATACGTTTCTTAGAAAAAATAGGAGTACTATCCTCCTACACCAAATGCTTTGTCCTATTTACTCATATTTTTTTATTTTGTTTCTACTTCTTCAAATGCTTATTTTTTAAAATGCTTTACTTACAATGAAAACATTGTATCAGCCTATTATTATTATTGTATATGTGTTCTTCCTCCTGGATCTTTTTATTCTCAGAAGGGCACTGGGTTTACTGGATTCAGTTAGTGAGAAATTTACAAAATAATTTTCTAAGAATTTTGGAGCCATAATTTAAATTGTACAGTGTAAAATAATTTCTTTAAAGATGAGTTTATACATCAAAGTTCTATTTCTTCTTTTCTTTGTGGAAAATGTTCATCATCTTCTTGATCCAAGACTTGATAACTACAATCCTTATTTTTTTTTTTCATTGTTGTAGCTTTGTAAATATTTTCTGCCTTCACTCTGCTACATTTTAGAATTTCCCACCTCTCTGGGGAAAGAAAAAGAAGAAAATGTTTTGAAATGTTTAAAATGTGTAGATTTTTTTTTCACTTAAATGTACTGGCATTCAATAAATCTTTTGATTTAAGGACTTTTTCTTTCATTTTGTGGAATCCTTGGCATTTTATAACTTTTATAGTTTCATCTCTGCCTTAATCATTATCCTTACTTCTGAAACTCTATCAGAAAATTTTGAGCCTGTACATTTTATTCTACATGTCTTTCTTCGTGTTTACATTCTTATTTCATTTGTTTTTTTCTGTTGTAGTGTGTACTGAAAAAAAATCTCCCTCTAATTCTCTACATCATTAACTTTTGTTCAGCTCTAAGCATGGTACTACTTGCCCAATCTATTGCTTTTTTTTAATTCCAGTAATTATCTTCTTTATTTCCAAGTTCTAAAATAAAAATTTCTCTTAACTATTACCTTTTTATTTGCAGTTGTAGCATTCTAATTTAAATCTACGAACAAATAAATTGAACTTAATCTCAATATCCATTTTTTCTTAGTCCTAGCTATTTGGTGTTCCGAAGATCCTGGCACACACTTCAGTGATTTGGTAGACTTTGGTAAGAGTTCATTTTTGCAGTCTAGAATGGCTGCCAGGGTATGAGCTGTTATTGCTTATAATTTCCAACTTCATGAATGGGAATAAGTATTTCTGGATCCTGTAGCTAGCTCTGTTAGAACACGCAATAGAATGGTTGTGTGATAGAGTTCAATTTCAATATGTCTTGTTTGGTATTAATTTTTCACAGCATTTTCTGCGAAACAGAACACTAGGTATTCGTGAAACTAGAAAACTAAAGGAAAAAAGGCTTCCAGCTTTTTGACTTATTTATTCTAAATATATCCATCTTCCCAAACAAATATATCATTCACATATTTTTAATAGTACTCTTAAACTAGTGGAGTAGAATTGAAAACATTTTCATTGATACCTTGAATTTTCATTCAAGACTATTTCATTAATATTTTTAGATTGGCTGGAACAAGATTCTAGTGAAGAATGGAAAGATAAATTTTATAGTAAATTGATGGTTCTTGACAATGCAACACCTGGATAAAATCTTTCTCTTTTTCTCCTGGCTGCCCATAATACAGATAGGCAAACTCTAAAACACGAGCTAATCACTTGAGTGCTATTTCCAAAATATGCAACTATTACAGATACACACACACACACACACACACACACACACACACACACACACACACAAAGCGCATGTATATATTTTATAGCAACTGGTTCTTTAATCTTTAAAATATATATTCAATCATCTATAACATAAATTTCACAACAGAGGTAAACAAAAGATAAAGATCATACCTCCAGGAAGATCAGCTGCTCTACTTGATTTGGGCAGAAACTATGTACACAAATATTTAGGCTTCATTTTCCTGACACATTTCATGACAAAGCAAAATTAATGGAATATTTCTTTATGATAACATTGCAGCCTGTAAATAGTCCTGTGTAGGGGTCTCCATCCTGTGGAACAGCTGAGGAAGGGTCGGACGATGGAGAAAACACTCTGGGGACTCTTTTTGTGAAGGCAGTCTGATTTATTAAGGAAGTGCAGGGCTTATATAGACTACAAAAATGCAGAAGTCTTCTGGGGCCAATCAGAGAAGGAGACTCAAACCTTTTCTTATGTGTCCTCAACCAGCAGGATTGCCCAGAAGGAGAAAGAAAGTGGAGGAAGGAGGACGGGGCCTCTGGTCAGCAGCTTGTCATTAGATGAGGGGGCGTGAGGCCTGCCTCAGACACCATCTTTGAGGTGAAGCCTGTTTACACCGTGGCGTCCTGGACATGTGCTAGATAGGCTTCCATCCAACCCCAATCGCCCACAGTCCTTCATTCTGTACATACGAACTTGAAATGATCATCACTGATCATCATTCATATATGAGAATCACTATATATGATTCCCTTTTTACGTCTTTCGTTTAGTGGTAAAGTTAAAATTAATGAATTATTTATTTTAAGATTTAATTTTAGGTTTTCACACAGTCAAACGTGCAGATACTTAACATAGAGTCTGATTAGCTTTGAAAAGCATATAAATTGAAGTATCAACACACAAATCGAGAAATACCATTACCACATTTCCCTTTCCCTGAAAATTTCTCTCACACTCTTTTGCGTGTCAAATTGACCCCGAATCAACATTGGCAGCAAACTTAGATTGTCAAGTTGATGGGCTAGAGATCCACCTAGGCATTAGTGAAACTCATTTGGGTGTGCCTGCATGGGTCATGGTGGTGTAACTTAGGGTTCTGTATCTGATCCTTCAACCTTTCTTTTCGCACAAACATGAACTGAACACCTTTGCCCTGCAATAAGCTTTGCCCTAAGGCCAATAATTTTCTGCCATGAAGCCAGGATACCACAGACTGAGGCATCGGGAACTGTAGCCAAATTGAATCCAATCTAAGTCATAGATGTTAGATTTTTTTTCTAGCCACAGGAAACTGACCAACAGAAAAAAAATGGTAAACAGCACAACCATGGCTACACTCTGACCAGTGTGTCATTCGGAAGCCTTTGGAAGTGACACAATGGAGGAATTTGGAAAGGTCTGAAGATTAGGTTAAGAGAATGCCTAGAATAATTTAAGCGGAGTCTGGTGAGTGATTCTGGTCAGAGCTCAGCCACCAGAATGTACATAGGAATTCAGGTCAAGAAGTCTGGTATGTGCATGTTTCAAAAGAAAGAGCAAAGCAGAAAAGTTCGAAAAAAATAAATTTTGCCCTATAAAAAATATTATGTGTAACACTGGAGCCCAAGGATGTGTTTTCTGAGTAGATTAACTCTATTAAAAACATGCATAGTCCTCTGTTCTGAGACAAGAAGAAAGTTACCTTGAAGGCATCTCAAAAAATCAATAGGACGTCACTCACCATGAGTCCAAGCCTTCATTTGAGAAGAGAATTCTGGGGCCCCCACTTGACAAGGACAGAGCAGAGGAGTGATGCTGCAGGACTTGTTTCACCGTGCTCAGCTACCAAGGAACTCGGAAGCTTCCGTAGGCACAATCCGAAGAAGCCTATCTGCAGCAAGCCTCAGGGCCGTGCCCGTAATGCTGGCTTGCAGGCATGGACTACACAGTAGATGTGGAGGTGAGAAGATTTCCACCCAGGAAGGCCTGAGAAGGAGTCTCTGTCTGGGGAGGAAAACCTTGGAGCTGAGGGAATGAAGCTGAAGATGCCCTGAAAATACCAGATGAGATGCTAGGGGCATGGAATGTCTCCTGCAGAGCGCCGGAGACACAGCAAGTCCAACAGAAAGGGCCCATCCAGCAAATCCCTAACAGCGGTGCTACCCAGGCGCTCTGAAGCGCACCTCAGCACCAAGCTCCCTGGACACCTGACCTGGAGCCATAGTCCTGAGCATTGCCCTGCTTCGGCCTTATTGGCTTCTGTGCCCCTATTCCTCGCCTTTGGACTGGGAATACTTACCCTCCGCCATTAGAATTACACAATTTATTTTTTTTTTGGGGGGGTGACACTCACTATCAAGAGTTTGTCTACACTGATGAGGTGTCCCCACAGAAAGCCGTTAGTGGAGCCACACCACTGTAGCGCCATGGCCTGAGCAATCCACAATGATCTTATCTCTTGAAAAACATAAGGTCAAAGTTATCTTTTTAAGATAAACATCCTTGTTCATATTAAGGCTTTTATCTATCTGTTTATATTGATCTTTAGTTAATATGCTATGGAGAGTTGTCACATCCAGTTTAAGAAATGGTAGCCATTTGTTTTCTTATTTTTGTTAAACTTAGTGTTACACACATGGTAGTTTCATAACATAATTTGAAGAATATTTTCTTTTTATACCATAAAATTTTTGATGTGAGATTAGCAAGAGCTCTACATTAAATATTGATTAGAAACAAGTAGTGAAATTAACTTTGTTTGGAGTACTTAAGTGGGAAAGTTTTTGTTAGTACACTCGATTTCACAAATAACTATACAGCTATTTATATATCCTACTAAAGCATATTCCTGCATTTTATGTTGCGATTTTCAAGCAATTACATAGTTTCTATTATGTGAGTCATAGAATTTACTGCTATTCACTTACTATGATGCCAGGGTCCTCAGATTCCGTAAAGATTTCTCCTCTATAATCTGCGATGTTATGTATATAATTTTAGAATGACATAACTAAAAAATTTCAGTTTATTTAATTCTTTTGCCTTCTATATCATACTGCTTTTATTTTTATTTAACTGATGTTTTCCATGTAGTTCATAGATGTCCAGCCTTTTGGTTTCCCTGGGCCACCTGAAGTAGGAATTGTTGCAGGCCACATACAAAATACTTACTATGGTAAATTTATGTAAGTAACTGATAACATTGCAAAAGCAATCTTACAATGTTTTAAGAAACTTAGGAAATTGTGTTCAGCTGCATTTGAACCTATCATAGGCCATATGTGGCCCACAGGTATAATTTTAATAAGCCTGATTTTTTGTGTATTTGATTGTTTTATTCCAACTTGGATATATTCTAAAAATATTACTTTTTAAGCTTTTAATTTCTAAGAAAGTGTTTGAATACTTATTCTATAAGGGTAACTTGAACTACGGTCTACAAATTTAGATGTATGTATTTATATGCAATGAAAATTGTTTTAATCTTCATGATTTCTTGAGTTAGTCATTTGTTTAATATTTTCTAATTTCTGACTATTTGATTATTTTAATTATCATTATTTTGATTTGTTCATTAGCAATGTGATTATCTTGTTCATTTCTGTCTTCATCTCACTGCACAAAGACAATATCTCTGTGTGATTTATTTTTAAAAAGTTGGAGTAATTGTTCATGTTCAAAGAAACAAAAATCAGCTGGAATGTTTCCTGAAATTCCATGAGACTTGGAATTTATAATTTTCAGCAGTGCAAGAGAATGAAAATCTTGTTAGCCTTGAAGATTTGCTCCTTCCTGCACAATTCTGGAATTTGCTACATATTTCAGGGTGGTTCGTATTTGTGTTGCAGAAAATTTCCCATGGTTTCCTCATTCCTATGTTACTTCTCAGTTGTCTGATACTTAATAACCCAGACTCTATCTTCTGACTCTGCAGGCCAGAAAAAGGTCAGGTTTCTTCTCGATTTCTAGCCACCTTATACTTCTGAAAATTTAGGGAACTCCCAAAGCAAAAATTTTATAAATATAAGGCTCATCCAGTGTAAATTCTTTTTTAAAGGTTCTAATTTTATTTTCCCTACCTTTCATTTCTTGTATATACTAATTTAAAAACCTCTACAAGTCTTTCAATCTGTTGTTTAATCTAATTTGTCTGGCATTTGCAATAGTTATTTGCACCAAGCAGAACTATTAGTGTGATAAGCTGTAAATCTGCTACAGAATTCAGTACTTCAAGATTGAATACTGGGATACAGTAAGAGTAATATATACATTTTGAGCAATTTTAAAGACTCCAACATTAGTATTTCACAAATATTAATAATTTAATACCTAGGAAAACACAGAAGGTTATATTAATGTGTTCTCAATTTTGCAGATAAAACAACGGGAGCTTTTTTGTGTGTGTAAACTAAAACCCACCAAACTCTAATTGCAGGCATTACTTTTCCAACTTAAAATAACTTCATAGCTAACACTGTAACAAATTGTCTGTATTATTATTTGTAAATCAAATACCTTTACCTCTCTTTACCCCAAATAATGCATTTCTGACATAACTTATACTCTTTTCAGTAATTGCACCATTTTTTCTGAATAAGGAAAACAATTAGTCCTCTAAGATTTAAGTATTAGTTTTCTGCCTCTGAAACATTTCCCCGTTCTGCCTTTGAATTTTTCCTTAGTTCTTCTATTTCTTGTGTGTATGTTGCTTTTGATAACTTTATCAGAACATTTCTGCCCTGGGTTATGACCTTTTGTGTAATGAATTGAGCGTATTCTCATGGAAACAGGGCTCAAGAAGTAATATAAGGTATACAAACCATCTTTTATTTTTCTTAAATTTTTACAAAGATGCTGAGTTAACAAGCACAATACCAATAAACACAAGTGCATATGTCAAAATTAAGACAATAAACTAGCTGCAAGGAATGGAATTTTTGAAAAAAGAGGTTTGAGTTAGGTCTCAAACAAAGGGCAAAGAGACGGAATAACTGAGAAGTTGGAGCTGGCATAAAAGACCGGCTCAGGATTAACATTCCAGGTAGAGAACAGAAAGTCCAAACTCCACATGAGAAAGGACAAAAGAGGAAAAAAAAAAGAAAGACTAAAAAAACATAATTTACAAACTGTATTTTAAGGTAAGTGCAACCTCAAGAAGTGATCATATTATCCAAGACTATTCATGCGTTTGCTCCCTGTCCTGACTTCCTAGCTTTGTTGTTACCACATAGGTGTGTTTGCTTCCCAGGTGTGTGTGTGTGTTTATTTCTTCTCCCAAGCCCATCACAGCCCAATCTCCTAAAGATGCCATGAGTGCATACATTAACCTAGCTACTAGGTGCAAAACAACAACTTTTGCCAAATTAAGATGAAGAGAAAGTTTCAAAAGATTTTAAGAAGGCAAGGCAAATTAGATGACCATTTAGATGAGTCTCCCAAGTCCACACATACGTTTTTACGCCCAAGCCACCTCTTTCTCTCTCTCTTTAAGACCAACAGTATTTAATCTGAGCTCCATACTTCTTCATATTTATCCAACTGTACGTGTCCATGCTTCTCACTCAAACATTATGAAACTCTGTTTCTCTGGTGGGAGTCCAAAACCGACTTCGCTAGACTGCTTGAGGTGGAACCTCGCTCATGGAGGATTCTTTGACACTGGCTATTGATATGTGGAGAAAAAATGTTTTAGGGAGAGGGAAAGAAAATGAAGGCCAAAGGATAATGACAAGCAAAGATATGATGTTTTCTAAATAATTGTCTGTTCAGATATTAAGTAAAGCAGATTATAGAATTTGAATTTCCCATGGCATCCTTGTGTGTGAAGTCTCATTGAAGACTGCCTGTTGAACTACAGTAACCCTCATGGCAAATGTCTGAGAAAAAAAAATAAAGAGGGGTGGGTAAAGACTTTGACAAACTAATTCATGGGTCAGAATCGATGGCTTTTGGGGAAAAACAAATAAAAAAGCTACATTCATGGAATGCTAACAACAATCTTAAGCTAACATGTATCTAAAACAAAACCATGAAAAGGGGTTAATTATATTACCATAGAACTTTTAGAATCTAATTTTGTATATATGTCAGATACTCGAAGTAAATTAAAATACATGGGTAGTCATTTTTAAAGCTTGAATAATTTTTGTCAAGGTAGTGTCATTTCTGTAGAATGAAAAATATATTTCAGGACACATATAAATGTCTACATTTTAGGACTTAATTAGAAAATTTAAGCTTGAATAAATTCATTTTCCATACATTCACTTTCTCCTCTCTACAGTATGAGAATGAGCTATTTCCTGAATGATGCAATTAAATCTATAATTTAGATGAACAATCTTTTAAAAATTTAAAATGGTTTATCAGTAATTAAAAATTAGAAACATTGGGTCCAATATCCCTTCTTAAATATAAATTGTTCTCTTTTAATCTAAATTTCTGTCCTTGGTTAGGCTAAAATCCAAGTGAAAGATTTGTATTAATTAAAAATTTGGCTGATCTATAACTCTGAATAGCTTGATAACAGCAATTACAATATAGATGGAAAACAAAATCACTGAATAAACATGTAGAAATATGATGATATCCATGTCAGCTATAGAATCACAGCCACATGGATCATATGCCTAGAGGTATTAACTTGCGTTCTGATGGCTCATATATAACTAAGCTTTTAAAATGTTGTAAGAATGCTAAAATTAGAATGTTGAAACATACGGAATAGCCCAATCCGTGCTTTGTGTTAAAGAAAAATTCTTATAAATTTATATTTTTTTAAAAAATGAGAGAAACAAATGATAGTGAACCATATTGTGTTTTTTTTTTTCATGCTTTATGCCTTTCCTAAAATAGTGCCAACTAAAATCAGATTTGCCATGAAACTTATGGAGCATAAGCTCTAGCCATTCAAGTCTTCTTTAAATGTCTTGGCTGGACCCCAACAAATTGCTGACATTTATGTGCTTCGGCAAGGTTTCCCTGACAAGTAATTTACTTGTTCTACACTAAGACTATCTTCCTATTTCTCGTATTTGCCCGGGTGTTGACGCAGAGTTTAAAAATCGAGCTTATAGAGATACTGAGTCAGAAGTATGTTTGAATTCGATCACCTAAAAAATTTATTCTTCATCATAGTTTTTCCAGAACTCCTGCCAAAATGTCTGCCAACCACTTAGCATCAAAACACGGGAATTTGGGTATCTGTGGTAAAGGAGTGATAAGGATTAAATGCACAAGGCAGGCAGCTCTTCTATGGAAAATGATTAGTAAAAGATTTAGTTCTTATCAACATGCCTGGTCTAAGTGGAACTTTTCTCTCATCAACATAGGACTAGATGATGAGTTATTATTCATAAAAAAATTTTAAAAGAAGGTGACTCAAAATGGAATTTATCAACTATATCAGATATACATGTACAGCAGAATATTTTAATATTGAAATATTAATGAAGAATGCAAGTTTCTATCAGCCAAGTTTAAATAGATTGATTTCCATGTTGTTTCTATGGAAAATGATAAAATCATTGTCATATACACTAGCAATCAAAGCAACCATTTAGAAACGTAAGATGAAAATAACTATTTTATAAATGCATTCTATAGGTAGTGAATTTAAATTTACATACTTCTAATTGTTTTAATTTTGATGTTTTTGCTACATGACAGCCTATTAATTTGGGTATCTTAGAAAAAACAACCCATCAGGAGTGTACGGCTAAATACATAAGGGTTTTTAAAATATAAGAACAGAAAGATTGAGAGTCTACAATGATTGTCTGCAGGAGTAGAAGAGTTCACAATGGTCATGTGTGGATCAGAGATGGAACAATTCCCTGGAAAGCCAGTAGACCCAGAAGCGGCTCAGCCCAAGAAGATGGAAGTCACAGAAAAGGAGGGATCAAGAACATAGCATTTGTCCAAGGCTGAAGACTTAGACTTGTGTTGTGGTATCACTGCTTCAATTATGTGTTGAAAGGGCCGAAGAAACAGGAGACCAGTGTCCCCAGGTGATAAGGAAAACAGAAGCTCTACAAAAACACTCCCTCCTTTTTTCTCTCTCCAGAACACAAGATGATTTGTTAATGTCATCAACACCCAGAGAGGGTCTTTCCCCCTTAGTTTGTTGCTCTACATGCCAAAGTTATCCAGCCATATTCAGAATAATACCAATCTGTTAGGTATTTCTTAGTCTGTTCAAGATATACACCATAATTAAGGTTCATAGGCAGTAATTAAAATTTTTATATTCATGCTTGAAACCAACCATTGTGTTTGAAGTTTCACATTTTTTTCTTATGAAATGTGTGAGTTTCGGTCTATGTAATGCCTGAAATCCCATCCACCTCACGTGTAGCAACATAGAATACGATTATCAGGAGAGTCTGCATTGACTGGCTTCTAATTTTATCTTAAACTTTATTTTATGCATTTTTTCTAGCATACTCACCTCTGTAGTCCTCACATTCTCATGACACCAGCTAGAATGCTTTTTGCCTAATTCAGTTTTTCCCTCTATTGCCACATTTGGCACTAAAATACCTTTTCTGGTTTGTTTGTTTGTTTGTTTGTTTTGGTGTAACTTAGTATAATCACAGTCTTAAGAGTTACTTTAATTTGAACTGATACCATTACTATTTTTAAAATGCTTAGGTCTTTTGATTGAATTTTTTAAAATAGGAACCAAGTAAACCTAATTGAGGGAACCAGCTAAATTTCCGCTTAATATGCAGAGTTATGCCTCAAGCTCTATCAGGTGGAAAGTGACCAGATATTTTGTTTTATAAAACTAACTAACTAAATAAATAAATAGTAGCTTAGGGATGGGGCATAGTTAAGTGGTTCAAAGGCTTGCCTACCAAGCGCAAGGCCCTGAGTTCAGTTTCTCATCACCGCGTAAGCTGGGTATAGCGTTGCACGCCTGTAATTTCAGCACTCAAGAGGCTGAGGCAACAGAATTGTTGTGTGTTCAAGTCTAGACTAGTTTCAATAGTGACTTCAGGGCCAATCTGAACTACAGATAGAGACCTGTCACCCTCAAAAAAAAAAAAAATTAAGGTAGAAACGGCACTCAGCAGATCAAGTGGCATTAGAGCTGAAACTAAAGCAGTGTGTCTATCTGGGATATGAAGAATAATAACAAGTGGGAGGAGTCTTAAAATATTTGCCACTTAGCATCTAATTTGACAGATGTGGGAATGGAGAAGCCGAAATGCTTGTATCTTTGTCATTATAAACATCAACCTACTTGATTATGAGAGAGATGGTCATTTGAACCTATGAATAAACCACGGATACCACTGAAAACACACCAAAGTCTCATCTGAATGCTTGTGCACATCTGAGTATTTTCTCCTAGATCCAGACTTTCAAAGTGCGCTGCGCCCATCTTTTGTTTTGGTTGTCTTTTTGTCAGGTTTTCTGAAATGAAACTATTCACGCTGCAAAAGATTTGGGAATTATAATTTTTCCTTCCCTCAATTGCGTTATTTGTGAATAGATTTGCTTACCAAGTCTCTTTCCTTCAGAAATAATAGTAGGCAGAATAACATCTTCTGATTGGGTGAACTGATACAGGTAATAGTAGATAGGGAGATATATAGATGATAAGTAGGTTCATAAATACACACATACATACATGATGCATACATGCATAAACACACACACACACTCAGGCGTGTGCCACAGAAGGATGTTTTAGCTAGCAGTAGTTGAATCCCACTTATGATACCAGTTCTACACAATTATAATGGAGCTAAAAGGGCCCTGTCACCGGATGTTGCTGCAGGTACATAACAACATGACATCATAGTGCAGTAGGTTCCCGGAAATGCTGACGAAATAAACTCACTGCCCTGACAGTCACAGAACAGTAGAGCACACATCATTCTGTACAGAATGTGATTCTCAAAATTAATGAATATGCTATTGGCTTAAGTGTTTCAATATAACACTGACTGTTGTGTTACTGTGTACTTCTCCTTATAAAAATGTCACTAAAAAAAGACGATTCGATCTCACTGGTGACAGCTTCACATCTCTCATGTTTATCGTGGCTCTCTACTGCATCAAAAGACTGCCCGGGATGACTGACCTGTGCCATCCAGGATCGTGAAAGCAAACTCTGTGATGTTCACAGAAGACACAGTGTCCCAGCAGCAAGATCACACAAGGAAGTATTTCTGTTTGCTCAAGTGAATGGAATTAGGTTTCAGAAGCAAAAGCAATGTTTATTAAAATCTGCTTAAATATAATAATAGTAACATTTGGCCCCAGTTTATCCACACCAAATGTGATGAACCAAAGAATATATCATTTTCATTAATTATTTGCTATATGGACAGACACAAAATTAAACCATAGACCACCGACTTCTTGTGCTGTCTTGCATTTCCCTCTTTGATCTTGTGTATGTGACACACACCCCTCTTTTGCCGCCTCGTCATATTAGTGTCATGTTTGTCCACTCTCCTGAATATTAGCTGCTACGGCGACCCAACGGAGAGACTAGAAATAGTTGAAAATACGATTGAAGAGTAAAAATAGTACTGTGAGAGTAGTTGTAAAACCTAAAAATTTATTTCAATATGGGTCAGCAATTTCAATTCACCTTTTAGAGAAATGAGTGTTGGAACTGTTCCTGCTTGAGTGACATTAGCATTATCTTTGATTGTGGTAATAATTAGAACTGTGTGTTATCCTGAGGTCCTACATCTGGTAAATTATTTTCTTCACTGCACTGGATTCTGGTGTCAGCAAGAACAACAGAAGGCCTGGCTTGCCTGAGGGCATCTCATCTGGTCACTTTCCTTCGACCTGTGAACTCCTATCCAGTAGCTTTTGTACATTCACCCATCTGTTCAGCTGTGCGTGAGGCCCATGGATGACCTTTACCCAGTGAATATGAACAAGTAATCATGAGTAATATGTGAAGGATATGTATATACATGCATATATGTAATTGTGCTTTTTATATCATAACTACTCTTTCTAAATGAAAGGCTGCCATTGATAGACAGGATCTTTAAATAGTATTTGTGAATATTTCACTGATTGAGATGAAAAAGACGTAATTAAAATGTGTTTATCAAGAATAATCTATTCCATATAGTATACATATTTAACTATATATCTTTATAGGCAAAATGTCCATGGAAAATAAAATAGTTTTATGTTTTGTCTAGACTTCTAAAAATTCACCAATCCTACACTGAGGATACCGAAGAATTAATTATCTTTCCTAAGTCAAAATTTATTACTAAATTAATTAATTTATACATTCATGGTTATGCACACACACCCTCCACTAAGGATGCAGTGCTAAAAGTATTGCCTGTCTGGCAATATTTAGTTTTCAAAATCTCCAACATGTTTTTATACATTTATTATTGTAGCCATTTTGGTTATCTCAGTAAAATTTGACCTAGGGATCCACTTAGAAGCTGTGAACAGATCGCCAAAGACAGACTAGGCAATGAGAAATTAATATCTGTGACTTGGATTGGTACTATTGACATTAGAATTATAATCTTCCAGGAACACTCACATCTTTTGCAAACGTGAACACTTGATTCATGTAGCCAAAATTTCTTCTTCTTGGTCATACTATAATAATCAATTTTTGTCATTGGAATATTGCACACAAAACTCACAACTTAAAGAAGGAAAAGTTCATTGTCAAGCACAGTTTCAGCGGATTCAGCCAGGAGCTGGCTGGCTGGTTCTAAGGCAGACACTGTGTGGTGGGAACACTTCCGGGGCAGAGCTACTCTTCCAGTGGCAGCCGGGAAGCACCATGTGTTACCAATACCTGAGCAGGGGAGCTCACACCTGTAATTCCAGCACTCAGGGGGCTGAGTCAAGAGAATTTCCATGTGTTCTGTGCCAGGCTGGGCTTCATAGTGAGTTCAGGACCATTCTGAACTATGGATCAAGGCCATGTCTCAAAAAAAAGAAAGAAAGAAAGAAAGAAAGAAAGAAAGAAAGAAAGAAAGAAAAAGAACAGGAACAGAAAAATATGCACTTTACTAAGAACTCAAATTGAAGATTGAAATAAACAATGTAGGACTCACTGAGAAAAAAATAAATGGATTAAAAATATAATAATGAGGGGCTGGAGGAATGGCACAGCAGTTAAAGTGTTTGCCTAGCAAGCACAAGTCGCTGTCGCTGGGTTCGATTTTTCAGCACCACATAAAGCCAAGCATGGTGGCACAAGCCTGTAATCACAGAACTTGGCAGGCTGAGTCAGGAGAATTGCCATGAATCTTAGGCTAGCCTGGGCTGTATATATATATATATATATATATATATATATATATATATATATATATATATATATATATATATATATGCATACATACATATTATCTTAGGCAAATACCAATGCATGCAGTTTTTCCGCCAGATCACAGAAAAGCTTTTGTTAGTATTACAATGAGTAATTAAATTCAGGAAACATTTTGAAGGTCAATTATGAGAAGTGACTCAGATAAATAAAGTTGAAATTTATTCATGAAACAATCACTATAGAAATTATCAAAAATATTTCTTCAGAATAGCTTACCCAGCGAGAGGACATGAGTGTGACTTCAACTTTATCATTAAAAACCAAAGATTAAGAAAAAAGAAGCTGATATAAATGAGGAATTAAAAATACAATATAGATATCAGATGGAAGGATAGGCTAAAAACCTCATGTATATTACCGTTCTAATTACTTTACTGACACTAAAGAAAAGTTCTTATTAGCTGATGGGAAATGTGTATAATTGTTTACCAAACAGTTCTGAGAATAAATGTTTTCAATTGTGTGTGCATGATTTCACTCATTAAAGGACCTAATAAATTTTATGTAAATTTAAAAAGGTCCTCCCCGAGAAATATGAGACATACTTGTAAAATATAAAATAAAAGAATATCAAATTTACACATAATTTAAATTAACAAATGTTTTTGTAGTCAATAGGCAACTGATTTCAAAGATGGAGGTGGTACTTTTGTACTTGTGATCTAATGGGATGGGAGTTTGTGACAGAAGAGCTGTTAGCAGAAGTTTTGTAGGTACAATTTAAAAATTAATGATTTGTACCTGGTAACAACACTTCTCATAACTGAAAAATTACTGTACCTCTAGCACTATTAATATTGTATAGCATTCAGTAAGTGCCTCTTACATCTATCAAAATTCTTATTGTTTTAGCTTTCATGAAGAGGGAACACCCTAGTTTTCTTGCTAAGGTACTAGGAGAGGCAAAATATTAAATCTTGAAAGGATGATAAGTGAAAAACTGGAAGATTCATCAACAAGTAAGTTCTTTTTGAAAGCAATTATCTACCCACATAACTATCATTTCAATCTAGACCACTCGGAAATGGTCTTTATTCAAAACTATTAAAATACCATTAAAAATAAAACCTGGATCAACTTTCAATAGACCAGGTTTTTAATTATATAATATAAGTGATTTGTCTTAGTATCAATTCAGCCTGGCCAAGTCCTATTAGTATAGGAAATGTGGATCTTGAACTCCAACAGGGCAGAGAAGCAGGCAATTCACTGCCACTTACAATATTATCAAATAGATCTCTACCAAAGAGAAAATCAAGACAATAAGTAACCTTCAATCAGTCCAATCATAACTATACTGAACAGTGATATCTCCATATTTGCTACAATGATGATGCTCTTGTCTTTAGAGACCAAAGCATGACCCAAGATGGGAGTAAATTATTGGCAACATGTAGCTTCACAAAGGTGAGGGGTGACACCACTCAAAGAAAAGACCTCAGTGGATATTGAACTTATGCAGTTGCTGTAGTCCACAAGCTCGTTTTTATGTTAAAATGGTGAATATGTATTAATGAATTCATTCGACCGTGAGACACTTTTGTATGGATGCAATATAAAATTTTACTGAAGTCCATAAGAAATGGTTAAATCAAAGGAAAATAACTCCACTTTTGGACAAGGAATTGCAAAAACAACATTTCTATTTATAAATTAGAAATATTTGAAAGTTTTTTAAAAACCAAATCAGATTTTTTTCTAAATTCTTAAAATAATTTGGAAGGGCTATAAAAGAAAGAGTCATGACACTAAAGACTAACAAGGTGTTGAGTGTCAAAGTCCTGGATATCTGTACATCAAACACTCAAATAACTCACAGAGAGACTGACTGCTTCAAGAGCAAAACTTTTAAAGCACCCAGACAAGATTTATAAGTAACTATGGAATTCAATTACATATGGAAATATTTTAAATCATTTCAATGGTAAACTGTTGAGTGATATTGATTCAATATTAAATATTGTGATAGATAAATTAGTTCACCATGCACCAAAATTTCATTATCCCTATTATTGATCTAATTAAAAAATGAATATGATAAAGGAGGAAACCTATGCAAATATTCCTTATAATCTTGAATAAGATCAATTATAGTACTAATTTATTTTATAGTTTTCTTTATTGGATAAAACAAATTTTTTCAAAAATATAAAAATGAGAGTCATCCCTCAGAGTTTTGGAACACCCAGTTCTATTTAATAAAACAGAGGGAGAACTGTATGAGGATAAAAACATGTTTTGGTTTTTTAGCAATGTATGCAAAAGAAAGGTTCTTCATGGTATTCATCTATCTGCACGGTGTCTCTGAGTGACAGCCACAGCTAAAATTAATGAGTGGTGAATTATCTGTCAGATGGGGAAGATCATACTAATGATGGCACATAACTGAAAACTATCAGACAGAAGTTTTTAAAGCTGAAAATAAAGTGATTATATAACTATGTCCCGAAGACTATTAAGACTATTTGAAACTTACTTTGCATTCAATCAATTATATAGTTAAAGGAAATCTTTCATTGTTCTTTCACAGCAATTTTATTTTTTGTAACTTAAGATTTAACTCACAGAAGTAGGTTGTCATATCTTAGCTTGTTTCTGGATCTCAGTCTGTTTCCTGTTCACTTTTGCTGAAATCTATGTTTTTTTCTAATTTTTGACTGTGATCATTCCAATTCTTGAACCACAAACTTAGACTTGTTTCACTGACTCATTTTGTTCTTAATCAAACATAAAATAATCTTGGTTGTTCGAATAAGACACTTAGCAGGTTGATGTATTTGGTATATCACGTGTCCTCTTGGGTATTTTTCCATGCACAAACTATTAAACATCATGTTATTTTCATTTTCATGTCCACATAGGATAAGAGGATTTTTAGTTACTAGGCTGGTATCTCCAGAGTTAGTAGTAACCAACTTGAGCTGCTGCTAAAATATTATTTATCACAATGCTACTTTCAAGAACCATAGAAATATATAATTTTACAAGTGGTAAGTTATCTCAGAGATTTCTGAAAGATAGCTAAATATCACTATTTAAGTGTCATGCAAACAGCTATTATCTGATACTGGAAACAAGTATCCTAAATTCCCAGCCTGCAACTCCTTTCAGTAGACTGGGTAAATTGGGTGATTAAAAAAAGTCTTAACAATTCAACTGAACTATACTAAGTGTTATTATGAAAATAGACTGTATGTTTACCTTTTCAAATGCCTTAATTTTTCACATATGCAATATAAAAGTGTCATAGTTCAGTTGCATCCTTCTGAAAAAATAACATGCATTTAGTGGCTTAGAAGCAACAAAAATGAATCATTTAGTTTCAGAAGATAGAAGACAGAGATCGGGTTACCAAGATAGCATAATCTTGTTCTGGTGGTTTGCTTCTGGTTTTCAAACTGCCACCTTCTTCCTGAAACTTCAGCCAGCAGAAGGGACCTGTTAGCTCTAGCATCTCTTTAACAAGGGCAGAAATTTCAATCATGAGATTTGTTCCTTCATGATATAATCAGTTGAGAAACTTTCCACATCTCACCATTAGCCATTTTTCAGGTTATAATCTCAACTCATTAATGATTCAGGAGTCAAAATCTTCAATCAATAACAATAAGCAATACGGCTGATGGCGCTATCTCTTCAGTATTTAATGTGTGTAAAACATAAAGGATGGTGTTCAAATTTCATTCCTTCCTTCCTCAAGTCCTAAATTGTAGCTATCATTATTACATCGACTTAAGGGACCAAAAACCAAAAACTTCGTAGACACAATGCGCCCGGCAATGCAAATAAAGGCAGTAGATCTATTTGATAGACTTTATGCCCCTCTGTGACACAGTGTTGATCTTTCAAGGATGATGACAAAATATTCTGTAGAAGGTCCAGTAAATCGTTCCTATATTTTTCTCTAATAATACAATATGTGTGTGTGTGTGTGTGTGTGTGTGTGTGTGTGATTATCTAATTTTTATGCTACAGCTCTGTTTCTATGTGGCATAGTCCATATTCTCAGAAATTTATATCAAGCTATTATGAAAATGCTTAATAACTTTAATACATTTCAAATATCAGTGCTTCCGTTTTCATTTACCTTCAAATTTGGCTGGTTCTGGTGATTCAGGCATGTAATCCCAGCATTCTGGGAGGCTGAGGCAGAAGGACCACAATTTTGAACCTAGACTGGAAAAGTTAGCAATTTGGTGAGACCCTATTTCAGAATAAAAGTTTTAAAAATGGGCTGAGGGTATAGCATGGTTCAAAGGCCTTGGAATCAATCTCTAGTAAAAATAACACAAACAAATAATATGGATTCCCTGAGGTAATAAAAACTTTGTAATCCTTTAACCTGAAATTTAACAAATGAGCCATACTGAATGTGGCTTCTTTGACAAGCAATTATATATTCTTAGCCACAAATGGTGCTGAGCCACATCACAGGTTCCCCTTGAAAATTAAATACCCCTTACCAGGTTCATTCATGTATTTTTAATATTCATTTTACACATATATTTGATATGCATACACATATTTGATTCTTTACTATGCCCTATTCCCACTTTCTTTATTCATAAACAAATATATATGAATTTCTTCTGTTAAATTGTTTGAGATAATTCCTCCTAGGTAAGTAACATTCCTACATTGTTGTCTACTTTCCCAAAATTTTGCCTAACTTCAAAAAGTTTTTGCAGCAATATTGGACAGAAGTTAAAGAAAAATAAAATGTTGACTCAAATATACAGCTTCAACTTTGAGCAGTCTAATTATTTCAAATTAGAAGAATTACAAATTGAGTACACTGGTTTCCAGTTGAGTAAAAATACTCTTTTCTTCTTTAGTCAAGCAAGTAATACAACATAATTGAATAATAACATAAATCTTTCAATTTCCAAACAGCGGAGAAGAGAAAGAAAAATTTGTCTAAACATCAAAAATTCATTTTCTGTGCAAAATTCAGTAGATGCTGAAAGTGAGGCCTTTTCTTTTCTTTTATGGAGTAGTTTGGGAACAAATAAAGCTACGAAACTTTCGCCACCACTCTTGCTTCTTTCCATTTGGATGTACGTGGAGCCGGGAGTTATGCTCAATGCTGGATCAATTTATCACACCACATCAAGTAGGACAGTATTTTACTAAGAATAACCTGGGCCAATAACGCATTTGATCCTATAGGCCCTGTTTTCAGCAAAGTGGTCCTATAATGTGTCTATAACAAAAGAAAACGCAACGTGTGGTCACTAACGTGATTTTCTTTAAAAAGCGCGGAGCAAATCAGAGCAACTGATATTCTAGTATCATCGTGGTGAAGTGATAGACCTACTTCTCTTGTAAGTCTGTAAGCTCCTTAGGAAACCGGAGTGCTCCCTGGACCATTATACACGCCCTAGCCACCTCATCAATTAAGTAGCCCAACCTACATATTTTCCAGGAGGCCTGATAGTGGAGTCAGAGGAAGGCAACTCCCACGGGAGGCACCGCTGCCACTTCCCAGTGACTTTTTTTTTAACTGAACAAATAACTTGACCTTTATAACCTCCGTTTTTCATCTTTGAAATAATAACTCTTCCACAGGATTACAAATGTTGTTAAAATAAATAGCATTGGAAAGTTGACATAATCAACATTAATGCATTTAAGTCTCCCTTGGGGTTTCTTTTTATGTTGTTTGAGAGATTACTTCACAGTGCTCTGATCACCGATTTTGTTACCGCCACCCTACAAGGGAGGACAGAGTTTATAACCTGACTACCTTCAGTCGTGATTCCAAAGAAAACAAACTTTTCTGCTCAGATTCTCAGCCAAGAGACTTTCTGATCCAAACCACATGTTCTTTTTGAAAAGTAAAAGCCTCTTACCAGGTTCATTTATTTATTTTTAATATTCCCTTTACACATTTCACCATGAATATACTCTATTCTGAGGTAAATAAACTCTGAAGTACAATCATTTTAATAATGTGTAATTTTGTATTGCTTCTAATCCATTGAGTAATGCCGATAAGACCACATATGGTTGTAAAAGCTCCTCTTACACTATATTCCCTTCTGGGAATCCGAAACAAATGAAAGAGATCTTGGCATGAGTCAGAAAGCCCTAAGGAAACAATGAAAAATCTCTCTATATTACAGTCAAATCTACCTTCACGCTTAACTAAAAAACAATAATGGCTCCTGATGGGTTTCTACAAGTTTCTGATCCCATCATTTCTGCAAAAGTGCCAAAATCTTGAAATGTTAGCAATTACCAAAGTTCTTAAATGGCAGCCTTTAGCCTTTTCTTTGCGAACTTTGGCCCATTTTCAATTGAAAATAATTCTCTGAAATTTCAGACTAAAACTCTACCCATAGTTATTCTGATGAACAGCTTCAATTTATTTCTAAAGTAAGAATACACATCTTCAACAAGTTACAAAAAATTCTTATTCTGGTGACTCATGAGAAACTGACCTGTATCCAAAATATTTATTTATTCAGTGAGAAATGCTGTTTCACAGTTTCATTAAAAGTACTTTCCCATCAAATGTCCAGATATGTTATTTGTTTTGAGACAAAAGGCTTTAACATTTTAGTATCATGGAAAGAAATTAACTTTTAGACATTTATTGACCTATCTATTTTTCTTGCATCTACCCATCCTAAGGAATATATAAGGTTAACAGCAAATTCCCTTTGCAGTCAAAAGGTGCTATAGTGACTAATATACTGCATCCAGCAAGGAAGTGAAGCATAGAGAAATTTAATAGAGAGACCCAGTAGAAAGAATTGCTTGTTCTACTCCCTGAAATCACTACTGCAGATGAAAAGATCTTTGCCCCCAATTTAGAAATGAAACAAGTCATATCCTCCTACAGCAAGGTGAACTGAGGTCATGTGTTGAACTTATCTTGTATCTTTTGCAAAAGTCTGACACATTCGCTGTCTCATACCCACAGTACATTGCCTCAATATCTTCCTCTTCTATTCTGTATTTTTTCTCTCTCTACTTCTACTCATTTGATTACAATTTCCTTAGCAATTTAAATAATGAACAACTGTGAACCCATAAAGCCAGGAAAGAAACTAAAAATATACTTTAACTCAGTGAATGGAACTAAGTGGAATGGGAAATAGCAATAATGGTATGTCACAAAATATGCAGACTGATACAATCCACAGAGCAGAGATAATTATTTGTCCAGTATAAAACCAGATGTAAGTATTCTGGCTTTTTTTATTGCTGAATTTAATTCTTAACTAGTAGAAAAAAAAAGTAAAAGACTCATTTTAGCTGAAATTCAATTAAATTTCTCATTTCAATCAAAGAAAATCTACACATTTTTGAAAGAATAAAAGTTTCATGTTCCAAATATGTTATATTCTCAATAATTAAAAAATTATTGCCAGGCAAATGCAAAATCCCTAGAACATTGTAAGATGTTTTTAATTGAATGCCAATCTCCTAGAACAAAGCAGTATATTCCTATCAAAATCATCTCAGTTTATGAGTTTAATCAGGAATCCAAAGAATTTTAAAGATTGTTTTTGCAAATACAGAGGATATTTCTGATGCTACCAAAAAGCAAATTATTCAAAAATCAAAATAAAATCTCTCAGCAAAAATAGGCAAAATAGCTAACCTGGAAATGTTTCTCTCCGTGTTCAGGTGAATGTGCGTATTTTCCTTGGCATTATGTAATTAATATTTCTCCTTACTTTGATGAGAATTCTCTCCGTAAGCAATGTTCAAATCCTATATGTGTATTTCTGAGCTATAGAATAAAGTCATGCATTGCCTTGAAAGGCAATTGAGACACACAGTGTAGGATCTAGCACACACAATACAGGGGACCACAGGCAGCAAGAATTATGAATTATAAAGAGATTTTGTTGAAGGTGTTAAGGAAGACTTGACTTTGCTACATAAATATAGTTGCATCTTTTCCAACATTTTGAGGATTGTTTCATATAACAAGCTAGCTTTTTAAACCATATTGAGAATACATTTGGAGAGAGTTCCACCAAGAGAATGCCAGGGAAAGAGAGAGAGAGAGAGAACTCTTTTAGCCAGCAGCCATAATGAGTCAACAAAAGATCTTAGCTTAGAGAACCAGTTCACATGCATTTTGGATATTTTGCAGGAAAGACACTTTGTTTGCCAAACAATTATGAATTTATTTCCTCTCCTTGGATTACAGTATTTGCTAATTTTCTGCTCAAAAGCATCAGAATATTAATGTGAAATGCATGCTTTGAGGATTATTTCTCATAGTTGCCATTCAATATTGAAATTAATCAATGGATAAAAGACTATGAAGACTTCTCTTACTTGAAAGCATTAACTTTAAGAGGATGAACTGCTAAGAGGTTTATGTGGATATTATTTTTAAATGGTATTCAGAGCTTTGCAAAATTTTCTGATTCAAAAAGAAAGTATCTTCATTACTTTAAAATAACAAGCCTTGATCAATTGTTAAGATCAATGGTTAATAGACAAATTATATACGTATGCTCATACAACTAATATCTGAATCAATACCTAAGGTAACTATTCTCTGTAATATAACGATTAGATATTAAACTTATTTTTTAGTTTAAGAAATTTTATTCCCTCAATATTAAACAGATGATTATTGTTTGTGAATAAAGAAGTAACTTACTGACGCTTATTATTACTCTAGTTATTAAGATATCTGAAGTTTTATAGAGTACTGACTTTTTTTTGTATGTGGGACTTTCAAAGAAATAACACGCTGTGTTAGAAAAAAGTCTGCTTAAAATTTTAACACCAGTCCCAGAGTCAGCAATAGACATTCAGTGGTAAACACGTTTGTGACTTCCAGTGTATAAGTTAACTTTGCCAAGCTTTAATTTTCGGCTTCCCAGATGTTAATGATGCCCATATTTATCTACAGAGGTTGCCGTAATTGCTACCAGACCATTTGGCAGGAAATAAGCACTCAGTTTATGCGGTATATTTCTTAATGGATGCAATCAGAGTGAAAAAAGCGAACACTGAAGAGTTGCATTATGGGGCAGCAGGAGCCATGATCATGGCCGACCTTGGATTACAGGAAGTTATTTGTAGAAACTGAAACAGTAAGAGAGATGTTTTGGGTTATTTTTTGTATACTTACAAAGTCAAAACTTACAGAGTCAAGGAGATTTTATCTTTTAGGAAAAACAAGTAATCTCACCATTTTGCCTGATTTATATTATGCCAAGATTTTCATTCTTTTAAATTTTTTTATTATTTATTCATAATAATATGATCTGTAACTTTTGATACACTTTTATTTATGTCTCATATATCTACATAAGACTCCAATAAGAAGAGTATTAATCACATGTTTGCCTTCAAAACAAACTTTTGATGGTTATATGTGTCTATTATTTTCCACATTTTTTCTTGTATCACAGTACCTGGAGATTTTGTTTAAAACTAGTGTCTAGAAGATATATTTCTATATATTAAGAAAAAATTGGGGTAAACCTCAGAATACAATGCCTGTAATATCTTCTTATTCAAAGAGTACTAAATAGAAAATTGTAACGGTATATATTCTGTAAACATTAACAGGGATTTTTAAATAAATACTTTGGGTTGAGTTTATTGAGTCAGTTTGCAGAAATCATGCATTTGGATAATCATCTAAAGGGAATCTGATGAAACTTTGTTTGGGTCACGCCAAACAACATTCTAATGAACATTGACTGAATTGCCTGGAGGCAACTGTTTTATATATTAACAATCTGATAAAATAACAGCTTCAATTTTTGTTCAAAAGCTTTGAATATGTGCAGTTTTCATGTTTTTCAATTAATTTTAAATCCAGACTCCTCCAGTGCCATGCTCAATTCTCACTCCTTAAAAAAAATCAATAAATTACTGTTTATACTAAGAATAACTTGAAAGTCATAACTAATAAATATTGCCAATTTTGATAACCTTCTTACATTTCTGAACATATATTGGTATGACGATACTTCTCCACCTCAAATACTGCATTTAAAATCTATACTCTATAAGGGTGAACGCACATGCTTTACACATGTAGAATTAACAAATAGCGTGGAAAAGCAGGCTAAAACACAAAAATAATTCAAAAGTTAGATGGGTTGAAATTGTGTAGAGGAAAGAAGACAGCTTGTAACAATTATCCTATAGATGACTCTTAGGATGGTTGTTTTGCATAATGTGCAATATAAGAATTTGCTATTGCAAGAACATTGTTTTGAATGCTTGCTTGCCAGCCTCAGAAGCCTGGAATGTGTATTTAATTAGACAGGTAGGCACATAGATAGATAGATTATAGATAGATAGACATTTACTGTGCACCTCAAACAAAACATTCTGCAAATTGGAAAGGGGGGTTTTGTTGTTGTTTTTTAATATTTATACTTTTTTACGAGTATTTAACATTTTCTCGGGCAAAAAATTAAATAAATAGGTCTCAGTAATCGTGGTGTTTCTTGTATTTCTTTTACTTCATTTATTTAAAACAAAATCTGCCAAACCACTCTCAAACTCTTTCCGTGCACCATGTCTTTTACGTTTAGTTGACTGAAATTAAACATTGCATTTCACCAGAATCACAACTAAATGACAAGTGCTAAATGTCTTCTAGGGAAAATTGCTTAACAAAAACATATTTTGGAATTTTCTATTGAATCAGGCATTATTTCTCACACTAAAATTTTCATAGCAATGAAAGATGGATGAGGTGTTGACAAAGGCAAACACTTTTCATGGTATTACGGGGTTTTGCCTTGTTTTGTACTGTGTTTGACAAACAGTGACATCTGTCTAAAATCTGTCACAATGATGGATGGGAAGCATAAATCACATTATCTTGTGTCAACACAACTCTCCGAACAATATTTTAACATATATTCAGTATTATGTCATGAACATGACCCTTGGAAATAAAGAGAGAACGGCTGACATTCAGGAAGACCTTATTTGCATAGTTTTTTTTTAAATCTCTTTGACTTAAGAAACTAAAACTTTCGAAGCAAAAAATTCAAATACATGTATGTACCCAATAAAATCTGAAATTTGTTGATATGACTCAGAAATGAACTGGATAAGCACATATATGTGGCAAGGTCATATTAAAATATCCATAATGGAACTTCTAAAAAATCACATATCAAAAGGGAAAAGGTACTAAATACATAAATTTTTAGTTTTGACTAAAATTAATACGTGAGAACTTATAAATAAGAGCATGAAATTAAATTTTTGAATCCAGTTTTGTAGCTGAGCATTTCTACAACTTTATAAAGAGTTCTGAAACATTACAGAACTGATCACTTCAAAACATCACTTCAGTCAAATACCTCTTTAAAAACAGAATTATCAATATTGTGAACGTATTAAATTATCTCAATTTTGTGTTTGATTAAAGGATTTTGGCATTTTTCACCGAGGCAATCACTTCTCCATGGAGAAGGGAACCGATTTGTCTTTGTTTAGACAATATTTTTAATTTCAACATTTATGATGGGATTTTAATGGCATCATTTAACATTTTGATTATTATGTGGAACTTCTCTTCTTGCTATACACACTGGGATAGGTTGAATATGTTTTTTGTCACTCCGTGGATACCCAAGATCCTAATATGATTCTCCAAGAAGCTTCAATCTTTATGCATCTGCTTCTGAAAGTCGTCAAATGACCTCAGGGAAGATCTGCAGAGTTTAAGCAGACCCTAGATGTATCAACATGCAGACTTACTATTATTATCAATTGCTTTTATTCATTTTGCACAAAAATCCAAAAAAGTCAGACTTGCAAAAAGTAGTATTAAGAAAATTATTTAACCTACGCATACTTTAATTTCCTCCCTTCAAAATGTATGAAGAAACAGGCCTCACCTCCCAATGTATTTATTAGATCGAGATGGAAATTTTACACTTAAAGCACTGGAAGGAAACTCAGCCAGTATCTAGCCAATTTATTGCTGAGGAACTCAAGAAATTTTTGTGAATGAATAAACAGAGTGGGCTATATATACCTTTATCTATTACAAGTCATTCCATGTTGCATATGCTTTACAAGAAGATAGTTTTATTTATATTTTAGCTCAGAGAAGGACAACTTGCGGTTTTTCTTTTCACTACAGTGTAACTATTAGTTGAATTGCTGTCCTCTTCCAAACAAATAGCCTTTTTTTTTTTTTGTATTGGGGCTTCTTTCTATTGTTTCCAAGTCTCCTTCCGTTACCCTGACATGGAGCATAGACATGGCATGCCCCTCTAATTATTGCTCTGGTGAAAAAAAATTAGCTTCAACTCTCAGGGTACAAAATAGTGATATTCTGATAGTTTTAACCACAACACAATAAATGAAACCACTATAAACATTAATTTAAGCACTGAGGCATTATTAATTGTTAATTTTTGTCATTTTCTTTTGTTTCTTCACTACTAAATCATCTGGTTTAAATTACATTTGCCTGAAAGAAGACCAAAAATCCGCGTTATGTAGTACTCTGCAGTTTTAATGATATTCTCTGTAGTAGTTCATACAAAATGCAGAAATGGTAGTCAGCAAATGAGAGCACAGCAAAATATTTCAGACATCAACTTAGTTTCACCTCACAAAATTTGTCTGTTTATTTAACCTTGAAAATTATTCAAATTTTATACTGAAGCTCACTACACATATTTGCCGCCTTGCATAAGGTACTGGTGTGTTTAAATTACATAATCTGGCAACTAGCATTTAATATGAAATGCAATTTATATTGAAGTAAATCACAAAAACTTTATTCTTAACTTTTTCTACTCTGTTAGATATTTGCATTCACTTTCATAGTGTTCATCTCTGCCATTACAACATAGAAAATGTTATTATTGTTAATTTAATTATGTTGTGTAAAGTTTGACTAAAGAATACATTTAATAGCCCCTTTAGCTTTTGCTGAGAATGGCAAGCGAGTCACACAAGCTATCAGGCCAATCTGGAATTCCCAAGACAAGCTATCATTTAAGTCAGGTAAGACAAGCCTCTATGATGGATTGGCTATTAGTCTGAGGTGAATGTTGCTATGGTTTCAAGAGAGTCTCGATGTTCCCTTGATGTCCTCACTGAAATTTCTTTTAAGGCTGCAACCACTTATTGACCCATAAAGATGGCAACAATCTTGAAATAAAAAAATAAAATGTTGGAAAATATAATAATAAAAAATACCAATCTACCTAACTTTGTTTAACTATAGATTCCTGAATAAATCAGTCAAGCACATTTCAATTTAATTTATGAAAATATAATAATATAATATGCAATTTCAAAAAAGGTCCTTTTGGGTTTTGAAATACACAAAAGAACAAGGAAGTGACTAGGGCATGGCAATATTCTTAAAACTATGATGTAGTTCAAATGAGTAGCCATTTTTTTACCTTGTAGAAAATTATTCAAAAGAAAAAGCAAATTATTCTGTTGAAAAGAAAGGCAAATCTTATTGATTATGACCTTACTTTGATTCCTCATTAATTCCATCCTCAGCAGTCTAGTGAACATACATTGAAGGAAAATTAGAAAAAGACTTACAACATTATTGATGCAGATGTGAAATTAGGAAGAAGTTATAATGCAAAATCTTGCTTTGAAATAAATTATTTGTTAAAATTGGTAAGAAAAGAAGCTACTAGGTATGGGAGAACTGTTGTCCAATATCTCTACCTCCTCCCCGGGCTTATTCTCAAGTGATTAGCTATCATAAATAATCGTTTGTCTCAATATTCATTTACCAAGCAGTGTAGAGAGCCCATTTAGAATTGTGGAGACCATTACCTGAGCCAGAAGCTCAACTAAGACATTGCTATCTACCAAATATCTGTCAGTGTCTCTTATTCCAATTCTGAGTAAATAACACAACAATATATTTCTCAATAATTTACAGAGTTGAAAATAATAACCCTGGTTGAATTTATTCAGAATTAGACTAGATACTCATTCTTACTTTTTCTTGGTAGCAAGAAAATTAATGAATAAACTATGCGACTTTAGTGTCAGCCTTGTACTCTCTTAAGAGCCATCGCTTATGTTCTTGGAGTGTTCATCTCACTCCATAGCATGTCACGGACAGACCTGCTAGCGTAAAGCCTAAAGCAGTAATACATGTTCCAGTTCATTGCTGTGGGCCTCAGTGACTCTGAGAGGCATTTTTGTTGTCCTGGAATTCAAAGAGCAGAAATCACAGGAGAATGCATTATGCATTCAAGATTGAGGTGAGGATAGAAAGAAAAGAAAAATCTATCCATCCTTTTCTTTAATTATGGCTTGAAGGGTGTTCCTTGGACAACAGCTGAAAAGACTATTGAGATAATTCATCAAAATCAGGTACACGTGGACAGCCTGCTGCTGACTTACGTGGCATACCAGGATTTAGAATAAAGATAAGCTTGAGTCGTGAGTAAGGCATTTAAAGCAATGACAGTTTTTTAGAATTATGCACAAGAGGAAAAGCATAATGTCAGGTGGAAAACATTGAAGGAATTCCCCTCAGCATAACAGTTGTTGTAAGGAATTGCAAATAAATCACATTAAACTAAAGCAATCCCTGTGAACCTTATCACAGGTGCTATTTTGTCACCTTCTGAGTGGTGGCGGGATCATTGTTGCTCTTATCCAGTGTCCCTTTCAGAGCTTACATTACTGATTGGAGAAAATTCGGGCTAATTGATAGCCCCAAATTGCTGAGAAAAGGGTAACTACACTGTCATTCTTAAGACAGTGATCAAAACTAATTGTACCTGAGTGAATGAAACAAGAAAAAAAAGCTCTCCTGGGGCTTGGAGGTAAAGTTCTGAAACATATCCAGGAAAGACTAAGAAGCCTACATAACTTCAGACAAAATCCACATTGGTTGCTTTCTAAAACAAAACTTCATTGCAAAGAACATTCCCATTAGCGACAGCAATCCACTTAATAAAGTCAGAAATGAATTCAGGAAAGGTTGCACATGCCTATAATATCGGTACTCCAGGAGGCTGAGGCAGATAAATTTTGGGCTGGGAAACTTCATAGATTAGCAAGATCCTAACTCAAATAAAAGCCAAATGTTAAAAAAAAAAAAAGTGTTGGAGAGCCAGGTCAATATGAAAGCCCTGGATTCAAAATCCACTGTGATCGATCAACAAATAGACACATGATAAGAGAAGATACAGTAGATGAGTACATGTGCAGGAAAATACCCTCTCAGAAGCACAGCACAGAGAAGAACCGAAAGCGGAGTGTGTAAAGAAGACATTGAAAACTAAAAAAGAAAAAACAATCAAATGTTAGGGAAGTTTCCTCAATCTTAAATAGAATCACTGAAGAACTCCAAAGCTGTGCTAAACCTAACATAGCCATAGTAAGGTCAAATTTAAAATTCAACTTAATTCTTCTTCCCCATATTATTGATATGTATAAGCACAAAATTTAAGGTTTACAATGAAGTTGAGCATTTTGTGCACCTATGTAACTTGTCAAGGTGACAAGGACTTTCCCACTCTCCTCTTGTCCCTCCCCCATATCCACCCCTCCCTCCCTTCTCCTCCTACCCCCCTGTTTCACTTTGTTTTTCATTTTAAGTTCTATGAGATAGGTGTGATCTGGGTCTCTCATATCAGAGAGACCATTCGATGTTTCACCTTCTGCTTCTGACTCACTTCACTAAGCATGATGTTCTCAGGTTTCTTCCATTTGCCTGCAAAAGCCTCCTGGTGGACTTTTTAGATGTCAAAGAAGTACAAATGGCCAATAGATACATGAAAAGATGTTCAACATCTCTAGCCATAAGAGAAATGCAAATCAAAACAACGCTAAGATGCCATCTCATTCCAGAGAGAATGGCCTACATCAACAAGTCAAATAGTAATCAGTGCTGGTGAGGCTGTGGGGAGAAAGGAACCCTCCTGCACTGCTGATGGGAATGTAAATTTGTACAACCACTCTGGAAAACAGTATGGAGAGCTCTCAAAAGACTAAAAATAAATATCCCCTTCGATCCAGCGACACCTTTCCTGGGAATATATCCAAAAGAGGCCAAAACAACACATAGCAGAGATACATGTATACCCATATTCATAGCAGCACAGCTAACAACAGCTAAAATATGGAAATCACCAAAATACCCATCAACAGACCAATGGATACACAGACTGTGGTATTTATACACGATGGAATACTGTGCATCAACTTAATTCTTAATTAGGTTAACTTCTGTATGTCCCACACCATTCAATACTATAAACTTAGCAGAAATCACACTCACTTTTAAGTGAAAAACTATCTTACTTGTACCTAGGAAGTCATCTCACAGAATCAGGGAGTTTTTGCAATGGTGCATTTGGAAGACAATTTAACCACTGTGGAGAAATCAAATGAGTAAAATTTTCAGTATTGGCAAGATGCCAAAAATAGAGTTTCAGAAATGTTTAGCAAATGGGCTCAATATTCTTCATGAACTGAGAGTTTCTGAGATGCAACAGAACCCACATATCATCACATAAAAGGGCAATTGCCATGAAATCTTTAAGAGTCTTCACTTTTTTCTCTCCTCAGTGCCTATAGGTAAAAGAAGAGTAAAATAAAATGGCCGCCATTTACCCAAGGCAAGTATTTGCTCTCCTGATGGGAAAATCTTCTAAAAAATAATGAAGATGACGAAAGTATTAAGAAACTATCAAACGTAAAAGTGGTAACAGAAGGGAAGAATCACACACTATGGAACTGCAGTTACAATTTCAGAATTAAATCAAACAAAGAAGGCTGGATTTAACTGCAATACTTCAAGTACTACAAGAAACAAAGTGATTGAAATTGAGTCTTTTCAGGGTCAAAGAATTGAAAATAACATTAGTACATTTTTAAGATTTAAATATATTTATTAGTGCCCTTTAATTTTACAAAATATTGAGATCCGATGTAGTAATTTCAAACATAAATGTAACTTTGTCATACTTCTCCACTCTTTTATTCTCCTGGGCTCTCCTCTTGACCCCTTGTTTTTCTCTCTCATCATTTTCTTTTCAAAATAAACAATATTTGTTGACATGTGATAGAAAAGGGCGTGGTCTTGTCTAGAAGAAGATGGTGGTAAGTGCTAGTATTCAGTTGGGTACAAGCCTGTGGGGCAGTGCAGACAGAAGGGATACAAAGACGCACTGTTGAATGTTTGCCATTCCGCCCGAACTGTCACAAAAATACCGATAAGCGGTGAGTTCACAGTGATAGTCAACTCTCAAACTATCTTCTTCTCTCAGACTTTAAATATTCGGGGACGCAGGTGGCACGTGTGCTTCTGGGTCAGGTTATTCCACTTCATGGGATGCTTTCCATTTCCATCCATCTTCCTGGAAATGACGTAATATCATTCTTTTTTCTCCTTGCATACTGCACCATTGTAAATTTCATATTTTTCCCTCTTCCACTCAATGCTTAATGGGTACCCGGGCTGGCTTCATATCGTAGAAGCTGCAGTTGTTTTCTAATAAACTTGTATATGCAGATGTTCACACATTATTCGGACTTTAATTCCTTTGGATCTCTGTCAGGGAGTGGTACGGCTGGGTCATATGCCTTCTTGTTTGGAGTCCCTGTAAAATCAGTAAAGTGTATTAAAAACATTAAGCTCGCTGGTGACAGGGACTGAACCCAACAGGAGGAGACAAATGGATGTTATTGTCATAATTGTATACATTGCCGTAAAAGTGCTTTGTTTAAACTTCCTAGCAAAATATATTTTAAAAATATTGAAAAGTCTAATGATAATTAGAAGAATCAAGAGAGAGCATTGAATTTATCCAATGTCACCTTTTATTTTAAAAACTCTGTAGGCATCAGAAAGAATATAATATTTAATTTTGCTGTGTGTCATATGGACTACACAACAGAATGATAGAAATAAATGATGAAACAATTTCCGAAATATCCCCCTGACCTCCTAGTAGTTAAAGATATAGTAAGGTATTCGCTAGTCATTATAAGACTGTATGGGAAATTCATGGTTTAAGTATAAAAAGTACTGTGAAGAAAATTTTAAGAGAAATGCACACACACACACACACACACACACACACACACACAATCTCCATAAGATGATGAAAGAAGATTCTTGATCAAGACAAAAGAGTGCATTGGGTAAAATTTGCAGAATAGCCAGACTCCAGTTGCACATGAACAACAAATTGGATACTATTTTTCATTCATTATCACTTCAATGTCAGCTTTATTGAAAAATACCTTTCTCCAATTATTGTAACTATTTTTACCATGAAGTATCACCTTTTCATTGTGAGTCCAAACAGTACTAAAGAATTTCAAGAGAAAGTTTTAAAAGTATGTAGAGAATAGATAACTCAACCTTTTACTCTGTGCAGAAAATAAGGTATTTGTCTCGTATTTTAAAGTCATGGCTGTAATAGAGAGCTGGTGGTCTCTTAAGTGGAATTATGAGGTCAAGGATAGAAAAAGTACAGATTAAAACAAAAATAAAGGAAAACAACTTGAAAAGAAATGGAGATAAGCTATATTTTTTCTTGTGCTCAGTGGATTTAAAATAAAACTTTGTTAAAAGAAATAGTGATGATAATGTTTTCTGATTAACCTGCTTGAAAATGTTAAATAATTCCAAATGGTCAGGAGGAAAGAAGTACGAATATTCCGTAACAAGGAGTCTAGACTATATGTGTAACTCATTTTTAAAGCCTTTATAACTACATCTTCAAAAATTATGATCGATTCAAAATATAGAATGATATATGTTTATAGGAAACTTGCATTTAAAAATTGTAAACTTGCAAATTTCATCTTCTCTTTAAAAGATAAACATAATAAAATGGATCCTGCCTTCAGAGTTCACATGAATCCAAATTTTAATGTGCATTTTAGAACATAATTTCCGTAGTTACATTTTATATGATTAAATATTGCTAAACATAAAGTGGTTGAATCACTAGTATGAATATATTTTACATTATGTGAGTGTTATGATCATTCCTTCCATTGAATTTATAGAGGTTTATTTTTCTGCTTTTCCTAAAGTTTTATTAATATACAGCTATGTCAACATACTAAGAATAAATACTCTAAAAGCAATTCTTATCTGAAAGGAGTGTTTTATCAAATTGTAACCTTTTAACCTAGAGATATCTATTTGAGGGCACAGTTTTACAATCCCACCAATAAACATCATATATTTGTAGAATTAGTCAGTTCTGCATTTTGTCACAAATTGTGCCAATATGTCCCTAGATTAAACAAATGTGTGTGTGTGTGTGTGTGTGTGTGTGTGTGTGTGTGTGTGTGTAAAATTAAAGAAAAGTAAACATCAAAGATAGTATGTCATCAGTTGTAATTAACAGAAATACATCCGTCATTAGATCGACTTTTGAAACACTATGTACCAGGAAGGGACTCTATAAAAGACTTGTTGAGAAAGATATGAAATGTCATAGTTTCTTGTAAATTTTGTAAAATCTTTTTTATTTCTATTGAAATGGACAAAATCAAATTATAAAGTGGAATATAACAGTAGAACATAGCATTGTACAGCAAAGCGAGCTACTCACAGCATTAAAATAAACATTTTACTATTGATTCTATACCCAGGAACATAAGTAAAACTTTTTTGAATTTTACAAAGAGCTGAGATTCTTTATGAAAGAACTAGTTTTCACCAAATGCGGTATGTAGGCTCTCTAGGCACAAAGCTCACGAACCACACTCTAGAAGTTGCAACTCGGTTAGTCACGTGGTTCATATTGCTGTCAAAAATAGGTGTAAGTCTTGCAATGACTGAATCCAGCTAAGACCTGATTTTAACACAAATCTTTAAATCCAAAGGGTTTCTTGGCTTCTGGAGACCATACAAATCTCTAGAATCATAAACATGTTGTCAGTTGTTCTATTTCACAATTCTTCGGGAACATTAACAGCAAATCTAACTGTATAAACACTTTGCTAGAGTTCTTAATTCTGGCTGATAGCTTCAATTAGCACGCAGAGTTGAGTAATACCTTCCCTATCAGTACGTATGCGCAATCAGTGGTAGGAAACTAAGTACAAATGTTTCCAAATAATCAGAAATAACTACATTTGTTTCTTATCAAAAAATAAACTCTTAATTAAAAAACAAAACTATCAATAAGTATTAGACTTTGAACGCTTTAAGTGATAGTGCTACTCTCCACAAATAAGAATTTATATTTTAAGGAGAAATCACAAATCATATGTAGACTACCAAGTAAAGAAGGGTCTGTCTTCTAACCTTTTTTTAAAAAAAAAAACTTAACCCTGTAAGTCCTATGTAGATGTTTTTTGTGGTGCTGAAGATTAAACACAGGGCCTTCATTCTAAACTGCATCCCCAGACCCTTTTTATTGTTTCCTTGAAACAAGGTGTCACTAAGTTGTTGAGTCCTCAGTCTGTGCTTCAATTTGCAATTATTATTATTATTTTTTTTTTTTGCCTCGGTCTCCCAAAGTGTTGGGAACACAGGCCCAAGACATGAGGCCCGGTGAGGCAGACACTGCAACATGTCTTCAAACTTACTTTAGTCAAAAAAAGGAAAAATAAATATAAACAGTGTTAAGGAAATGAAATAGTAAAATTCATAAGAGATAAACTATAGTTTTGTCAACTTTTTGATACTGAGATGGGAGAAAAAAATTCAAGAACCGCAGAGTAGATCACAAGAGCCAAAAAGCTTATTCAGTATAAATTTTCCTAGTAAAATTAGAGATAGATCTTTGTACTAGTTGAGCACTAAATCGCGTATGAATTTATTTTCCTCATACATTTGAAAATATATAGCACGTGTATATGAAGAAAATATGGAGCCAATTTCATTTTACCTGCTATATCATTATTTTCTCTATAAAAATCATATAATTATAAAATTAATTCAAAATAGCATATCATAATAATGAATAACCGGTTTTTAGCACTATGCTTGAGTGACTTTAATCAGTTTTTAAGAACTTTTTAAAATAGCAAATATACTTTATTACAGTTAGGTATGCATAACTTCAATTAAAACTGTCATAAATGTCATAATGGTTCGCTCCTTTGATTTTGAGGTTTAGACCTGTGAGAAAAAAAAAAAATCTAGCTAGCTAAATTCCGTTGCACAATGTCAAATATTTTGTGAGTTCTAGAAGATACGCAGTGGAATTTTTGATCCTGACATATGATGAACCCTTTTATTCAAACATCTAATTTTACTTGGGTTTTTTTCTTAAACTGTTCTCTGTTCCTCACTCTCACCTCTAAAATGTCCTTTTACTGTTAAAAAAAGTTAAACATATTTAAAGTTGGCCTTATTTTACTAATTTAGGTCACTGTTTCTATTCCTGTCAGTTTGAATACACGTTTTCTTTTGTAGGTGAGGTGGCATTAGGCTGACATTGGCTTATTATCTGAACAAGTTTTCAAGTCATTCTTTTCTCAAGAACTGATTCTATCAAGTAGCCTCTAAAATCATATTAACTTTTAAAGATTATATACATATACATATATATGTATATATATATATAATAGTCAGTGAGAGTCAGTGTCTCTGAAGACTAGTGTTCACTTTTATATCTCTGTTGCTTTATCCAAACAAGTCAATATGAAAATAATTTACAAGTACAATGAGTACATTAGAAATATTATCAAAATAATCTTCATTTCTTATTTTGTTTATTCAATACATGTTAAGCACTTACAGTTTTGACATTGTCTTGTCTTTGTGTTAAACATGGGTGCAAAAATGAATTAGGGATAAAATTTTCTTCGTGAAATTTTGGTCTAATAGAAAGATTAAATGCATTCAAATACATTCAATATAGAAGTTTAATACATAGAAATGTATATTATCTATAGAAACTAATCCATAGATTTAAAAAATAGATACAGTCTATATATCTTTTAGTTTTTGTTTTCTGATGCTTTCAGCAGACTGACAAATATATACCACATAGGAATTCCTTTTGTGGAAATTATTGAAAACCCAAGATTTTCAAGGTCTAATGAGCCCTTGCCAATATCTTAAATTCAATCTTAGAAAACTTCGATGGAGAACCCAGGTAAGTCCTGCACCGATTTATGATTTCCACAATTGTGAAATAAATGAGTACTCTTTGAAAATTTTCAATTTTGGTGATTTGTTTATTCGGCATAGAAAACACACATACAGTACAGCTTTAATAGCAAAAAAAATAATAATCTTGATAATGAATACAGGCATAAAAGCCCAGAAACCTTTTCAGAGCTCCAGGTCAATTTTCAATTGTCAAAATTTTCCAATCACCTCTTCATGAATGTCTGGGAGACGGCTACAGGTAGTTTCTCTCGAACATGAGTTGTTATGTCCCCCTAAAGTTGAATCCCTTAATTGATCCTCTACTCCATCAGTACTACTACTGTCTATCACTGAGAACAGAAATATAAAATCCTACCTTCAATTTATAAGTTCACCCTAGTCTTCCTTCTCTACACCTAACTAGGCATTGATTTCTAGGTGCTCTTCTATCCAAATGTGTCTTAAATCCAAACACAGCATTCTAATTTCCTTCCATAGTTTGTCTAGGCCAATATCAGGGTTCACTTTGATGAGTAGACACTTCTTACCTGACTTCTTACTGGCCTGCTCTTATGTGTTCTACAATCTTAATGTAATTTCCATAGGACAGGAGCTTAAATCTTTATTTAAGGACTGGACACTTCCCTAGAGTTTCCAGAAAAAGAAAATTAAAGAAAAGAAACTTTAACGTAGTGTACAATTTCCTTGTGATTTTGCTCCTACAAATGCTTCAATCTTTGTATCTTAGCAGCGGTGCCCCCCATAGTCCTACCTAGAACTAAAGGAAAGGCTTTCTCAAAACACCATTAATTTTCTGTTTATAAATTTAACCAGGGGTTTCTTTTTTCTGGTTTGGAAATATATTCTATTTCCTTGAACAGATGAACATATAAGTTATGATCAAATTATATAGTGCATGTTTAATTTTTTAAGTTACAGTGAAAGAAACAATCCGCTTCAAACTACTCTCGGGCCATCTGAACACATGAATGCGATGATTCTTCGCACCTTCAGAAGAGTTTTGAGAGTCCTGTTTCCTGAGTGGTTTAGTAGGGCTATGACGGCCAACTTGACGTCCTTAACCACTTAGAAACGTTTCCTTTCTACGTCATTCTGACTATGAAGAAGAGCCAGGTGTCACACACTGCCAGATCAATGAATAAAGTAGAAAAGGACACACTGTAATTGTTTCTAAAGCTTGATTTTTAGATGATCTTTAAGGGAGGCGTTCATCAGATATTTTCCTTTTAACCACACATTGTAAAGAAACTTACAGAAGAGGAATTCCAGAACTGCTGCAGAAAATGGGGAGAACATTTCAGATGAATAGATTCTCAGTCAGGGTGATTATTTTGAAAAAGATAAGCGGCAAAGTATCTCTTACTGTCGTTTTTAAAACTGAAATGTGTGTTATGTTTTTTGGCAGTTCTTGTCTATGCCTTAGTTTTGAAGAAAGCGGATTATTTCTTGAATGAGATTGCCATTAACTTACTCAATTTCCTCAAGAGTTTCAACAAACTAACAATACTTTCTGAAAACATTGTACAGGCTGGTTTCAATAAAGAGAACTATGTTTTACGGACTTTCCTTTATTTTCTTAGTTCTCCTTCCTTAATTCTATATGAATTTTTCACTTGCCTTTTAATATCCTTCATTATCTTGACCTGGCTCTTTGAGGTTGGACCTGTCCATTGTTCAAGCTATCTTGGAAAACTTGTCTTTCCTTCTATCACATCTTTTCTTCTAAATCAATTATTCTTGGAAATAGATTATTTCTAAAAATTACATACTAAATTATGCTATTATAAAGCATCGATTCTGTTAATTATAGAACCTTATTGTTCTCAATGATATTTGTATTATAAATTGAAATACTGGCTTAATTTTTTCTGTCCTTTTATTTTGTTTTTTTATGATTTTTGTAGATACGTGAATGCCAAATTCTAGAACACATTAGAAGCATGTGGCTAGGGGAATCAGTGAGAGTCTTTAAAGATAATAGAAATATGTGTAAAACAGACACACACACACACACACACACACACACACACACACACACGAAGGCTGATTTCAAATACACCTAAAAGGTTGTCAAGTATTAGTTAAGACTGTCTGTGCCCATTGAAAGGATTATGTCCACTTGAGGGGTCAGGAACCAGACCTGGATTAGGTTTTGTGAACTACTCCTAGACTGGGAATCAAGAACTGAACCCGGCCTGGTTTAGAGTGTGATTGATTTATGGGCTGGCCAATGAGTGAAGAGCTCCCATGAAGATATGGAAGGGTCAACTGGAACTCCAAGGCTATAAAAAGAAGGAAGAGGGACGATTGGTACTTCTTCTTCTGGGAAAGCTTCTTCTGATCATGGCACTGTCCTGACTTTCACAATTTGCATTTTTTCATATACTGTCTACTCTGGTTAATCAAAGTTTACAGATGATTTGTTAGTGGTTTTCAATTGCGATGGTATTGCGGGAAATATAAAAACCTACTTAAAGGAAAATGTCAATTAAAACTATGACCTCAGTTAATTGCTTTATTGCATTAACTGTGAGCAAAAGAAGTATCATGTGTCCTAGGACTTAGATCTTTCTCTTTAGGCTTAAAAATAGGTAAAAGCTCATTCTGTTACATAAAAAAAGAACTGTCCGGCAGAATATAGAGTAATATAAAATGGTAGACTCCAATGACCTGGATGAGAGAGTGCATTGTGTGCTTCTCCTCCCTGTGCACTTTATCAAAATCCCATTCAATCAACAGTCATCGAATGGTAACCATGTCCAGGCTGGTGCTCTGAAAGGTGCTTAACCTGGGGGCACCTGCTCACACAGGTGAGTAATGGATGCCAAGGAGTTTGCCTGAGGGTAGAGTGGAAGAAAAAGAGTATATATATTGTTATACCAAAAATAATTCTACCAACAATGATTAATTTTCAAGCTCCAGAGAAACTTTATTTGGTGCTAAGCTCTATAAATCATGGATTTCTCCCAAGGAAAGTTTTCATCATTCAGTTAAATCACAGTTGAGAGGTTTGCTCGGAATTTATCATTTAGATCACAGCTGAAAAGGTAAATAGATTTAAATCCTTTGAATCCAAGTGGAACTGCATATGCAACAGTTCTTTTCTTGGCATCCTGCTTGCATTGTGTGTGCAAAAATGATTTGCTGTCATGGTGCTCACCGTGTGATAGCTGCAAACACTGGTCCCTAACCAGAGGCTGTAGTAAATACACACCACATGGGTATTTTCATATAAAGTAATCACTAGAATGCAGCTGACACGAATAGATATTTTTAATTATAGATGTTAACTGTGTACAAACAATATTGTTCTGGCTTACCATTAACGTATTTTTAAGATGTGTTTTCAGTTAGACGAGTTGGAAATTACCGAGAATTCTTTCTTTTTCCCCATTTGATATTAAATTTTTCTATTTTGCACAATTTACATCCTCATGACTATCATAGTCTCTTAACCAAATGGCATATGTTAATGTAATCACTTATGTCTTCTTTATACCACAGCTCATTCACTCTCAAAAAAAAAAGTCATGCAAATACTGTTCCAGAAAGGAAACATTGTTTTTGCAGGAAGTATAAAATACTCTGCAGTTAAAAAAATACCAAAAATGAAGAAAACTCATACACTTAATTACTGTATTGTTATAATTTGGATCTAAATGTCCTCAAAAGCCCCATGCACTGAAATGTGGATTATCTATAGATGTCATGTGCTTTTGGGGGTGGGGCTTGTTGGGAGCGGTGGGTTAGTGCAGGGGCGGTGGCTTACTAAAGATGTGGCCTAGAAGGATGTACTCTCCCTGGCTTCTCACCAACCTCCTGATCCCCGCTGCCTGCGGTGATGAACAGCTGTTCTCCAAACAGCTTCTTCATGCCTGGTCTCTTTTGCTGTCCTCTCACGAATGGACAGAAACCTCCTGAAACCTTGAGCTATGAAAAATCTTTCCTCCCCTAAGTTAATGAGCGTCAAGTATTATGTTCCATCCACAACAATAACAACAAAAAAGTGACTATGACACGTATTATTGCCTCAATATGAAAGAATTGTGAATACAATGTTAGAAGTGTTTTGTGCTTTGTATGTACATATTATTTTGAAATTATTTTCTTTGTGATTATGCAATTTAGGTCTAGTTCAAAAACAGAGCATATGGACAATTAATTTTCTAATATTAAATTAAATACTAAATTCCACTGTATAGATGTTATAGCAGTAAAAGTCCAGACAAATATTTTGTAATCATGAGCAGTGAAAGAATAAATCAAAAATTAAGTGATAGATTTAACTACAGTATGAAAAACCATAAAGTAGTTTCTGAAAATAAAATATTATTACAAAACAGCAATGAGAAGATCGAAATTTAAATTTGGAGATTAAAATGTTCATGTTTACCAAGAGTAACTTATTGCATATTAAAAATACTAAATTGGACCTGGGGATGTTGGTGGCCAAGCATGTTCTTACTGTGTGGAGGCTCTGAGTTCAATCTCTAGCACTGCAAATAAAGAAAGAAAGAAAGAAAACTGCTATCAACATTGTCTGTTTTTCATGACCAACAAACTACTACACACACTTATAGATAAAATTCAAAAATTTACCTCATTACCTCATTATGGTCAAATTAGTTTCTTTTTTATTCATGAATTGCTAGTGAAGATGAATATATAGACAAATATTTTGCATATCATCTAAATTTTGATGTTCGTGATACAAACCTTGGACAATTTTCTGCTCTCACCTTACCCACAGAAACCTCCTGAGACTTATATTAGCCTGGAATTTGCATATTTTGATGTAGTATGAAACTAGCACTGAGAATATTCAATGCATGGATTTAGAATATGAGATTCCAGTTGAAGGAAACCGGAACTCTAAAATGATAAGTGTAAAAAATACCTAAAGTAATCCTTATTTTATGGGTTTAATCACATAATAAGTAATAAATACATGTATGATGATGTTATACTGATTACCAAAAAGTAAAAGCTCAAGTTGTTTTATGTTACCTATTGTCTTGTGCAAAATAAATTCAATGAATTTCAAATCTACTGTTATTCTGATCTTGGTATCTACACAAAGTGACAGAAATATGGCTAGTATCAATGGCTTGACTATGTAAGTATTAATGATTAAATCCAATTTATGCATGCAAATCACACTTGTGCCATTTTAATTCAATTACTAATTTTAAGAAGTAATTTCTTCATCCTTTGTGAAAAAAATACACTTTTGGCAGCTTACTATAGATATTTGTGTGTGTGTGTGTGTGTGTGTGTGTGTGTGTGTGTGTGTGTGCGTGTGTGTGTGTGTGTGTGTGTGTGTGTGTGTGCATTTTAAATTTTCAGGAGTAAATATTTGTCTATAGTTTAACAATATTCACAAATATCGACATATACAAAATCTATTATTTCATGAATGATAGAATAGATGAGTTATGTCCACTATTTCACAGAGATTTGGAAGGATTGTATTTATCCATCAAAAGCACATCTGTTCAAAGGCCTGAGAATATTGCCATGACTTTTAAGAGTACTGGGAAGAGGCAGGTACAGAATAGGGGTCCCCGACAATACAGGGATCTGTCTTCTTATCGCAGTGGTGGAAAGGCGGCAAACATAGGCGGTTTTGAACCTGCTACCCAGCACAGCACAGCACGTTATAGAAGCGGGGCCAAAAGATGGCTGAGTTCCCACAAAATACTTCAAAATGTGGATCACGTATAGAGTCAGAAATTGAATCTCAGCTTCCAATAAATCTTGATTAATTGTTGGTGAAGCAGAGGTCTTTACACCACTAACTGATGCTACACTTCAAGACAAGTGATTCTTTCCTGGAAGAAAAATACCATCGAAAGCTCTAGTTAACTAGAAGACATTTCAAGATAAAATAGCAAACACAAAGAGACAAGAGGAGAAAAGAACATAAATGTTCTTTTAACATATATGAACATATGTATTAAAAATATGAACAAAGAATTCCCGGGGCCTTTAGATAATGATAAAATCAAATATACATTTTAAAAGATGACACTCACAAAATTAGAAGAAAATATTAAGAAACTGGAAAATGTAAAAAAAAAATTCTACAATATAAATAAAATATAAAATAAAGCACTAAATGATTGGAATCAATATTACTAAATTAAAAAGTCTACAAAGATTAATCTTCTAGACAATAGACTACAAGAATAGACCATCGAATAGAATTCCAAACTCACACAGGAAAATAGGACCTTCCAATATTTGCACGCAGTTGGAACGGAGAAAAAGAGAAGAGATCTTGCAGGCATGGAAAGTGTTAAGGCATTAAGGCAATGTGTTAACTGTTGTTTAAAATGATGAAAAACCCTAATATTTGACTTTAATTAATCCTAGTGACTTCAAGCTACATAAATTCAATAAAGCCTCAATAAAAACATCAATATAAAACTATATAACGTAATCTAAGTATAAAAGAAAATATTTGTAATAAACGTACAAAAGAATATAGTCCTAAAATTAAAAGAAAAATAAATAAAAGATTTAACCTTGATGTCAATGCTATCACATTTCACTCATTTCTACAATAGAAGCTGTTTATGTTTTATTTTCTCTCTTTTTTCCTTTATAACCCTCTTATACAATTTATAATTTTGATTTAAGAATTGATTGTTGGGGCTGGAAGAATGGCTCTGCAGCTAAAATGCTTGCCTAGCAAGTGCTAAATCAAGTGCTAAGTACCCAAGTTCAATTCCCCAGCACCACATAAGCTGAGCACAGTGGTGCACACCTGTAATCTTAACACTCCAGAGGGTGAGACGGGATTGCTGTGAGTCCAAGGACAGCCTGCACTCCATAGTGAGTTAAAGACCAGCCTGGGCTTCAGAATGAGACCTTGTCTCAAAAATATTGTCATTTAAAGTTTAAATATTTCCATATTTCCCCCTGCTTGCTGTTTTTAAAGACTTTTCATTCTTCTCTTTAAATCTGCTTCAGACCAGGTAGAAATTGAATGTGAAGGCTACTCTTGTATCTTAATAAAGTTCTGCCGTTGGTTACATGGGTTCTGTATAGTGCTTTGTAACAAATTGCCCCAAATTGAGAAAATCATCATTAGTTCATTATCTCACACTTTTAAAGTTTAGAAACCAAGTGAAAATTCCCTGACCAGCTAAAACTCACAAAATATTGATGAGTATGTGGAGCAATTGGAACTCTGACCTTGATAGTGAACATAAAATTTATTTTATTACATTAAAATAGTCCTACAGTTTTAAATTAACTTGAACACATGCATAATCTCAGATTCAGAAATTTATTTCTGTGCATAACCAAAAGATGACTGTATGTCATTAATAAACAGTGTATCATTTTATTTCATTACTTGAGTAAATCCCTTAGTGATATCTCACTATTTAATTGTATTTTTGTACATTTTTATTCTGTGATGAAAAATTTCAATATAATAAATTTAGTCTGATGCACAAAATATTTGCGTATTTATCTTTTTATTTACTAAAAATCCCTGACAAATGAAAGGTACACTTTGTAGAAATTTAATAAGACAAGGGCTTAATAAAGCTAGTATTTTATAAGTCAGCTTAGGACACCAAAAAGATGTATTTCAAACACCAATCACAGGAAAATGCAAATCACAGCCAGTATTTTTACATTAATCTCAACAGTGCTTCCCCATAATGTTTTTTTTGCTTTTTGACACTTCTGTGTTTTTACTTACCATTATCTTCCTCTAATAGTATGCAGAGTGGTAGACATAAACATTTTCAAATATCCGTTTTATTTTGGATGATTGTTTTCCCAGCATTCATTTCACCTTCAGTGACTTGACTGGATCATTCAAATCTGTTTGTAAGATTAGATCTATTAGATTTTTATACCAAATCCTGACATAGAGAATAGAATTCTCTAGGTGCTCTGACAACAGTTTGGTGGTTCCTAGAAAGAAAATAGAACAGTATAGCTTAAATATACTTTCAAATTTTACATTTCCTTCATCAATTTAGAGAAAAAGCAGTAGTTAATTTATGACTAGTAGGTAGAGCTCTGTGTCCTAATAAAACACCAATGGTAATGTTAATTAAAGCAAAAGTACCTAGTTCTGATCAACGGAGTAGAAGGTTATTATTGGTAGAGAATTTTCCTAATCTAAATGATGTTTTCTCAATAAGACTGCAGGATGCTTGAGCAGTAGGACACATTTCTTAGAAAATCGTTTTGAAAAAGAACTACCTGGTTCAAAAGAAGGCAGGTAAAGAGCAGAGCAACCAAATTCTCCAAAATCTGAAAGAGTGATGAGGGAAAGGATAAAATGTTTGCAGATGTGATAACTTATTAATGAATTATTTTATTTTAGTTACTAAGTGTTGCTCATCAAAGGCATTAAAATGATATATTATTTTAAATACTGTAAAATGACTAGATCATTTAATCAAAATACAATCTTCTTTATGATCACATGTGTCATTTATCGAGATTATGTCCATTTGAGGCAATCAAGAACTACTCTTGGATTAGGGTTTAGGAACCACGCTTAGATTAGGCAATTAGGAACCAGCCTGGATTAGAGCGTGAGTGATTTGTGGGCCAGTAATAGAGGGAAGAGCACCCACCCGGTTGTGGGAGACCCAGCTGGGAACTCCAACTATATAAAAGGAAGGAAGAAGAAAGATTGTTACAGATTTTTTCCTCTGGAGAGTGACTGGCCTTGATGGGACTTGGCTTCCCGTCTGTGCTGTCATGAGGAGCTGCCTCCAGTTCTGCCTCTGCCCTGTGCTTCCACTGCTGCTGGCCGCCCCTGAGTGGACCGTGACCTCCAGAGACTGTGAGCAATAATAAACCTTGCTTCTCCAAAATCTGTGGATGTTCGGTATTGAGTCACAGCAATGAAAAAAATGTAACTAAGATACCATATGAGTCTTAGAGTTATGCATTAGTTTCAATTAATATCAAAATAGCCCTCTTTAAATACTTCACAATTCTTTATCAAAGCCTGGCTTATTTTTTATATTCTAAATATCACATATAGGTAAGATTTTAGCATTTTCTTCCCAAACATATAGCTAGCTAAAACCGCTGTCAGTTACAGAACTTTAATTATTACAATTATGTATTAATGAAGAAAAATTAAGCTATCTAAATTAGCCCATCTTTATTATTAAGTGGCTAGAGCACCCTTTATATGTTTGAAAATGTGCTGTCTTAGAATAGAGATAAAGGTAATTATGCTTGTATGTTAATGGACAAATCAATTTTATCTAGTCAATATTGTTTCAAACCTTACATTTAATTATTTTATCAGTACAATAGCTTTTGAAAAAGTACTGCATGCTATATCTTATTCAATAGGAAGTATTTAAGTTGCTGGATTAGCTGAAAGTTTTAAGAAAGCACATTTTGCTGTGATTTTAAGGCTAGATTATGTCTATACAAAAATTATCATGTAATAGTTTATATATTTACATATAATTTCTGAAATTATTTGTGGAAAAAATAAAAATCTAAGCTACATATAAATTAGTTTTTCTAAAATTTCTTGAGACTAATTTAGATATTTAAAGACTAAGGCGTGAATTTTACAGACGTAGTTTTTATTTATATGTTTGTATATATCTAGTAGGGAAAAAGACAATGTCTTAATTTTAAAATGGATATTTGAAGCATATTCTGAAAAATAAAATAATAGGACCAATATCAAGAGTAGAGAAGATTATTTGCTAAAAACTTTTATGAACATATTTTATTGGTCGTGAGTTTTATGTCTTAAAATGAATCACCTAAGATTTTTAAATTGTCATGGTGGATTAAACATATCTGTTTTATTTAGTTCTTTCCCATGATGAAATAAAATTTATAAAATTTATAAATGATGGAAGAAAAGGAAGTGGTTCTTCTGTTTATGCATCTAGAAAAAATGAAAAAACATCGAGCAACTATTGTCAAACATTGAACAGCAGAAAGCAAATGACTCTAATAAAGAACAAAAAGTGCGAAGTGAGCATTAAAATTATTTATGCATCACACCAGCAATTTGACTTTTGAGCACAGAGTAAGAAAGAAAAGATCAGTGAAATTTTGAAGTCCTATTAAATCCAGGAAAGACAGATCAAGTGATAGAGGTCAAAGAAAGATGACATTAAAAAATGCCAAAATCTTTGTTCTTTCAAATGTCCAATTTATGTGGAAATGTTGGTGTAAGGTATTAAACTCTACTAAATTATGCAATAAAATTACAACCAGGCGATTAGTTGGTTCCAGGTAGTACATATGCAATGGAGTACTACTGTTATAAAGATAAATTTGAATCATCTGTAAGACACTGGACACCCCTTGAGACAATTTTGTTTAGAGAACGAATCAGACACAGAAGATTTCTCGAATATGAGAAAAGCAAGGGAGTAGGAAGGGGAAAGGCAAGTAAAAATGATCAAGATGTATCTATAAATAAAAAAAATAAGAGTTAGAATGTCTGTCATTAAGTGATACAAGAATTTCTCAAAAAGTAAATGTACAAAAACCTTGAAAAATTTAAACAGATTAAAATAATTGATTGATATTTTAGATCATTCTAATCAAGAATTAATATATATCATTTTCAAGGGCACATGGGAAATTAATCAAGCCATACAGTATTCTGGCTATAAAAACAAAACTCATAATAAATTTCAAAAATTAGATAATATGAAATTCCTTTCTGATTAAAGAGGAAAAATACATCTGCAGTAAAAAATCAGGAAATATTTACCTCAATAAGTGCTTAGTAACTAAGCAAAGTTGTTATAAAATGATAATTGGGCAAGATAGTGCCAGTTACACAAATGATAGTAGATAAAAATGCATATGCTAGCAAATGTTTCTGTTCAAAGTTCTGGCTCTGGTAGACTCAAGTTACTGAGCTCAGCCACTCCTCCCAAAATGTCAATCAAGATAAAGCAGCGGCGATGGGCAGAAAGTTAGCTTTCATCAGTGTGTACATGCAGTGCAGGGCAGAAGAAGGTGCTTAAGGTGTGACTGAGGACATGGCAGAATCACTGAGGTTTATAGAAAAGGGGATTGAAGGCAAGGCTTGGGAATTTGCACAGTGACTGGAGACTTCTAGACATGTTCCTGGGCATCTGCACCTGGATGTTCGAAAATCTGGCAGTTGAACTTCCCTGTATATTTAGAATATGACTTTATGTTAATGTCCCCAATCTTGAATATGGTTGTGAAAAGCTAAGGAAATTTAGAAATAGTCAACTTCATTACTTTTTTAGGTGATTTACATGCCTATGTGCACATATTACCAGTGACCTGATCAAAGTTTTAAAGTAATAAAGAGGACAGATACAAAATGAAGGCAGAAATAGCGAGTTTCACCGTGTTTACAGGTATACATTGGACACCCATAAGGGAATCCTCTGGGTCCTTTTAAAGGCCTAAATGCTGTCTCTGTTACAAGTAGAAAACAATTGAAGTGGAAATTAAATGCACCAGTGATCCAAACACTAAGAGAGATAAGGTAGATTTTAAATCATATTTCTTACACTTTTCACATAAAAAATTGACATTTTACTTAAACCTTTGTAAAGAAATATATTTTCATAAGATGTGCAAATCAGGTAATTCAGATCTCAATCTACCATCTGCTCTCTAACATCCAATTACACATATGCATAGGTAAAAATTAAAAATTTCCCCTCATGCAATATCAAAAAAATCCCCAATAGATTACTCACAGTTTTACTGTAACACTGTGCATTTCCACACGTTCATATGGAATTTATGTTACAGAGCAAAGCTAATCAAAGAGAGGCCCCTAGATCCAAGCGTGTATTTTATTTGAAGTGATAAAATATTAGAAGCAAATATGTCAGTGCAGTTTAATAAATGTAATTGTTAGGCCGATAGTTTGACATTACCAGGCCTGAGAGACAAAAGAGCGCACTTAAAGAAACAGAGACTTCAGAGCATAATATATTTACTATAATTTGTGAGACTCATACCCAAAACTAATCTGCACAATACCATGATATTTTTAACATTACACGTCTTGGTTGCCTCTCCCATGTCCAGGACTCCTGTTTCCAGAACAACGCATGCAGCATAGCCCTTGGCTCACTGATACATACCAACAATTGTTCCTTAAAGACCTTCTCACCTTGGGCTGAGATCTGGATGAAACTAAAAATTTATCTCATTTAACTTTTCTTTCTTTCAAGTTTCCTACATAATTAAAGTCCCCAAAAGAACATTGTTCATCTGGAAAGCACAGGATGAGAGTCTGGAATCTCTTAGTAGCTGCTAAGAAAACATGTTGATGAGCATCAGAATTACCCTAGTCTCTTGAACCCCAAAATCAACTCTTCAGTGCATTTAAAATGTATCCAGACTCGCACTCTGTAAAGCTGCCTTCGCGGTCTGCCCATCTTCTCCCATGAGGAACTAACCTCTCACCATACAATGAAGTCTGCCTGTACCTCTGTATATTTAAGTGTCTTGACTGAACTATTTCATCAAAGATACAACAACCAAGGAGAGTGGAGAAACCCATTCCTTGCTGTACCAGAATTCAGTTTCTCAGTGATGTAATCATGACTTGATAAATACAAATGAAGATTATGCATGTTTGTGTGTGTGTGTGTGTGTGTGTGTGTTGTGTGTGTGTGTGTGAAAATGGTCCTCTGTATAACTGAAATATTCTGAAATAGAAATTTTACAAGTCAGTGAATGTGTTTTGGAATCTATTGCTACTGGATTCTGTTCCTTGCAGTGACGTAAACACTTCTATCAAACAAGGCCTTCCACGTGGACAGCATTTGTAAAGTGTGAATAATATTCAAAATAGAATAATAGCCTAAAGCTAAGGGAAAATGTGTCAAAATTGATAGATGGGAAAATAAGCTGGTATGAATAGACAGGAGTAGAACGGGGTGTTCCAGCAGCCAGAGAGGGCTACAAGGGCCCCAGCCCCACCAAGAAACAATAAAAGAGAAGTAGCCAAGTTAGCCAGCCTACCTCACACCCACCTCCCATGAATGCCAGACCCAAAGATGCCATAAGGTAACTAGTGGTCTTGGGTTGCTGTACAAACCCCACCTCAGAAACCCCCTGAGCAGACTGCTGTGCAGTTAACTGAGCGCATAAAAGCTTGACAGAGGCCTCCAGTCCTTCGCCCCTGGGACTTTCACTTTTACCTCCTCTTGTCCCCCCTTTGAGAATTTTAGTTTCTCGATAGACCTCTTCTCACTGTGACTCTTCCTTTAACTCTAATTGATTAGTCTAGCGTGACCAGGTACACTGCCAGAAGTATGACCACTAGATCCCCTCTCTGTAGCCCTGTCGTCTGGAAGGGTCCCTGCTCTTTTCTTAGCACAGTCAGACCTCTTGGGTTATGCCCAACATTGGAGCAGTAAGACTGGAAAGATCCACTAATACATGACTATTACGGAAGAACTAGAAATTCATCTCCTGGTTCCTGATCACAGGATTATAGTGACCTGCTAATTGCTGAAAGGTATCTAGAGAATCTGGCATGAATGAGCACAGATTAGCTCCCCAGACACAGTGGACGGACTTTTTTGTCAATACTACCAGACGACACTTTGCTCCGGAGACTATTCTCCTCCTAAAACACCTGACCACTTGGTCTTCTGTTGTTGACTTTTTGAGAAACCTTCTTTCACCTTCCCCCACCAGGGGAAAGATAGACTAATTGACAACATTTTCATCTCTAACATTTCGCTAAGTGGACCCAGTGGCTCTGTCCAGTTATCTAGGGGAAAGAAAGGTGGAATGGGTCTTGTGTTGGGCATCGCACAGCTGCCTTTATGACTCAGAAAGAACCAGAAGACTCACCCACGTGGTCACCTGGTCTCAGATCCTCACTGGATGCACTCAACAGGAGGAACCTCTTTTTTGTTTTCTTTTTGTCCTAGAATACAGGTACTCATGAAAACTCTAAATTCCCAAAACCTGACAATACCCAAATGGGAGACTACCTATTTTGTTATCCTGTCTACTTTCACAGGTGTCAAGGTGGCCAGACAGAACACTTGGATTCATCATTGCCATGCCCGACTGTGGAGAACAATGGCACCAATGAAAGTTACTGCCAATTCAGGGCCCCCCCTTATACCTTTGAACCATTGAGAGACCGTAAGGTTCTGTTGAAATACTAAAATTAAAACTTAAAGAAATGAGTAGATTATTGACTAACCTGCTTTCAGGCAGCCTTTAATGTGTCTGTGCTTAGATCTTATAAATTCATGTGTATTTTTGTTCTCCTGTCTGGTTCCTATCTAATATCTGAAGAGTGGAATCATTTTATCCTATGTAAAGTAATGAGAGTTTGAGTAATTCTCCCGTGTATGTCCATCATCTTGTAATGCCCTCCCCTCCAAGGATGAGAAAATCATTCTATAATTATAATGGCAGGCGTCCTGGCAGAAGGAAATCAATACTGTTGGTTGTGCGTACTGGGACCTAGTACTGCCTCTCAGCCTCTAATTCTGCAAATATTACGAGGAGGGGAGACGGAGAAAGTTTTACTAGAAGGAAGACTTTTAAGTTCTCCCAGTCCCTGCTAGAGGGTATAGAAGCACCAGGGCATCCCTTAGAAATTTTGAGATGAACTGCTGTAAAACTAATTTGTAGAAAATACCTCAGGGGGTCCCTGAGATCCCATACCCAAAGATTCTGATTGCCCTTAACCCAAGATGACCCCAGACTTCAGTGACTCCCAGGATGCTATCACTTACCCTGGCTTTCCAACACAGAAAGGGACAATAGTTCCACTCTGGTGTGACACACAACCATTGAGTGCCAAAGAATTCAAGGTGCACAGCCACCTCGCTGGCAAAATCTTGTAACTCCAAGATTAGTTCTCACTTAGAGCTTTCATTCCAAATTTTGTCTAGACAATGAGTAATTAAGACCACAGGCAGACAGAAGGGATGGCAAAATAGGTGATTCCTCCTGCTTCAATAATCTGTCAACTGAGCCCAACTCCTCCATGCCCCTAGAGGTATCTCTTTCATGGACAAAATGAAAGAACAAAGAGAACCCGGGGACTGCAATGCTTAGATGACTGTTCTTGCCAGGGCAGTTGGGGTTAATTTAATTCAATTGGGCCTACCTACAGGAGGACTAAGGGCACTTAGTCAGTCCTCAGGGGACAAAGGAATATCAGAACGAACCAATATTCTTCACGCCCATGTGAAATGGAAACCTAATTGCTATTAGCACTACTGTCTTAGCTGTAACCTCAGGAGGCCTAACCTATGGATTTATAGGAAACTCAGTACAAATTTTTTAAAAAAGTCTCTGAAGTCCATAGCAACTGAGTGGCCCCGTCAGTAGGCAATAACAATTAGAGACCTTGCACAGTTGTAGATTCATACAAGGAATGGTCCTAGAACATCAGGAAGCTCTGGGCTAGACTCTTACAAGGAAGGAAAGGATATGTACAATTCTTAAAAGACTTTGTTACACTTTTATTAACACCTCTAAGGAGGTGTAAATGTGGATTCGGGTCATCTTTGTAAAAGGCTTAATGGCTATGTCCCCTGACCATTACTAAGGGCCTAGAAGCCCAAGTTCTTGAACATATTAAAGATAGTTTCCAACACTCTCCACTTGGCTACTTCCTTTAATAGAGCTACAGCTAATGATTATCCTGGTGTTCACCTTTGGGCCATGTATGTTTAAAACTTTGTCTCATTTCTAACAAAAATGAGGCCATCAAGCTACAGATGGTGTTACCCACTGAGTCCCATAGGAGCCAACATTTCTACTGTGGACCCCAACATCACCCACTTTCATCATGAAGCAGCCATATTGACTGGATCCCCCACTCTCTATATAAATAAGGCCTTTCCTTGGGGCAGGGTGGGGAAAAATGATAGATAGGCGAATAAGCTGGTATAAATTGGTAGGGCTAGAACTGGGCATTCCAACAGTCCTGAAGGACTATGAGGACCCCAGCCCCTCCGGGAAAAAATAAAGGAGAAATAGCCAAAGCCTCCAGCAACCCCACTCATCTACCACCACCATTTCCTGTAAATGCTATACCCATAGATGCCGCAAGGTAATTAGAAGGTACATTCTTCTACAACCTCAACATAGGAAACCACCCAAGCAAAAATGCCTGTGCAGGTGGTTGAGCAGATTAAAGCTTCAAACAGGGCTCCAGTCCCTCATGCTCAGGGGATCCTCACCTGAGACTGCCTCAGCCTCTCCTCTAGTGTTTCTTTCTTTCTTTCTTTCTCAATAAACTTATTCTTTTGAATATTCCATGAACTCCAGCTGATCATTCATAATCAAATCAAGAGTTACTGGGCCGAGATACCTGGCAACACAAGTAGTAACAAAGATGGTAGTCTGAGCAGGTTCTGCACTGTAATGGAAAGAACAACACCGATGAGTCATGGCGTTGGGTCTGAAAGCACACTGAAATGACACCTTAGAAGCAGTTAAAAGCCAATTTAAAAAAAAAAAACTTGCAGTTTTATTGGGTCAAAGAACCTTATTGCAGAGTTTATGGGAGAAAAAATAACTGGACATTAAGAAGAAAAAAAGCAAAACAAAAAAGAACATACAAAAAAAGAAAAAAGAAAAACAGAATACATGCAAGGTGTTAATACCTAAAGATAAAACCAATCAATCAACAATCATTTTATTTTATCCCTCACCATTCTTTGGGGGTTAACTGGGAATTGCTGGGCAACTCTCAGAACTGATGATATTGGTCTCATGGAAATTAAGGCCATCATGGATGGGATGAAAGTCATTTCAAAGACTGGCTTTTAACTTTGATGATGCTGTTGATGGAGACCTTGTCTGGGCTATTTTCCACAATGCATACACAGCCTTACAGAGCATGATAGTCGGCCTAGTAAGAGATTTTATTAAGGAAATAAGATGTAAGCTGTGATATCTTAATATTATGCTCTCGGATGTTATATAATATCACTTTCATGTAAGTCAAAGGCTTGCCCAGATTTGGGGAAGAGGAATTTATGCCACCACATTTTGATGAGGCTAGTCTACAGCACGCTGTAGTAAGAAAGCCAAGGGTCATCTGAATGTGACCATGCATAGCGTACAGACTTTGTAGATTAAGTAGATTATCCTGACTATCAATTAACTCAACCTTATCACGTGAGTCCTTCCACGTGGAGTCTTTCCTGGTATAGCTGGTGACATTTGTAACTTTAGAGGCCAAAATTGAGGGGAAGAAAACTGCATCACCATTGGCTTTGAGGATGAAATGAGTCACACTTCAACAAATGAGGGAAAAAAATCTAGAAATTGGAAGAGACAAGAAAATGGATTTTCCCTTCAAAGCCTCTAGGAAAGAACTCAGCTCTGCCAACATCTTCATTTTACTTAGTGATGCACTTTTGAATGTCTGATCTACACAACCATCAGATAATAACATTCATATTGCTGTAAAGCATCACATTTAGAATAAAATATCACAGTGGCTATAAGAAGCTCAAACATATAGAATAATAACATTTCCATAGGGAGAAAAGTCTGTGTTTAATACCTGTATAAATTCCAGCTAACCTCTAGGCTAACCGTGAGCTGAGCAGACACTAACAGCCTAAAGAAGACTAAAATAATTGAAAGAAGTATTTCAGCTTGTGTCTATCTGAGGAGTGAAAATTTGTAGTTTGATCTCAGCTAAGAAAAGGTTCTACGTAGAAAAGTTATTTAGTACTTAAAAAACTGAAAAAATGGTCTTTACATTTGCCAAATTGGTGGTGTAATATGTATTAAACAAATATAATTAAAAATTCAGTTGACCTGTACTGGTGAAGTTTGTCTTCTATATGGATTGATTGTGGCAAGATATAAATGTGAAATTAGATAAGCATTTTAAGTGACTATGATAATTTAGGTGAATAAAAATTTAAGTATTGCCATTATTAGTGATTATTAAAGGAGAGTATATCACAGGCCTTCAAGTGTAAAAAAGACCAGGTCTTAGACCTGTTTACCATGGGTAATTATGAAGAAGGCACCTGAGGTTATGGTTAGAAGTTCACTCTTTTGTGAAAAAAGCAAAGATCATTAAAATGTTTATAGTGCTCATTACTTACTCTGTTTCTTTTTCTTTTTTTTCACCTATTGTCTCTGTGAGATCTTAACTACTGTCACTGTAAATTCCCTTATCATAGTAGACAATACAACTTTCGACTGAGTTCTGGTAGGAAGTGGTGAATTCACCTACGTTTTATTTAATTAGAGGTTTATAAAAGAACAATATTTAAATTGAAAATAAAATACAAGAAAGATGAGACTATGTATAAGAGATCACCCTTCTGCCTGTGGTAGATGGGCTTTAAACTATGCAGAATAATGAAAAGCAAAATTCATCCAAAGTCAACGAAGTAAGAAGAATGCTGGGGCCAGGCCCCATATGCCGGGCCTCAGGTCAGATATACTGAGGCATTAGCTACTGCTGTATCCTAGGGGAAGGCGAGGGGCCACGTGGTCACTGCACCCAAAAGGAGGATTCTCAGAAGGTGTTTGCTTGGCAGCAAGATCTCTATGAAGGGGAACTACTGCCCCGGGGGACACCCAGTGTGGAGGGTGTCCCCTAAATGGAAAAGTGTAAAAAGACAGCCACACAGAGCAAAACTGAATGCCTTGAAGACGTGCTCTTTCTGCCTCTATTTACTGGTGGTGTCTTTATTGGCGAGACAAGGAAAGAGCCCTGTGGATTTGATCCAGAAAGTTTCCATTTTCAGTCTCAGATTAGGGGAAGAAGAAAAGAACAAATCCAGATGGCAATGGGAAGAATCCGTCACGTACTGTTGGAAAAAATAAAATCGTTATACCTAGAAAACTCTCCTCTCTCTTTCTCCCAAATTAAACAATGCATAACCTTGGTACTACAGTGTACCTTTAATGCGTTTTTGGCAGTAATGTCAACCTGATTGCTGACCAAATGAATCAATTTGTTAAGGAAAAATATCTTATTCCATGCAAAATTCTGTATGCCATATTTTAACTCTTTTTATGTAGTTACAACTTGTCTATATAGTATGAAAAATGACAGTTTGCCATGATAATTTCTGGAATTTGTAACAGAAACTTAATTGGAAACTTACATTAAATTTAAATGATTTACATCTAACATTTTCTGGCATATGTCAATGAATTTCTGTAGATTTAATACACATATGATTATATTTGACAATATAATTATATTTATAAATAATAAATTTATAAATTATATTTAATAATACATGATTGTATGTATTCCGTTTCTGTTTATCTTCATAAATTTCTTTTCTCTTTTCAGTTCTTCCCAAAACTCTTATTACTCACTGTATTTAAAAAGAGATTTTCTTCCAAAGAACATACCAAGTGTCTTTTTTGGTTGATATTTTCAGTTATGTTAAAACCATTTTTTGGTACATAGTCCTTTCAAGTCTGTCATATGCCTTTGAAAGCTTCATTACTCCTTTCAGGCCACTAGTAAATTACTACTTCAATGCACCAAATGGCCCACTTGTCACCTAAAATAGTTCATGCAACTCTTAAAATGTTCCAACTTGCTCTCAGAAAATCACTTACCACTGAGAAGCCCACTGTGAGAAAGAATTGCACTAATCACGAACATTGCTATATGCCCACAATTTAGTTTTCTCCTAGGTAGAAACTGGAAGGATTCAACGTGGGATTCACAAAAGTCTCTATGTAAACAGTGATGTATACCTTTGCCAATGAAATCAGACTGCCACTTACTTCACTGCTCCACAAAAACAGTGTACAGGTGTATATATAGAACGAGGAACAGAAATCATATGATGTTGCTCCAGGGTGTGCACTGACCTGCATACCACTTGGTGTGGAACAGCAGATGCATTTAGAAAAATTATGAGAATGCAAAATATGTAAGTTCAATACAACTGGAATGATTCTAAAAAATCGAATTCAAGAAGACATACCTAACGTGGGTAAACAGTGCAAAATAAATTGAAACTCTTTTAACAATGCATTCAAGATGATTTTAGATGCTTGAAAAAATAGATATTTTACATAATTACATTAATGAAATTTTTTCAAGACCCAAACTTGTAGCTAGTATTCCAAGAAACGTTTGCCCTTCAATTACACAGGATATGATCTCTAACCATTGGGACCCTCTTTCTCTGAAAAGAACTAAGACTGTTCAGTGTAGTACAGGGCTGCAACAAGCAAACATCGAAAACACCAAAAATAAGCAAAACCCTAGAAATTCCACCCTCCCAAACATAGATTCACATGTTGTCCTGGGTACCCTTTGCATATACATAAGGGAAGTCAAATATCTTTTATCCATAAATGAATTGAGAAGCAATTGTTGAATGCCAAGTTTTGGTTCGGGTTTGCCTTTTCTCTTTTCTCAGAGTATAGATGAATGAGCTGCTTCACCTTTTAGGCTATTCTCTCCAAACTGATGTTCTTATCAAAAGATCATTTCGGTTAAAATAGTAAACAAATAAGTTATCTAAATAACAAAAATAAGTTTTATAAAATTGTTCACACGTGAAGATGAATAATTTTGTGCAAAAAAGTGCATTTTAATATCAAACGTTGACGTAGGTGAAGACAATTACACTGCCCACTTTCTAAATTGTTTCCGTGGCTGGCAGTTGACCAATTAACTTGATTATGTGTAGGTCAAGGTCCTCTTCAGCTATGTTCATTAATGTCACAAAATGTCTGTTTCTCTAATTTGTTGCTTATAGAAATAAAATATATATTCACCAAAATATTAAATTTTAGTTTGTGCTGCTAAGATGCAACAGAATGTTGAAATATATGATTAAAATTCAACAATGCGTAATGTTAAGAGTCCCTAAAAGAGTGCAATAGAGTTTCATTACACTGGAGAAACTTCACACTGAGCTGTGCCCATGTTTTTAACGGAATGTGACCTCAGCCATTTGTTCTAACAACTTTTCAAATCTACCTTATTTATTCTGAAAGTGGCAGAATAAAGATGATTCTTGATTTTCTTAACTAATTTGTCACTATTAAGTGGTAATATTGTAACAAATGTTTACTCTTGTTTTGCATAACAGCATTTGTGTTCCTTACTTTCTCATCGCTATTGTGGAATACAGACATCTATGATCTTGGGGAGGGAAAGCAATTTTTAGCTCACAGTTACAGGAAGTCTCAGTCTGTTCATGTGTAGTTTGCAGTGGTTCCTTGCACCACCCAGAGGAAGTCATGTTTGGGAGGAAAAGCAGAGGTAGAGCGTACCTTCCTCAGGTCAGCTACTTCCAGGTCAAGCATCACTGCCTGGGCCCTTCTGGGTTAAGCTCCAGAGATCCACTTCTTCAAGGTCATATGCCCAGTGTTGTGCACACAACCTAAATCTACAGCAGATCCTAGTCCACCACACACCTGTACTCTGTAATCTACCACCAGCCTGTTTTCAACCCTCCCTGACCAGGTCCCACCTTCTAACAGCACGGGAGATTCCTAGATAGTGTACGACATCTAAATATGTGAGGCTTTTAGAGGAGATTCTGTATTCAAACCACAACAACATTGCTAATTAATCTCTTAGCATATTCAGGAAATGTTCATAAGAATATTTTGTAGGAAAATTTAAAGTAGTTTTTTTCCTTTCAAAGGATGGTTATATTTTTCAGTTGTGTAGATATTAGTAATTGTTTTCAATAAATTTACATTTTGACATACATTGTAACATTACGTAAGAGTTTCTGCTTCTCAAATCATTGTTAATATAGCAAATTGCCAAAACTTATAGTTTGAAAAACACTAAGTACAGAATTTTTTGCTTCTTCCCAAAGATATTTCTGGAATGATTTTAGTAATACAATACACTACTAAGTAAACACTTTATTTTTTGTTATATTTTTACTAAGAAGTGATAAAAAACAGTAGAAGGAAAGAGAAGACAATTCTAGAACCTATCTGAAGTCAACCCATACTGAATACTAAAAGTCATATGTGATCATAGCCAAGTACTTCCACTAGTTTATGACTTGGATTCGGAATTTCCTCCCAGAGTCCCATGTATTTGGAAAGTGACTGGGAATTAATTATGGGATTAGAATCAATTCATGGGAATTAATTGGAGCCATTGGATTAAAACATTGGAGATTCCATATGCTTTTAGGAAGTAGAACCTGATTGGAGGAATGGGCCACTGTGGCTATAACATGGAAGATGTATATTTTTGTCCTTGGCTTTTTATCTCTCTCTTTTCTCCCTAGCTGCAATCGGATGAACAGCTTTTCTTCGGTGGTCCCTCTGCTATGTTTTGTTTTGTCTTGTTTTGCCACTGTTGGCTAACCACAAGTGAACTCTGACCTCTGCACTCTGAACTAAAAGAAATCTTTTCTCCCTTAAATCGTGGGTGTTGGACTCTGTCTGGGTGACGAGAAAGTGACTAGAATAGAGATGAAGTTTAAAGAGCAAGGACTGTCATTTCAGTCTGTAGGACAGACAAAAAACATGCTATCATTTTGAGGGCATGAGTGGTGTAAGGCCAATTTTTGCGGAGACCATCAACCACACGATGTCTGGGAGGCAAATGCTTAACGTCTCTTTCTCTTGGAATGTCTTTCTTCTCTTAGGTCTTTAACGTTTCTCTCTGCTCTATGGCTAAACATCTATTTGTATGTTACATCTTTTTCTTCTACTTGTTTTCATTTTAAGCTTATTTCTTCTCACCTTGGTATCATTTCCCCACCCCTCACATCTTTAGAGTCATACACAAAAACAGATTATTGAAAGATTTGTCCAATGATAGTTCAACTTATTCTACCAATCTAGACCTTAAAGGAAAATAATGGCAACAAATAATAGTTTTCTTTTTGTCCCTGTTGCTTCAAAATAGCTCTTTTTGGGAAGGGTGAGTTATATATCAATACACACTTAATTTGACAAGATCAGGACTAAAATGCTTTCCTGAGTAGTTCTGATTACAGCATATTGTGCTAAACTGTTATGTCTAACTGTGTAATCAAATATGCTATAAACTCTCTTTTCTGCGGAGTACGCCAATGCCATTAAAAACAGAAGTGGATAAAATAAAATATACAAGCAGAAATGCAAGCACTTTACTCGGAACCACACACGTGACACTACACAAGGCATTTCACTCAGAATCTGATCAAATAAACCTGTAAACATAGAACTACACAGACAAATAAGTGCACCGTGTTAGCACAGCTTTGGGAAGTACACCAAAGACAAATAGAGAAGTCATCTCGGCACCTGGCAATGTATGCAATGTGCGTACAGCCAGACATGTAAATGCAATTTCCTCACAATAGATCTAATAGAGTGGCACTACAGGCATCTTCAACATTTTCTACGGTGTCAATTCTCCAGAATTAGCCATGACCTCTCTTGAGTGAAAATGTTAGGTACCTTTTTATTCACTGAGAAAGACTGGAAAACTTTGATATTTTAGTTTGACTTCATACGTTGAGTCTTTTTGTCTCCTCAATAGTTTCCTGGAATTGATGTAGTTTTAGCAAATGTACAGAATGAATGCCAAGCCCTCCAAGTGAATTGTAACAGATAGCAACGTTTGCAGTGCCATTGCCGGATACGAAAAGAGCCCTCAAAGCACTGCACTGAAAAGAATAACCATAGTAGCTACCTCTTATTTTCTCCCACACTCTGTACTTTTAAACTATTTATCTGAACCACGTCCTCTGTAGAAAAAAGTTACTGGTAGATGAAAGAGTATGCCAAGGCAAAGGAGCAAAACATTCTGAATTTTCAGACTACTATTACTGGATCTAGGTATATATTATGAAGACGGAAGGCTTAATAAAAACATATACATTTAATTAGCACTGAAATGAAAGTACAAATCAAATGAAAACGTACAAATATACATGAAAACGCTGTAAAACTCTTAAGAAATATAGGAAGATTTTACTAAATAGATATCTCCTGTTCACAGACAAGAAGATTCAGTAATGTTAGAATAGCTTTTCTTTCTTTTTCCCAGATTGGTCTATAAATTCAATTCAATCCCAAGCTCAATCTCAGCAAGTGATGATATAGATATCAACGAACGGAAGACACAAGGTTAAATGAAATAAAAGACTTTAAAAGCCAACAGAGACCCAACTTGGAAGACTGACCCATCCTTAATACAAAACTTACCATAAAGATACAGGATTCAATGCAGTGGGCGCTCGTTAAAAATAATAATAATAATTAAATGGAACAGAAAGAAGATTCAAGAAATAGACCTACATAAATATGGTCAAATGATTTTTGGCAACAGAATGCAGGCAATTCCATGAGGAAAAATAAGCTTTTCAATAAACAATTTTATAATATGGATATCCCATCACTATGGTTTGGATCAGCTATGTCCCCCAAAAGTCTCATGTAACGGGATGTTATGGATTATCTATGGAACCATGTACTTGCTGGGAGATTGGAATCTGGTGTGAAGGGGTGGATTATGGGCACATGCTGGAAGACGAGAGTGTGTGCATTGGATTACAGGCATGTGGTGGATTAGAACCACACCAGGAAGGGGTCTAACACTAAACTAGAAGGGACAGATCACTCAAAGAAACCCGGAAGTATATGTATGGTGCTCCCTTCCTGTAGGGCTTGGCTTGTCTGGAAAGGACTTGATGAGACTTTCCTTCCTGCTTGCAATGTCATGAGAAGCTGCCTTTATCTCTGCCTTTGCCGTGTACTTCCATTGTTGCTGGCCTCCCTTGAGTTGACTGTGACCCTCTGAAATTGTGAACTGAAATGAAACTTCTCCTCCCTTAACTTATGGATGTCGGGCATGGAGTCACAGTGACCCTTAAATAACTAAGACATCCAGGCAAAACAATGAATTTAGATGCTGACGTTATACCCCTCACAAAATTTAATTTAAAATGTATTACAGACCTAATGTAAATGCAAAACTCTACAACTTGTAGAAGATAAAGTAAGAAAAGAGTGCGGAGACTGGGTTTGGTAATGATTTTTTAAATCATTCATGTAAAAAAGAAATAAATTAGACTTTATATAATGTGTGTGTAAATGAGATCACTGAGATAATGAACAAATCACTGTCTGAGAGAAACAAATGGCAAAAGTATTTCTGATAAAATCCTTAAGAGCGATAACATCAAATTCTGTGAGGCAAAAGCAAAGACATTTCCTTGCTGTTGAGAATGTTTAATTGTACAGCTATGTGGAAAGCTAGTGTGGAAATCTGAAGACAATCTTACCACATGTCGGAACAATCATGCTCAAAGGTATTTATAGAAGATTAATCGTAAGTGGCAAATTTTGCAGGTCCCAGTTTTTTTCAACAGGTGGGTGATGGGTGGTGGTACATTCAGGCAACAGTACATTATTCAGAGCTTTTTATTTATAAAAAGCATAAATTATTAATCCATGCAAAGACATGTTACAAAGTGAAGGAGAAGAGTGTAAAAAGGTGACATATTTTTATGGTTCCAGTTATATACCATTCTGGCAAAGGCAAAACTAGAACTGTACCTTTTCATTCTCAACAGAAATGTTCCTAACCTGCCATAGGTACCTAAAACCACACATAGTATGAAGCTCTTCACACACTTATTTTTTTACTTTTTTTACTACATAATCTGCCACACTGTCACTGTACAAAAGGGAATCTGACCTGTTTTTTTAGGTCTTGGGAGGTTTTCTTTCTTTCTGTTTGTTCTTGTTGTTGTTTGCATCACTACTCTTGTGTTTCAGGGGTATTTTTAAGTTACATGAGCAAGCGCTGGCACACTGGTACAGTCGAGCTGATAAGCAAGCGGACACAGTTGGGCTGTGCTGGATGAAGACGGGATGTGACACACCCTACAGTGAGAAGGGTGTCGGGGCAGGAGATCTCATCATCCTGCTCTGAATGACGTGCAATTTAAAACTTTCAGATTGTTTATGTCTGGAGTTTTCCATCTAGTATTCTTGGACTGTGGTTGATCAAGATTCCTGAAGCCATGGAGAGTGAAGCTGTGGTGTTGAGGTGCCGACGATGAAGGGGAAACAGTGACGTTACTGGTTATTGCAAGTGGGGGGAAGAAGAAATAGGTCGAGGAGCGAGGATTTTAGAGCAATGAATAATTCTGTAGTATTATTGTTATAATGGTGAGCACCTGACCTTCTGCACTTGCTGAAACCAACAGGTCAGCACCATGAAGAGTCAATTTGAATTTTCCTAAGAAGATATGAGCTAAGTTGGTACGAATGCATTAATACTGGTTCGTGATTTTTAACAAAAATATCATAAAGATATAAAATGATAATAAAGAAATCAGGAATGAGAAGAGAAGAGATAGATCATAGGAACTTTATCATTTTATGCTCAGTTTTTCTACAAATCAGAAACTATTCTACATTCATCTTAGCCAAAAGGCTGGGAAGTTTTACAGTCTATTTAAAATCATGTATATTCTATTAAGAATTTTTTGAGAAAGATGAGTTCATAGTCTGATGTAATAATTAACAACTATGTTTAGAATGGTATATATTATTATTATTAATCTAAAAATCATAGAAAATTATATTTTCCACCACATTACTAGCAAGAAGAGATAGAGCGCAAGCTTCCTATTTAGCATATTTTTGTACTAACATTAAAAAAAACTGCAAGAAGAAAGAGAAGATTCACACACGGAGAGAATGAAGCCTTGTGAGGTCATCGCCTCCCCGGTGTTCATCTCACAGTCAAAGAAAGTAAATATGTCACGGATTATTCAGATCAACACTTTGAAAATCAATGTACTCCCAGAGCTTATGTCCGTCTCCTCCGTTCCCCCGAGTTTGCACCGAAAGTCACATTTGATCTCTTGTATAAATACCCTTTGTTTGTGACTCCAGATCAAAGCTGGCCCACAGATGGGGACTGTCAAGAGAAGGGAAGTGGGAAGGATCTGTGACTTATACTAATCTGCCTCCATATTTTCTGGCTTTCTGGGTGCCTGTGAAAATCACCTGGTTATTGCCATCGCTGTGAGGAAATAAATTAGATATTTTTATTAGACATTGATATATTGAGATGAAATTTAAAATCACCTTTATTTCTAAGTGTCTCTCCTGCTAACCTTAATACTATTTACTTTATTATTTACTACTTATGTTTTTGAGTATAAAGATTTTTGTTATTTATATGTTGTATAGATGAAGGACCTTGAAATGTCCTTATAATGTTTATTTACTAATGATTATTTTGAATCTACCTTTATCCAAATTTGGATAAAAGAGAAACTTTCTTCTCTTTCTTTCTCTCCCTCTTCCACCCCGCCCCCTCCCCCATCTCTGTGTGGGGGTGGGGTGGGGGAAGCTGTCTCTGTTGGGGGGTAGTAAGTTTGCATACTAATGAGAAATTTTGCTAAAGATAATTGCACTTTAGCTATCTTGATACTTTTTCTCTTTGTGGCATCAATAGGTTTAACGAAATAAAAGGCAAGCCTGTGAATGTATAAAATCCGATTAAGTAGTTCTAAGGAGAAGCGTATAAATAAGACCCTGAAGACCTCCCTTGGAAGCAAAAATAAAAAAAAGGTCCCACAGAAATATGTGCTTTCTGCTCCGGAAAGCACACACACATATGAACTTACGGAACACAGGCTACTCTCAGGATGGAATCAGCCTGGAGGAGAAATTCTTACAGCTTCAAGAGATCATCCTTGAATTCCACTGAGAGTTACTGGTTATATCTGGTGTCTAGGTCATCTGCTGTCTGACTCGCTGATCTAGCCACTAAATTTTGTTACCTTTGCTCTTAGAGTTTCACCTACCAAAACATATTTGACAGGCACCACTTAAGGTTACCAGTGCTGTTCACTAGAGTTCGCCTCCTTGCACCTCAATCCAAAAATAAAGAGAATAAAGAAAGAGGATGAAAAATGAATACTTAAGTTCAAAGAAAAGTGTAGAAGGCCATCTTTCCTGAGGGCTTTAGACACCATTGATGCATATAGTTCTGTAGATAATAAGTTGACTGTGCTACTGAAGTTACTAGATTTCTAGTTTTGCTGGTTATACTTCTGTGTTTTCATATTCTGTTTATTTTTAGATCACCAATGTTTTACAGTGCTTCAGTGGCAGAGAAACCATGTGGAGCATATGTTCTCCTTTACCTGGAAAATGGATGAACCTGGAGTCCCCACCCTGCAGTATTTGAATGTGTCTACAAGAAGCCATTATGTTCTTTTTTCCAATTTTCCTTTTTTTTCTCAATTACTTCCCTTCACTGATATCACCTCTTCTCTCTATGAAATGAGAGTCTTAGCAATGCATGCTATAAAACTGTTGACACTCATCAATTAAGGATATTGATTTTATTAAAGGTAAGATAACACATTTAAACGACTTGAAGCAAATTTTGATATGTATTAAATGTTAAGCAAATTCCACTTGCTATTACTGTTGCTGGCAAGCTGACCAGTCCAGTTGTGGGCCCTCTGGACTAATTGCTTATTCTGGGCTGCCCTATTTCATGCCTTTGGTATTTGTTCTTTGGGGAATTCTTCCCCACAGCTTCCTTGCCTATGGTTTCTTGACCGTTTACAACAGGATGCTCTGGGAGACCTCAGACAACAAAGAGAGTGAAAACATTCCTGACTCTCACTACTCTCCTGCCTGTTCTGTCTCCACAAATGACTAATGAAAATTAAAGTGCTCTTACATGTGGTTCTCCTGTGGCTTCACCTCTATTTCAGTTAACTCTTTCCTTGGACTAGCATCAAGACAGCGTCCAGCTTTGTTAGAACTCTCATCATGTCCTGTTAGTTGCATTCATCTTGTCCATGAAGACATAACAACATCCATTAAACTCTTCAGTCAAATTTTATAAATGTATGATATGATAGCTTTAAAAATTAAATCTTAAAATAATAAAAATAATCATTATAAAGATTATTCACCACTACCAACAGCAGTACTAGAAAATTACTTGTGGTACAATAAAAACTACTACTATCGGTACTGCTGATATTAATACTATTACTAAAATTACTAATGCTGTTTCTCAAATCGTCATTAAAGATAGAGAATAATATCAATGTCACAGTATTAAAATGAGTGTGAGATTAAAGGAGAAACTGTACTGATTTCCTTATCTGAAAGCATCCTAACATCTTAATGTTCAAATTCGGGATGCCACTTTAGCTTATTCTTTTCATGAACTTCTCAACAACCTATTTTGTTTCCTGTCTTTTTCAATAACCTACCTAGTTAGGATTCAGCTCCCATACTCAAAATCAAAGCTCATCTCACAGTAAAGCTTTTACTTTTTGCCCAAATGAAAGTGGAGAAATCACCTGGAATATTAGTTTCACAATCTGATTTACACACCAAGCTGCTCAGGAAGTAAGGTGATGTCGCTGTTGATGGGGAAACGTGATAAATACATCCAGCATGCTCAATGACAATAAAGCGCTGACTGGGATGCATTTGTCATACCCTCCTTCTGACGGATTCTTTAGGGTTTCACCTACCTTTCTTATTTCATAAAATTAAGAGTTGTGCAGCAACCTGACCAATCACCTGAAGAGGATACGCGTCATGATAGCAGAAGAAAAGGGGGCATCTGTGTAAATGCTTGCTGGCCCAGACCCACCTCTGTGTATTTGCCTAGTATCCTGTAGAAGGATAAAACCTGGTAAATATCACTATCTGGACGAAAGCCATGGGAATTTTGATCTCTTGAGTAACTGGCTGATATTTTATCATAGCATGAACACTTTTTATTTTAAAAATGCATTTTTCAATATAGTATGAATCTTTTGTACTGTTTTTATATTTTTCTTCTTTTTATTCATTATTGTTTTTAAATATATTCCAGCAAAAATGCCCAGTCTGTGTTTAAAATGAAGTGTTAAGTGCATACCTGTATCTTGCCTTGGTGATGATAAGTCATCTTGACTGTATTGTTATTTCTATATCGTGGGTTCATCCTTAGCGGCATCAGTAGACGAGCCTGAACTACACAGCACCTCAGATTAAAAACTCTTCTTGCATCATAGAAAGAATTAATATTCCATTCAGAAGATTTGAACCACACTTACATAAAAAAACATGCTGCCTTATGAATCTCACCATTTGTCCTTTAAAACCAAGTGAATCATTAATGCAAAAAAGAAAAGAAAAATCAAAAATTATAGAAGATGTAGTTCATGTTTTGATTGACATGCCTGCCTCATCCCGTTCGGCGAGTTGAAGTATTTTTACTATGCTACACACACTTCTTTTCATATGGTTGTAATTGTGACAGACACATAAATGACAGTATCAAAATTATTCTTGTTTTGGATTCTTGTTAGGTTGAAGGAGCTGTCAAAATCTCTCTTCTCAGAAATTAAAAATTCCATCTTAAAAACCTCTTCTGCACAATTTTTGGCAAATTGTATTTCCCCTTATTTTTCACTTACAGACACTGAGCTGTATTTTCTAATTGAATAATTTATCAGGCCCTGTCATAGTCTCCAAACATAAGTTTATTTGGTGTACTACTATTTTTCTCACAGGACATAGTCCACAGACATGACGCAAGCATTCCTTATATTACCCTCTTTTAAGACCTGATATCCTTTTGTTCTCTGTCATATTTGTATCTAGCATTGTGAAATTCTCTTATTTGAGCAAAACTAGTTAATTTTTACACTACTTCAACTCTTTTGAGGGGTATTCCTATTCTTCAAGACATAGGTACTAAGAACTATTTCCTAACCACATACTTTAGTCAAGATAGTAGGCGGGGTGCTTTGAAAGAAACTATAATCAAAACCTGATCTATCCTTGCCCTCAAGAAATTCAGAGTTCAAAAGGAAACATCATTAGTTACTTAACCTCATAAATGCTTGCAAAATCATAACTATGCTAAGTGAAGTAAAACAGGTATTTTATGAAACTGTAACAAAATGAATGGGCCTAATATACATGCTTAAATTAAGAAAGTGTGGAAGAAAAAGAAAGTTCTATGAGCCAGAGAAAAATACTTCTTCGTTTTACTAAGGGCATTGGAAGTCCAGTAAAGAATTTTAAACATGAAATGTGACCAGGTTTGCCATTTTTAAATTTAATTTGATTTTCGTATAGTAAAGTGATCTCGGGAGGACTGGCTGTATGAAGGAGAATATTTAAATAATTTCAGATCCTAGGAGTTCCATTTATCTATTTCTTTATCCCAAGCCACTTCAATACTTACACAGGTAACAGAAAAACTCCTTTGTTCAGATCATCAATCTGGACAGCGCTCAGGGAACACAGTTTTGTTCCATTCAATGATATGTAAGACATCATGTGGGAAGATTAAGATGGTTTAGGGTAAGTCTGTGAGCTAGGCGCTGAAGTCACTTGGAGACCCTCATACTCAGGTAAGTGAAGATCTGGCATAACTAGCTGTAGGCAAGAATAAAGACACACGCACTTAACCGTATGGGTTTGGTTTTCTTACCAGATGAGAGATTCATGATAGGCTGACTATTTGCATAGTGACTTAAAATTTCTGGCACAGTTGTTCCCAAAAAACAATAAGAACATAAAGACTCTTTTTCTTCAACTTTCAAGTATATGGCATTACCTCTGCCCAATTCCCTAGGTTAATACAGTCAGAAAATCAGCCAAATTTAAGCAGACTGGACTGAAATACTCATTGTTTTCTGAGATGTGTCAAAGGATTGCTAGCCCTATGTCAAATCTTTTATTATAATCAAAAGATAATGCTAATTGAGTTAGAGAATTAATTTGACACGGACAAGTGTATTTGAAGTGTACTTCAGGATTTAATAATCCAGTGTTATCTCTTGTTTATTTCTGGGCTTTGGACATCTTATACATTTAGAAAGGTTTTGATTTTTTTTCAAAGAATCAATTTTTGTTTTTGTTACCTTTTCCTTTTCAAAATATTTGCATTATTAATTTACCCATAAGAACTGAGCATCTTTTTGGTGTACAAGATGACACTTCAGGACACAGGTTGGGAAAATAGAAATATTTATCACCCCAGACATTCACTGTTTTTGTGTGTGTGTACTGGGAATATCCAGTCTTTTTAATTTTTTATTTGCATTTTCTTAATATCTAAAATCTTTTAACTATATACATGTATTAGTCAGCTTGTCCATTGCCGGACACAGTACCTGATACGAACAAGTTCAAGGGGAGGAGGTATCATTTGGCAAGTGCTGTAATGGGATTAGCACAGGTTAGCTGGGTTTATTGCAGAAACGCCATGGTGGAGACCGTGGTAGAGCAAAGATGAGGAGTTTGTGGAGGTCAAGAAGCAGAAGAAGAAACAGTTCAAGAATGGAAAGAGCAAGAGACTGGAAATAGACCTCTAGTCACACCTCCATGACCCTCAGATACACAGAAAAGCATCCACCAATTCCCCAGCTGACCCTAAAGCCAGTCAACTTGAAATTCCACCCTAAATACTTTATCCTACTCCTTGACATTTTCAAACCCAAACCCATTATAAACCATAGTTAACCTCCACATTCATAGTTAAGTCTGACATACTACAACCATCCTGTATACAAACAGAAGTTCAACAATTTTCCAAATCTTGAAAATGATAACTTTAGATTCTAGGAGTTCTGTTTATCTATTTAGTAATTTCAACCTAAGTCTTTCAATGATAAAATGACAGTCATTAAGAACAAAGTACAATAGAAACCAGTTTCCTTATGTGTGTTATAAGCAGCACCAATAAAATTACAATATAAACATTTCAAATCATAAAACATACAATGTGAATGAAAACATATATTAATATAGCTGTAGTAACATATTTTAAGAAAATCTTGGCAATTATTTGCCTGAGATACTGTTTAGTTATGGAAAATTTAGCCCTTTGTGAACCTCATGATCATGATTGAAACAGCTTTTAAAAATTAAAGAAGCTCCATGCTAGAAAAATAACCAAATAAGTGAAGTCGCAATTAAAACAAACCACAAAAAATATAAAATAAACCAGAATGAATGGAAAAGACAATCAATAAAATTGAAGGCTGAAATATTTAAATAGAGTCTTACATACCAAAGTTGATATATCGAGCTAAGAGACTATTTCATATAAGTAGATGTGATTCTAGAATAAGCATTTTGATTTTGGAGTGCACAAAAAATGTAAAGACAGCGTAATAAGAATGCAAAATGTTATATAAAAGCATGATCAGCCTAGATGAAATCAATAGTTTTCAGATAAGCATATGGCATTGAAACGATTTCAATATGCGATTAAAATTTTGGAAAAAAGGGAAAACAAAAAACTTTAATTATTATATTTCAAAAATAGAAATGGTGTTTCATTTCCAGATCTTACAGATTCCATGAACTAATGACGTAAGACATTAGCTTTCTGAATGAACTATGTATAGAAACCAGAAAAATCTCAAGAAAGATAATTAAGAAAAGAAAGAGTACTAAAGAGTCCACTTCACAAAATTAGGAGTACGTTAACAGGAATGATAAAAATGCCTTATCAGATCTAATGAATCTGACTCAAAGATTCCCATACAAAATCTCCAAAATGCCAAATGGTTTATTTTAAGTATATTTAATAGGAAGGAATATAGCATACAAGAGAAAGTTTGAAATATTATTCATATGTGCTTGTTATGATGTAGATTAAAATTGTCCTCAAAGTTTTATGTATTTAGGTGACTGGACCATGGGTGCAATAAACTTAGTAGATTCACCCATTTAGGAGGTGGGTGTGCTCCCAGAAGGTGAGACGTGGGTCCCCAGGACCGTGACCAGGAGGAGAGGATTGTTGTCCCTGACTCCTCCATTGTCCCTGGCTGCCACGGAATGATAAGCTTCCCCCTTCTAAATCATTCTGCCATATCCTTTTGGACGTACAGCTGGGTGACTTTGACCTGGACCTACTGGAAAATATGAAGCAAGTTAGCCTTTCCTCCTTTTAAGTTGTGAGTGTTGAATTTTTTTGTCACAGCCAAGGGGGAAAAAAAGTACAAAAATTTGTCACTACCAGAGACTCGCTGCTCTGATCGGACCTGTCCATGTCTGCAGAGGGAGTTCCTAAAACTCTGGAAAAATGCCCATGTTTTTTAAGCAGAACTTGGTGAGTGATTCTTCTCTAATCTTAAAGACCAGACTGAGTTTTGGTTTATTGGAATAGCCAAAACTGATTTTTAGTGATTTTATAAAATATTGAGTATCTGAACCAACCATTTTAACACAAAGAACCCGAGTTTCTCTTTTCTGGTATAACAAAGAATAGAAGGAAACTGTTACATTCTTGCTTCAGTACAGTCGACTTCATTCAATACTCAAGTAAAGAAAAACATGGTAAGTAAGGTAGCTGTGTTGCATGCTTTCCAGTAAAATTTCATCGATACCAATTTTTCCAAGATAAGGTTTCTTGCCAAGAGAGTTAGTTAGCAGAAATATAATAAATCGAAGTGTATTTAGTTTATTAAATTAACTCGTAGCAATTAGGTCAATAAAAAATTAATTTTAAGATCTGACCACACTGTGGATACCCATTTGCCTCCAACGTCTTTACTTGTCGCTTCAAAAGAGAAAGTGCAGGTGAGCTGAGGTTGTCTTGGGACTCTGCTGTGGTAAGGATAATTTCAGTACTTTAATCATTTATTTGTAAATATTTTTCAGGGGCTTTAGGGAAAAATTTTACTCTTTTAAATCATTTTTGAAGATTTGACATTTATTGACACTGAACACTTTCAAAACTTTTCCAAATTAGTGGTAATAGTTCTCCCACTCCCAAGGATAAATCTCACCAGCTACAAAAGAATCAATGTTTACCAGCTGAGGGCAGCAGAGGGATGCAGCACAGGTAGAAGAGAGGTCATGTTGGGTTGTCAATAATCATAAATCTTTCAGAATTCAAAACTCTCGGCATTGGAATCACATGTAAACGGAAGCTGACGTAGAGGTGAGAGGATCTACAGTGAGGTGGAATGACTTTAGTTCTCTGCTATATTTTGTATAGGGGTAATTGATATTTTTAAATCAATTTTATGTAAAATTCTCCACAAATCCATCTTTTGAGTATATCTTGCAACAAAATTATTGTCTCTGCAGAAATCCTGGAGCTAACACCTCTGTTCTTTAGTTTAGGAATTACAGATAGCTATATTTTTATAGGTACCATGGAGTCCATGAGCATTTAATCAAAATATAGAATAAAAAAAGATTAGAGGAAAAAGTGTATAAATCATCTAATCCACACATGCATTTGAGATTTATCTGGACATCCACAGCTGTTTGGGAAGTGATTTTACTCTTGGGAAAATAACATGTTAAAATCTATATATTTCAAATCGGATAAAGTATTGTTTCAACCACCTACTTAAATTTAAGCATGCTTTTTCCTTCCTACACTCCAATCTTATCAAGTAATACTGTTCTGTTCCCTTTGCCTATTTTTATTTTAAGATTCTCTGTAAGATGTAGCTGTCGCTTCATATTAAATTTTTGACTTTTTTATTATTTTCTGTCTCTTATCCCAGATGATTTTAGAATGATTTTGCTTTAAAGAGTTTTCCTTTATTTCACAACAATAATAAACATTGAGACACCTGTATTAATAACTGTACTCAAATATTATATAGACATCTCTATGAACAAAATTTCAATGATATACATCTGTCATTAAAATATAGTTTTGATATTAAAATAAAGTTTTTATTATTATTAGAATTCCTACAAAGATGTTGCTAACATAAAATGTGTTAGTATTAAAATTACTAGTATATATCTGAACATTATTTAAAATTGCTCAAATAATTGAAAAAAGCTACCGATCATTGTTTGTATACTGTCATCATTAGCAAGATAATAATCTCAGCATATCATAATAATCATGATTTGCATGGCATTAAAAAACAATGATGTAAAATTTTTCAAAATAGTGTTGAAATTTTTGGTTCCCAATGAACTTTTATTTTCCCTTTAAAAGGACAAGTGGCATCAAGAACCCACGTGAACCTTTGGGTCATGAACTTTACACAGAATTCACTGCATTTCTCTGATGCTTTTCTCCAACCACCCTCCCCTGAAAGTTTGCAAACCACAAGAATGTGTGCAGAGTTTGTGTTGAGCTAGGTTTAGGCATGGTTTTGGATGAAAAAAAATTAATAGGGATAAATCACTTGATATGTAAAGGGGAATGATTATGTTAACTACGTGTTATAAAATTTTAACTAGGTAAGGAAGGAAAACAGAACATCAAAGGTGTTTCATCGTTGGGTAGAAGAAGAAACAATCAGCACGTGAGAGGTTTTCCTGGACTATATAAATAGATCTCTATTTGCAATGTTTTACCCAAGATTTATAAACTCTACTCTGGTGTGAAAATGTTACACATTCAGTGGAAGCCACACATTTGTTTTGAACTTCAATCTTCTTCTGAGCTGGAAATTGGTATGATACTCTGTTATCATTGTGGACAGTGGCAATGAGTGGAGAATCCCAGCCAGCCACAGGACCGCAAGACTAAATGTTAATCCTTGACAAGCATGGCATTGGTAAGCTAGGAAGCCCAAGAAATCAGGTGTATCACATGAATTTTTAACTTGCACCATTCTCTACTGGAGATAGGCTTACTGGGCTGTAACCCCACCATAAAAAGAGAGCAGATATCTCTGATAGGTCTCAGAAAAAGGAAGAGTCACTGGCTGCACTAGCAGGGGATCTTCAGAAAAACAAAACCTTGCAATTTCATGTGTGTGTGTGTATGTGTGTGCATGCTCATCTGTATCTCAAAAAGAATCTTAATACCGCAGTTGAAATCTATGGACATTTTAATTTCTTATACAATATGATGTTAGTATCTGCACATAATCTCCACACATCCTCCTGTGTACTTTAAATCATCTCTAGATTATATTATACTACCTACTTCAATGCAAATAATATGTAAATGGACCTTATGTTATATTTTTAGGGAACAGTGAAAAGAAAGGAACGTCTGTCTATTTTTAGCACGTGATTTTTTTAGTGTTTTCTCTGTTGTTAGCTGAATTTAATTCTGAAAATAACCAGATAAAGATATTTGACACTGTGTGTGTGTGAGTGTGTGTGTGTGTGTGTGTGTGTGTGTGTGTGTGTGTGTGTGTGTGAAAACATAAACATGTAGATAAACAACGAGAAAAAGAGAGAGATTTGCTTCAAGAAATTGGCTTCTGTAGTGGCGAAGGCCGAGAAGCTTCCTGTGTAGAATTCCTAGATTAGTCTGACAGAAGGCAAAGTCTCTTCGTCAAGTGCTGATGGTGAACTCTTGAGGGAAAAAATGTCTTATTTATAAGAAAAGCCTTGTTTTTCCTAATAGTTTTCAACTGACTCGATGAGGTCTGTTATCCAGATAATCTTCTTTACTTAAAGAAAACTGATGACATATATTAGCTGTTTGTATAAAATACCTTTACATCACGACCTAGACTAGCATTTGGTTAAATTACTGACTCCCATAGTCTAGCAAACATGATTCAAAAAAGTAGATCACACACACGATCTTGGGGTCACAGCAAGGCTGTAGCTTTGGGTGATGACAGCTTTATGCTTAGAGTATGAAGGTGACAGATCGTAGTTGCATTTAGTAGGTAGTGGTTGAGTTGACAATAGGGACAAGATCACGGAAGAGAAACAGGCTAAGGGAAAAGGTATTACAGTGATGGTCATTGAAATTTCAAAAAAATGACAAAAGAAAATATTGAGAAGAAAGATAGGGTTCAGAAGTCTAATACCATCAATAACCAAGAAGAGTAAACCAGGGAACAAACAATGCACCAACAGAAGAAAGTTAATAAAAATACAATCATCTGTATTTCAAGTCTGTGGCATTTAGAAGTGTGTCAACTAAAAATCTGAAGGAAGCACAAAATGTGATCTGTACATAATCGTTTATTCTGACTGTTACACTTAATAATTTCTGAACACCTGCCCAGTAGAGGGTGAGAACCCAGTTCCAGAGGTAGGGGTCAAGAGTAGGATTCTAGTAGACCCTCTGGAAGTGTCAAAAAAAAAAAAAATCAGGGCTGAATGTGGCGGTGCATGCCTGTAATTCCAGCACTTTCAGAAGCTAAGGCAGGAGGTGCCCAATTACGAGCCCAGCTGGGTAATTTAGTAACTTAACAAGATCCTTTCTCAAAAAAAAAAAAAAAAAAAAAAGCTCTGGGTTTAAAAGTAAATAAGTAAGTAAATGAATAAATAAATAAATATCAGATTCTGTATTTCGACATAATCTGAGCAGGTATTTTCTAGCACTCATTAATAAACTCTGCCTAAGAAAAAGATAGAAATGTTCTTACTAAAACGAGGTCAATGTTCAGAAACAGACTTTTCATGACCCTCCTGCCCTCCTGCACCAAGAGATCCTCTTGCTGGAAATGTGGTGTTAGACCAAGGATGGCAATTATCCCTTCAGCCACCAAGCCACAGGCCTGCTGATTGCCCACTCTGAATAGTTCTCACACGTGTCCACATGCTTCTATTTGATCATTCTAACACACAGGGCTACGTCTTGCCTGAATCATGTAAATTCCATCATACACCTTTGGATTGCCCTAACCCTAATTTATTTGAGAAGTACAAAGACTAAGTGCTACTTTGTAGTTAAGACTCATCCTTATTTTATTGTCTTTGGCATCAATTCTTAATTTATATATTTTTTACCATAAGCATTTCATCTCTGTCATATACTACATGCTCTTCCTTGTCTACCAGCCTCTGGTATTATTAAATTTCTTTAGTTAATCAAAAACCCTAAACTACTCTAACCCAAAGCCGTCATAAAACATTTTCCTCTGGTCTTCACTGTTACCATCCTTCCCCTACTCATTTTTAAGAATAAACATAAAAGTAATTGATTTATCCCTATTTTATTGATATGTACAAGTGCAAAATTTAAGGTTTACAATGTAATTGATTTTTATTAAGGAGCATTACGGACTAAAAGTTCACATATGTTCAAAATTTGTATATCTGGGCTCTAAACCCCAGAGTAACGGTAACTCAGCTCAGATGAAATAATGAGAGTGGGTAATTATGATGAGACTGATGATTTAAAAAAGAAAACAAAAGAAAACTTGATCTTTCTGATTTTCCACATGCATGCAGTAAGAAAAGGACACATGAATATTCAGGAGGAAGTTGACTTTGCACACCAGGAAAAGACTCCACGCCAGGAATTAAATCAGTCAACAACTTGACCTTGGTCTTCCCAGTACGCAGAACTCTAGGAAACAATTTTCTGTGGTTTATACTAACAATTTATGGCATTTCGTTACAGCTATCTAAGCTGATATGACTTCTTTTGTACGTTTCACTCAGCGTGTATTTCACCTTACATTTCTCCTTCTGGGTGGTTTTATATTGCAATGTGCGCTGCACAAAAAAGTTCTCTTTCCTCCTTGCCTAGGGGGAGAAGAGGATGTACCTGTCTTCATTGTTGAAACCTAAGTTCCTACCTCAACCTATTCAGCTCAGAAAAAGCACTCAACATGTTTTTAGGAGTTGAAAAACAAATAACGGGCTGGAGGAATGGTGTAGTGGTTAAAGCACTTGCTAGCCAGTACAAGACTCTGAGTTCAATTCCCCAGCACCACATGGGCCAGGAATACGTGGGCGGCTCAGGAAGGAGGATTGCTGTGAGTCCAAGGCCAGCCTGGGCTCCATACTGCATTCAGGACCAGCCTGGACTACAGTGATATCCTGTATCAAGAACAAAAACAAAAGAGAGCTAAATAAACCAATGTAGGTAGTTTTGCTCTTGCTCACAGACACCAGTAAGCCAATAAACTGAGAAGGCCAAACTTGTATAGACAATTCTCAGTAATAAATAAAAGATACCAGGCAGACAAGGGCAAATTTAATTTAACCATTCATGTAAAGGAGTCACAGGGGAATGGGAAAAGCATGCTGGACTTACGGCACAGTGAGTTGAAGATGAGTTGTACACTGTAATGACACCAAAAGAGTAACATTTCAATCGCAGGAGGAATTGCTGTAAGTTTTAAATAGAATAGGAAGCGCAGTAGTTTGAAACAATCCAAACAAATGAAGTTAAGAGTGACATGTAAAATAATATGGAGATTTATAGATTATTAAGATGTAAAAAGTTGACATGTTCTATGAGTGGGTTAGAAGTAAAGCAAAACAATCATTCAAGTCAGATAATCATTGCTAGAGTAAATTTAGGTCTATACATATTTGGAGATAATAGGGAAGGAAATTGAAAACAGATGGGGATTCAAAAGTCAGTGTAAATCTGTTTAGGATGAACTTCTGGAAAAAGCGGAACAGAAAAAAACATTTGCAAACTTGAACAAGTTTATCCTTTTAAGAAGCAGATCAAAGAAACAATAAAATGGCATGCTAATATTTTGAAAATTCATAGAATTAATCCCTTTTGCAATTTTATTTTAATCACACATTTTTGAGGATGTATGATTATAATCTTCTAATGATATTTTGCATAAACAGTAGAAACTATAACCTATTGGAGTAATGTGGAAATTTGATATTGAGTAGGATATATCAAATGATTTACAACTTTGATTTCAAGTTGTGAATATAATTTTGTAAGAATTTTTTAGAAAACTGAAACCGCATTCCACAATGACATTGCCTAGTAAGCAAGCCATTCCTTTACTTTTTCTTGTGTCCTTCCTTGTTCTAAATTGACACCCTTGCAAATTTCTCTCTATTGGTCAAAAGGTCTATGGCAAATTACCTAAAATGATACATATACTTAACTAAGATAGAAAAATTATTGATTAAGAAAGAATTGACCCAAAATATCTTTACATTATCTCTAGTGGATGTTATGCCCCAGCGGATATTTTCAAAGGAAGAACAGAATTGCCTTATTTGTTGAGCAATAATGTTGCTCTATCCAATATTTCCTCAAGTATAGAATTCAACTACGTATGTTTTGTTTTCCTGATTTTCTATAAAATAAAAATATATTTAATGAGAAAAATGCAGCATTGAGTTTATAGATATTTCTGGCCACTTCTTGAGCTTATCTGTAGTGACTTCTTTCTGTCAGTCTGCCGAAGATGACAATTAACTTTACTATATTTTTTTCACCCAAGTAAATCAAGAGAGAAAAAGAGAGATGTAGATATCATGGATTGCCTAATAAGAAGGCAATTATATATATGTACATATATATATTATTCTTTACTATGCAGTATATGAGTAGCTTTCTCTATTTTAGAAAAAATTAAGAATGGTAACAGGGTAAATAATTTAAAATGTAATGTCAAATTAATCTGGCCATTTCAGAAGCAAGATGGTGAATTTAAAATTCTAAGTATTAATCTTTTTAATTAATTTTAGGGGAATTAATTCAAAACATGATCTGAGATGACTAAGCAATACTTGCAATTTTTAGATTTATCATTTTTGCAAGACTAAGAGATTTTCTATCTCTCTCTGATCCTCTTGTCTCTTCTCCCCCCTCTCCATCCCTTTCTCTCTCTCCCTCTGTCTCTGTCTTTCTCTCTCTTTCCCTCTTCCTTCTTCCTTTCTTCCTTGTCTTTCTCGTGTGTGAACACAAATGCACTTAATAATGTTTTTGAATACTGATATGGGCAAAAGTAACTCCACTAATTTTGTACTACATTAACTTAGTCTTCAAAAAAGCCTTTGCATTTTTCTGTTTATAAGTTTTAGAACAACTCAGTTAAAATTAGGGAAAATTAACATGCCATCCCTAAGGGGAAATTAGAAATACCAAAAAAGTTTCTACTTGCACCAATTGAATAAAAAAATGCTGTCTCTAGCTAATTATTTCTGTAATTTGGGTAACAAAAGGTTTTGCTTTCAAAAGTCAAAACTTTCATCCCAGCTCAAGCAATTGCAAACTAATATTAATACATTTCCTGTAGAGATGTTTATCTAACCCCTGGAGTCAGCTCAATTAACTCTTAGTGTGATTTAATTCCTATTTATTGTCATTTTCTATCCTACTGCTATGATTGATTTTAGCCCAGCTATAGTTTGAATAGATGATTTAATTATTTTTAAATTCAATAAACACACATAAAAATAATTGAATGAAAATTGCTCACTGAAAATAGTCCTTTCTCAAAAACATGCAATATATTAACCATAGCACCAAAACCTGCTAATAAGATAAAAGGTCATCTCAATTTTTCTTTGTAAGGAAGCTATATTTTTATTCATCTCATAAATGAATTTTGGTTTATTGGAATAGCCAAAATTGATTTTACCAATTTTACAGTTGTGTTTCACAGAGAACTATATTATATTTATCCAGTATTTTATACTTTTTTAAAGATTTTTATTTCTAAATATTAATTTTTTAGGAATGAATATCAATATGTTATAAAATATTGATACATCTTTAAGAATATCTAGTCATAAATTTAAATATTGCTGTTTTCATTATATCAGACATAATATAAATATAAAAACTTAGAAAATATACTTTCCTTATCCATTTCTTATTAGATAGGCAAAATTTGAAATTGCTTTATTGTATATTAAACACACATCCCTAACTTGGAATTCTACAAATAACTCTACCAATATTTAGCATAGTTATTTGTCAAATATCAGAAAATAAATATGTCAAATCTTGAAATACAGTCTAGAAATATTCCCATTTTTAAAACAGTAACTAAATATTAATTATTTGAAGCTTTCTATCAAGAAGTTTGTAAAAGCAATTATTTATAATATTATAGAGAATAACTTCGCTATAACTGATGTATTTGCTGACCAGGTCTTAATACCATTAAAAAGTAACATATATATGAAAATACTCATAGTATGTTTTCTATTTTTTTAGGCTTTACATGAATTTCATTGTCTTTGAGATGTCACTATATAGTAACTATTTAGTTCATTTTGAAGTACTGATATCCTGAAATATCATATTTGCTTTTATTTATTTATTTACTTGAGACAGGGTCTCACTCTGTAACCCAGGCTGGTCTGAACTCACTACCGAGCCTATGGCAATTCTCCTGTCTCAGCCTTCCGAGTGGTAGGATTACCTGTGTGCGCCATCGTGTCCTTTTATACGGTGCTGAAGAATCAAATTGAGGTACTTAGTGCTTGGCTTAGTGTTTGCTAGGCAAATGCTTTAACTACTGAACCATTTCTCTAGGCCTCAGATTTGTATTTATATATATTCAAAATACATTCAATAAAATATGAGTTAAATAACACATTGAACAAATATGAGTTAAATAATATAAGGATACAGCACTAACCTATATTTATTGGTCAGCTTTCACGTTACCAAGGGAGCAAAGTGTTCAAAAGTTTTAAATTAAAGGAAACGTTTCTATTCGCTCACAATGTCAGAGTCTCCAGACCTTGGCTGATGGTTCCATGTCAGATATCTAATGGCAGCACGTTGTGGAGGAGAAAACTTGATCACTCCAAGCTGCCTGGTAGCAAAGCCCAGGAAAAGACTAACAATGACATCAAGAGCAAGTCCCAAGTGACACTCATCCTCTACCTGACTGGCACCGATAGTCCTAAAACACATTCGTGTGTGGGAATTGATGGATTACTTCAACGAAGAGTATAGAAACTTCACGATCCAGTTATGTCTCCAGTTTCTTTTAATGTTTCAGAATCATGATCCTTAACACCTGGAGCTATGACAGCTCATGGATTTCCAAATAATCTCTGCCTCCTTTTATGGTGACAAAATACAAGTGCATAAGTGTGACCCTAAATAAGCAAAATATGGGATTCTACACCTTTTAAACTTACTTTGTAGTTTTAAAAACATAATTTTAGAATTGTCAAGTTAACATATCAAAGAAGTTTTCAAATAGGATTTATTAATAATTTTCCACTCGCATAATTTATACACATGGAAACATGGTGATAAGGAATGAATCAAAGCAGGCATTAAGTAAGCAAATGCATGCAAAACTCACAATTAGCATTTTTCAAAAAGTTGAGTCAAAGAGAGCTTAGAAATTATCAACAGAAGCAATTTTACTGCGAGACTTTAGTCAACAGCACCTATTTCAAATCAGTGCATGCCTTCCACAGTAGAATAGAAGCGAAGTTACTGTGATATAATTCCAAGATTTCCAACTGCAGAAGGGGATGCTTAAAATAGAAAAAGAAAGTGGAAACGACAAAAATAAAATCATTTGAAAACAAATTTGAAATAAAGAAATTTTATAAGATATTTTAAGATAAAAATCATAGCAAAACATGAAGTAAGGAGGAAATTGTAATTTCCACTAGAGGCCACTGTCAACTGAGTTATCAGATGAACAACAAAACCAAAAAAATTTAAAAAGAGAAAAGAAAACTTTTTGAAAGTTGAACATTAGCTATAGAAAGGAAAGAAGTCAGAAGTTCTTAGTCTCATCCCTACAAAATGGGAAAACTAGGCAAACTGAAACTGACTTTTGTTAACCACACCTGAAAAATGATTTTACAAGGCAAATGACCAGCCTGAAATCCGTCAGGTGAGTGCATCTAGAAGGCCATGGCCCAGCTTCCACTCATCTAGACCAAAACTTCCAGGAGACACAGACAAACCAGAGCAACTAAATTGTCATTTTACCGAATTTTCAAAGGCCAACTGGAGATCTCTGTGCAAGTGGAAACTGCCAAGACTGCAATCCTGAGGGAATCGCTGCGCAGCACCTGGTCTTAACTTCAGGGAACACTTCCGGTTCTTATAGGGAAGGCCCAGGAAAGTTTTTCCTTGTGCTGTAAGGAAAACATTCTTCTCTCTCCAAGAACCTTCTCCACTTTATCAAGCAGAACGTATGGGGGAATGTAGCAGTTCAAAGATTCCAGACCACTGACACCCTGAGAAGCAAGTAGAAAATTATATGAAGCCTACTCTCCAAAATGTTGGAACAGTATCAGCTGGTGTACAGTATTAGAACAACAGTGAATTACTGTTGAAAGAGTTGCAAGAAAAGGACTTTCTAGAAAGAAGTACTTAAGAAAGTTAATGAGGACAAAAATAAGAACATTAAAAGCTGCTGAAGTTTCTATCAGCTATAACCTACTCCGAGTGTTCATAACACTCAATTTCTATCCATAGTAACATAATTTTTCAATTAAGGCTCATTTTCCTCAGGTTCTACTGCTTGACGCAACTTCAGAGGATATCCGATGGATGCTATAAACAGATGTAAACTTTAATAAATAATCAAAAGAAAATGCTAGAAGTCAAAACCACTATAACAGAAATAAAGAATGCTTTTGATCAGCTTACCGTAAGTAGGGCGTGACTCAAGAAATAGTCATTACACTTGAACAGATACTAAAAGGAACTTCCCAAACTCAGATATAAAGATTAAAGTAAAATATATAATCAAAAGCAAATAACTGAGACAACTTTAAAAGGTGTAGCATATACAAACTAAGATCCCAGAAGGAAATGCAGAGAAAAAAAACAGAGATATATTTGTCGTAATTGCAGAAAATTTCCAGAAATTAAAGACAGACATCAAACTATACATCCATGAAGTGAAAAGACATCAAGCAGGAAAATCAACAAAAATAAATGCTATATAGAGAAATATATGAAGGAATACACATTTATATGTGGGTTATATACACACATGGATCTCTTGGAAAAGGCCTAGCAACACACAATTCCTGCAAGTAACAAGTACTGCAAGGCCCAAAACGTGGTCTTTAATACCATCCTACAATAAAATAAAAAAGCTTTCCTTGGATAAATGCCCAATTTTAGGACTAATATAGGAACTAAACACAGTGAGTTTAGAATAATATGGAACTTTGCAAATTAAGAAAATACTCTCTTTTCTACCAAACTACCTCACAATATAAGGGCACAGAATCCAACTGAAAGAGTCATCAGGGTTCAAACCTGTAGTAAGCTGAGCAGCAAAAGAAAGAAAAAGAAAGAAAGAAAAAAAAGAAAGAAAGAAAGAAAGAAAAAATTGATTTAACTGCCAAAATAAAATAATTCGCCATGACTATTGACCGACATGAATAAATTATTGAATAAAGAAATTGGTGGGAAAGACTGTGAACAATCTCTGGTCAGAATTTTTAACTTACGTAAGTACTGTCTTCTTAGATTACTGGAGTGCAAACCTTCCCATGAAGCAGGCTGCACATAATAACTCTTTCCACGAGTAAATTAGAAAAAGAGAGAAAGAAGATGAGAGCTTTAAAGTATAAAATCTTGGCAAATCTGCATCACGCTAGGTGATCCAATTTAGCAAGGACAGTAGTAAACTATAATTATGTGATGAACTATTCAATGATTTGTCAAATGCAGTGCTTTGTCTCCGGGTTCTTTCTGCCAATTGATTTATGAGAAAAGTTTAGACCACATGTTAGTTGAAGAACAGTGTACAAAATTTCTTTCCAGTACTTTCCAGAACAGTTTAGGACATAGAAAACAAAGTCTGAAAAGGTATTAGAGTCGAGGGGAACCTAAAAACAGTTGTTAATACCATTTACTGTGGCATCATGGGCAGGATTATGGAAACAGAAAAGGGGTTAGGGGGAAAGAATGAGAAAATCAAAATAAAGCATGAACTTCACTTAATCGTATGTATAACTACCTGTTCATTAATCATGACAAATGTGCTATACTAATGTCAGTTGTTAATATGGAAAATGGAGTATGAGGTATGTGGGAACTCGTCATGCTATCCGTGTAATAATTTGAAATTCTGAAACTTTTCTTTGAAAGTTTAAGAAAAGAATATCAGACCAAGTGAAAGGATTGTTGGTTTGATTCTGACGTTCCACTTTTCTACGATTAACTTAAACTCTAGTTTTGAAGGGAGAAAAGTGCCATCACTTTGGTATTCCTGTGAATTCCTATGGTTTCCAATATGGTAGTCACCTGCCTCTTGCTTTACTCCTGTATGTTCTTTTCCACAGACATGCTGTACAGACCTATTAGCTCAACGGTAGGTGACCTGACTTTCAATATTATTTCAGAACTTCCATTCTGGACAGATTAGACTGGTGAAGCTTCAGTGTGATGTCCCAGGGTTGAGCTAGAGAAGACCACTGAAGTCTGTGGGTGAATAGGAACAACAGGAAGCCCAGGAGAAGATGTGACTTTATCAGGATGTAAGGAAGACTGGCAAAGAAAAGTTGGTTTTACTAGCTACAGATTTCACTCAAAGCTGCCCCTCTTGTATAATGCTGATAATAAGATGTTTGAATTTCTGGGTCTTTTCTGGTTCCACATACATGTTGTGGTTGTTCATTTCTAATCGTTGAAGGTGAAAAAGCTACAAACAGTTAGCATCAAAATACTGCAAAGCTGTGTAAAGAGAACAAGAGCACTATCAGATGAGAGCAAAGGCATATAAAGTGAGGAAACTGAATAGGATATCTGGAAACTAACTCACTTACGTATAGCCAAGGAGCACCTAACAACAGATGGCAATGAAATTTCATGTGGCATCCTGAATAGGGTCACAGGAAAGACGATTTTCAGGAAAATTTGAGAAAATTGGAATAAAGAATGAACTCTAATTAATCATAATATAAAACTATCTCTTTATTGTTTTATTTTTCAGCAAAGGTAACAAGAACATGTATTAGAGAAAGGAGAAGGAATTTCTTTAATACATCTTGCTGAGAAAACTCTACATCCACATGCAGGACGCCAAATCAGATTTTTACCTCTCCCTACGTATAAAACCAACTCAATTAGAAAAAGAAACTAAAGATGCAGAACTATTAAAAATTGCAAAAAGAAAGCATGGGGGACCAATTTAAACAATAAGCTAGGAAGAGAAAGAACACAGAGAATGGAACAATTACTTGCAAACTCTTTATCAATGGAGAGGTTAAAGGGGAAAGGGAGGGAAGTTTTATAAGCCAGGTAATCAATACACCAGCTGCTTTCTTCTGGGAGACAGGTGCAAGAGATTTGGGATATGAACCCATGTTTCATGTTTTTAATTTGCCACTAAATAAAATCATCTATGCCATGTTACAATTATTATGAAAATACAAACACAAATACACATGTAGTATATTTTTCATTAAAATAAAAGCAAAATGAAGATTATACAGAAATATGTGTATTTTATAGAAGGTATCGCTATGGTATCTCCTTTATATTCTAGATAGAAAGAATTTTGCGTGTACAACAAGTGTGACATCTTATGTAGCATACCTACATAATCTCTTTATGTGCATCAATACATGTTTAGCTACTGACATTTATAAGTCAATTAACATTTCCTGGCAGGAAATGAATGCATATTTGCTTTTACATATGTCAAAATTATAAAATTGAAATTATTTTCAAAACATGATTTGAAGTAGATACTTAAAATTCTTGTCATTGCATAAAATTCCGAAGTAGCATTCTTTTACTAAAGGAAATACATTTTTTGTAATTTGTTAGTATTGTTAATTTTTTCTGTTACGTATTGAATCTTTGTAACAGTCTCAGAAAAATGTAAATTTTCTTAAATGTCTTTTGTGAGTATGGACACAATTGAACAATAACTACATGAGTTGTCCTCTTCTCTTATATTATCTATAATCCTTGCCCCAAAATATAATCCCTCAAAATCATTTATTACTTTTATTTTTAGTGTGGTATTACCAGAATGTTTCCATACTTTGCATAAATGTCATTATTTATACATAAATCTTATTTTCTGTATTTCCTCTCCTGTATCTTCCTAACTTATTTTTAGTGCATCATTCATTATAAAATTGCCTAAGAAGGTATCCATTGGGCGATTTTCCTAATTAAGTTTTAAAATATGTATATTTCTAATGCTCATTTAGCTCATGGCTTTTCAAGTAACATTCTATTATGAACATAGCATCTCTTCATTTTAAAATTTCTCTGAAAATTTCTTCGTATTCTTTTTATTTAAGATCCTCATTTCTTTCAAAACCAATTATAACTTTTGTTTACGTAGTGAAAATTCAATAAATAAACAAGCACAGAAAACCAGAAGTTTTGTCAATAGTTTTCTCTTTTTCTGACCTAGACAGACCTGTGTTTTGTCTGCCTGATTTTTGTCCCTTCGCTGCAAAAGAAAGTTGCAAATGGTTTCAGAAGAAAAACAAATCCCACAAGGTTACACTGGAAGAGCCAACCTTAATGAATGCACTGACACAAGCACACAGTCCTCACACACCCCGAATACTCCTTGCTGAATTTGTCATTCAGTCCATTTAGACAAGTATTGAATTTATTAGCAATCTGGTAAATATCAAGCCACATCTATTTTTGGCTAAATTGATGACTTAATTTCTTTTAGAATAGTAAGTTTGGAGGACATATGCAGACTCTGCCAGAGAAAATGCCACCACTGTTCGTAACAGTGGTGTTATTCTTTCACTCCATTCATCAATGTATCAGAATTGTGCTTATGGAGACTTATGTGGGCTAAGTATTTCTTCAGCATATGTAGCTGTAATGCTGGCCAGCTGTCTTACAGTGAACACCACTAGAATAGAGAATTTTAGTGATGTCATCCTAAATCCTTCCAACTTTTAAACATTGAGTGAGAATAATAAAAAAATGAAAGCTATTCATCAGAAAATTATAATGAGTTCCCTTTCCATTCAGTGTAGAACCACAATATGTCCACTTGTTCAAAATCGTTGTTTTCATAAAATTGCAAATTTATACTTAGATTTATAGATTTAAAGAATTTTTCTTTTCTCACCACAGTCTGTAACCAGGCTGGTCTTGAACTCGCTATGGAACCCAGGCTGGCCTTGAACTCCTGGCACTCCTCCCTTCGCAGCCTCCAGTATGCCAGAATTAGAGACAGGGGACACCAGGCCCAGCTTCTGTGGTACTGCAGAACTGAAGTAGGTGACTTGTTTCCCTTAAAGAATGTTTGCTTGCTTGGTTTTGTAGTTAAATAAAAAATGCTCAGATGTATAGTTTTATGTTTATTGTTCGTTGCTGTTGAGTGTCATTGCTTTTTAAATTTCACTTCCATTATGATTTAATCAAAGACAATTTTCATTTCTTTGCAATTTTGATTGCCCCTTGCAGATCATTTTTGTGGAGAATACTCTGGGATTCAATTAAAATTGTTAGATGTCCATCTTTCCGGGAGAGCCATGAAGGGATTTTTCACTGGCTTCTCACTTTGAGAACGTGGTGGAGTTAGAAGAGCCATTCCAAGAGTGCGACGCCTGGTCGTTTCTCATGCTCACAGTAGCTCATAAATATTCTCTCAAAAGTCTTTAAAATTATGACTAATGTTATTACCAGCTTATAATACCAGCATTCTCTACTCCAGATAATTATATCAAGGCTCTGTCTTTATTTTTAAGCATTTGTTGTAGACTGAATATTTGTGTATCCTTAAAATTTACAGGCTAAAACCGAATATAAAAAGTGATGACATTTGCAGGTGTGCTCTTTTGGAGATGATTCGGTAAATGGGCTGAAACCTCATCAGTGATACTAATGGCCTTAAAAATGGGACACGAGGAGCTTCTCTCTCCAATTGCCATGTGAGGACACAGGGAGAAGATGGCCTTTATTGACCAGAGAGTCAATCAACAGACTTCAAATGGCTTAATCTTAGACATTCTAGTTTACACAATTGTGAGAAATAAATTTTTGTTTTTCATAGGCTAGATGTTGATGACATTTCATTATGGCACATGAACAAAGACGCGGCCTCGCTGGGCCTCAGTGTGGCAGTTTGTCCTGCAACAGCAATTCTGATGAATCGATAAAAAGCAGACTTGCAGTTCTGTAGCTCTTTTCTTACTCTAAGGGTAGAGGTGATGAATTCTAATCCCATTTACGTTAGATCTGAGACAGACATGCTGTTTCAATCGACAGAACATTTCAGTTTCCAGATATAATTAGACAACATAGGAGCCTTGTCTTAGTACCGTTTTGGTTGCTGGGTCACAATACCTAATACAACTTAATAAAGGAAAAGGCTTAGTAAGTTTCAGAATGTCTCAGTCCATTCATGGCCAACTGCAGTGGTGGAAGCACATGGCAAAAAAGTAGCCAGAGAGAACCTGATCGCTGCATGGCAAACCAGAAGCAAGGTGCAAGAAGGATGGAACTACTGCATATCCTTCAAGGTCAAGCCCCAGCAAGCTACACCTTCCAGGTCAAGCCTGAGTCATCTGCCCTTTCTAGGCCATGCTCAAGTGATCTCTCTCTTCAACTAGACCTCAACTCCTAACAGCATGTAAAATTCATATATAATCCACAAGATCCAAACACATGAATCTTTTGGAAGCCATTCCAGTTCCAAAACATAACACTTCTCTCCTGATCCCTAAAAGATTCAAGTTTACCTTTTGGTGCAAAATACATACAGTACGTCGTTTAGAGTCGCCAAGGCCTTAACAATTCTTGCAGTGCTAAGACTCATGGCTAACTTTTAGCTGGGAGCTCCTGTGAAGATCAAGGAAAAAGTAGAAACATTTCCAGTCAAAATGGGAGGAACAGAAGAGAAAGAAAGGGAATTAGAATAAAGCACTAGTGAAAACCAGCAAGGGAAACAGTAAATCTTGTAGTTTCATTAAATCCTGTAGCTCAATGTCCAGCACCCACTGCAAGATATGGCAAGATGTGAGCTCGAAAGGCCTTGGGTACCCTCACCCCGCTGTCTCTAGCTGCGGCCTCCACAGCTTCTCTTTTGGGCTCCTTCCATGCACAGCCTCTGGCCTTCCACTGCCGATAATCCACACTCATGTCATCTCCAAAATTCCAGAGTCTCTACTGCCCTTTCCATCTCATCTTCACAACTCTAGACACTTCCTTCTTTAGGCTCATGGCTTGGTTTCCAAAGCCATCTTCTAATAGTCTGAATGGAAGCCTTCTTGACCTCCTGACTCTTGGATTCCGCATGCCTTTGAATCCAGCACCAAATTCATGATTCAAGATCCGCCATTGGCTTGAGCAAGCATCGCTGTGGCAACTAAATATCAAGGTGAATCTTGGAGGTGTAGAAAAAAGGTGTCAAGTTCAACAATGGTCTACAAGCAAAGGAAGGATGTGGAGGAATAAATGAGAGAAAAATGAGGCTTTTTAATAACAACCTTGCAGGGTGGGTGTCTACCCCTAAATGAGCGGCAAACACATGGAAATAAGCGAGCTGAGGGGTTTCATTTTTTAATCCCTAATTTAAAAGCCTCCCCTCTTCCTTCCAATGGGCAGAGCTCACACAGTCCTGGGGATGATATACAGCTAAGGGGTTCTGCTATACAAATAAGGGAAAATCGTGAGTTGCTTAAGTTGGATTGATTCAAGGTCAAGCTGGTTTCATTTCTTCTCCTCCCTCTTTGTTTCCTTGCTACATGCCGGGCGTGAAATGCATGAAAGTAAGAAAGTTCCCTGAGGTACTCAGCTGCCAGAATCAAGTACCACAGAAAAATGTGCCACTCACATTTCATATTCAAATCATAATGGATGAGAAACACTTGATTCTTTTTGCATGCATGAATCATTTTAGGATTTTATTTTCCCATTTTATTGATGTGTATACGTGTGATACATAATGTTTACATTGAACGTGAGTCTTTTGTGCACATATAGATCACATCAAAATTTCAAACGAATTTCCCCTCCCTTTTTGACCCTCTCACTTTCTTCCCCTTCCTACTAGCTCCCACCATCCCCCCAACTTAGTTCTAGGAAATGACTATATTTTGAGTTTTTCATATTAGACAAACAGTTCTTTAATGTTCTGCATCTGACTCACTTCACTGAGCCCGATGGTCTCATATTGCCTCCATTTATCTACAAAGTCTCAAAACTATCTGTTTGTACAGATGTGTAGTACTCCATTGTATACATGTACCACAATCTATGTATCCATTAGTCTGTTGATGGGTATTTTGGTGTCTTCCACATTTTAGCTATTGTTAGTTGTGCTGCTATGAACATGGATGTATCTTTTTTATATAATGCATTTTTAACTGTTTTGGAAAGCTTCCCAGAAGAGATATCTCCGGATCAAAGGAAATATTTATTTTCAGCCATTTGAGGAATTTCTCTACTGTCCTTTGTAGTGGTTGTACCAGTTTACACTCTCACCAACAGTATAATTTATAAGAAAAGATTAATTTTATAAATCATTAATATCACATGTGGTTACTTAAAAAAACTATTGCCAAATGTAAAATATGCCAGCAGATATTTACTTACGCCTTATACTAAATGACAAGACATTCAAATTCAAATTACTATATTGGTTTCCAAGTAGAGTTGCTCAGCTCCTATTTTTTATATATTTCTCAAGTAAATATAACCTATAATTTTTTTTATTTTCAGTCAACAACACTGTAGTTACAGCCCAGACGCTCAGTTAGCCTCTCCATCTACAGCTGCACTCAGCCAGAGCCAGCATACATTTGCTATTTTTCTGATTACGATCTAAGTTAAAACCACTTAGTTCCCCTTATGTTTTTGTGCCTGAAACCACTTTTATTTATCAGGTAAGGCAACAGGGTATGTGTGGAAGTGAGATACTGTTATGTTGTGTCAAGAAAAGGCTGACCCAAGATTTCAGTCGCTGATGATTTTGGGAATTAAACTGCTCATTAGAGGGAGCATTTTGTCTCATGCAAATCTCACTCACTCCTTGTACAGGAAAATGCAAGAAGAGAAATTTGGAAAATTATAAGGCCACTCTGGCCTATTTTAACATAATGGTGACTTACTGAAATGGTAAGTAGGAAGGCATTAGACAGCAGGCAAAAGTTGAAAGTCTCCCACCAAATGCAGGAAGCAGGCTCCTGTCATATGTGTTTACTGTTTTTCCAATATAAACAACCTTTGTTGGTTGGCATTTCTTATATGAAAAGGCTCCTCTCCGGCTTGTTTTTCTCTCTTCTGTGTAATCTAATCTGTGAGTGAATTTAGTCAGTGAAGCAGTGCCATCCGGGTGAAGTTCTGCACTCTTAATGTTGTGCAACCTGAAATAAGCAACATGGGAAATACTCGTCGCCATACTTGTGCTATTAATTAGAACATAATCATAAAACCACAATGCAGTCTCAGTACAAATCAAGTTTTGAACCTGTGCAGCTGAGTCTTTTGTGCAGGAAACTGCCTTAAACTTGGCTATCTATGCTTTGTATCATCATTTCACATCATTCTGAGACTTGAGATGCTCAGCTACAGTGATTGCTTGTGTGACACAGGTTTGCAAACAAATGGCAAGTCAGGCTGCCATCAACTGCAGATTTCTCCTCTCCTTCTTGAGGTCCTCGACCTGCATGGTCATCTCTCCCTCAATGTGGCTGTGTTGGACACATGACAACATCATGGTAGTCTGACTTATATGACAGCTTGTTTCAACCACCATATGCTTTCCAAGAGACCAAGACAAAACTTTGCACAACTTTTTCTGACCTTCTTCAGAAATCATCTGAAGATTGTCACATTTTTAACTTTTTTATGACTTACAAAAGAATCCCAGGGAGGATCCATGTCCAAGTTGAGCCCCATTGATTTCTCTTTGGTTGTGTTCATTTGCCCAATTTGCCATGCTGTGCTCCTTTCTCCATTTTACACAACAGGACGTCACGTGAAGCTCCGTCAAACAGCTTTGCTGAAAATCATTTTCTTTCTGACTGCAGCACTTCCTTGAACTTATAGTATCACAGCCATGCGAAAGAAAGACAATTGAGCTAGCCTAGTGTGACTTATTTAATGAGTTTATATTAGTTCCCCCTCATCACCACTCTCTTTTATAGGTGTTTCAACACCACACTTATATTAATAGACTTTAGAAATCATTCAAAATTCACATCAAGATGCTTGGGTTTTTTGAACATACCCTCTCTTTTTTTGCCTCAAAACTTGTAAGTGTCCCTGAGCATCCAATTTTCTGTATTTTTACTAATTTTCAGTGGTGAGGATTTTGCATTTTAGCTGACACATCTTTGAGTGCCAAAGAATTTATTTCATATGGTGTAGAATACAAAAGTTAAGCTAATTGCCCTCCTACAAGTTTCTCATTTGTTCTGGATCTGAATATTTTCTTACCAATAGCAAGTGCTAAGTTTTCCACTAGTCTTCTTTCTTCTTTAACAAGAAAACGGGCAAAACATGAAAGAAATTCTCTTTTTCCTCCCATCCCATTGTTAGTACCACGACATGTATTGCAAGGAATGACCTGGTAGCTGTTTGGCTCTTCTACTGAAATCACATTTCTTCTCTTTTTACTAGTTTTCATTTTTCCTATGAATACCAGTACATTATTTCAGATATGCCTGCTTCTTGATTGTATCCTTTTGAGTTTTTATACAAAGAGAAATTTGATCTGAACTTAACAGAGATTTTTTTGTAAAATCTCTTTATTTGTTTATAATTGATACCTTGCTGCTCCCCATCAAGCATTAAAATAACTACACTTCAATATCTTCCAAAAATCTTTGAGAATACTGTTTGTGATTCTACAATGAAAATTATTTTCTTCAAAAACGTAAAATACTGTACCAGTACTTTTCCATTTACTAAGGGAGAATGCACCTTCCTCCTGCGTGCTGCCCCTCCGCAGATGATATGTTCTTGTTCTTTCTAAGTCGCCAGGAATTTAATGTTAGTAAATTCTTCTCTCCACATCTAATGCCTCAAGAAAATTTTCTTTGGCTGGTTGACAATAGAAAAAAAATCAATTTTTAAATATGTATTTTTTCCCATTACACTAGCACTTTCTAGAAATCGACTGCTGCAGTAGCATGGTCTCACATAGTTTCACACCTGCAAGATGGGAGAAATATTAAAGCTGCCAGAGAGCAGACTTTCAAATGCAATGTATTAAAGTTATTCAAAATACCAAAGTCAATGAAAGATACCAAGAAAGGAAAGAAGGAAGGAAGGAAGGAAGGAAGGAAGGAAGGAAGGAAGGAAAGAAGGGAGGGAGGGAGGGAGGGAGGGAGGGAGGGAGGGAGGGAGGGAAGAAGACTCTCAGAAGAGATTGATTCTCATAATAATGAAGCCAAGAAGTCCCACAATTTGCCATGTGTAAGCTGAAGGAACAGGAAAAACCATTGTGCCATTCTGGTTCAAATTTTAAGGCTTGAGAATCTAAGAGGCCAATGATGTCCCAGTCTGACTTTAAAGGCCCAAGATCTAGAAATGCCACTGCCCAAGACTGGACAGCAAGTTCCCCAGCCCTTTGTTTTGTCTTTTTAATTCTATTAATCCCTCAGTGATGGTTACAGTAGTGAGGGTCAGTATTTACTCTGTGTGGTGATTCAAATCTAATTTCTTATGAAAAAAAATCTTACAGATATGCCCAGAAATGATGCTTAACCTACCATCTGGTTATCCTTTGTAGTCATGTCGACATGTGTTTATTCATTTATGTGAAGAGGGAGACTAACAGGAAGAAGAAGGAGAAAGAGAAAGGAGGAATAAGAAGCAGAGGAGGTGAAGATAGTGAACGGGGTGGATGTAGAGCGAACCGTGTGGTTAGAGGGTCAAGGAAGTAGAACAGAAGCCTGGGAAATGCTTGCACAAGTGTATTCTCAGTATGTGCTCGAAGGTTGAGGATGTACTCCTTAGTGAATTCTCCCAAAGGGAAACCACTAAAAAAGAAGGCGTTAATTAATCACACAAAATGATTTGATTGATAGAAGTAGGTGAACTTGTTTTCTACCCTCTTTAGTACTAATTCAAGTGGCTGATGAGGAAAAAAAGGCCATGTATTCTCTTGTTTAGTGAAGTGAGTCACAAGCAGAAGGTGAAACATCGAATGGTCTCTCTGATATGAGAAACCCAGATCACAACTCTTATGGAACTTAAAATGACAAAGTGAAACAGGGGGTGTAGGGCAGGGAGGGATGGAGAGAGGGGTAGGAGGAGGGACAAAAGGAGAGTGAGAAAGTCCTTGTCACCTTGACAAGATACGTATGTACACAAAATGCTCAACTTCATTGTAAACCTTAAGTTTTGTGCTTATACATATCAATAAAATGGGAAAAAAATTAAAAGAAGCCTTTAATAAGAGAGACATTGGCTTCACTCACAAGGGCTAAGAGCTCTGTCTAAAAATGAGTCTCTAATATGTCATTTGTCCTTGCCTATGAATTGATATCAGAAACTTTTTTTGGAATCTTTATACTACAAAGGAATAGAAATTTATTTTCATCAAAAGAAAATTATTCATTTTCTTTGCCTACTTTTGGATAAGTTGATCAATGTCACCATATACAAACAGTCTGAATGTCTTGTTCATCTGCATAGCATTCATTTATGATTGTCATTTATTCATTGGTCACTGCTAACAGAGTAATATTGTGAAAGAACATAATGAATTAAAGGATTCACTTTCACATTCTTATGAGCAGGGAGGGTAATTTGAGCTTACCTAGACCTGTGCTCAACTTGTTGGTTGAGTCTAGACCCACATTTGCTGTCTTTTGTTGAGTACCACTGCACTTTTAAATGATTGAAAATATTAACAAAAATACTGAGATGCAATACTTAACCAATTAAATATGCATATACATTTATATGCTAAATATTAAATTCCTCTCAATGATTCTAAATGTCACCTTGTGGTACATGAGGTATATTTGTATTGATTGATTTTTCTTGATTGTCTGTTTCTGTAATCTCATGCTTTTTTCAATTGAATAGCATAATATAATGAATTTCCTTGTGACATTTTCATATCTTCATATAAAATATTGTGATTGTATTTACACACTCTAGGAAACTTCTGTCTCTCTCATCACAGCCCACTTCCTATTCTATTTTATGCTGTTTTTTGTTTTATGTAAAAGAAAAAAAGTTCCCCTTACTTATCTAATGATTCTCGACAGTCATGTCCATCATCCTGTTACAGACATTTTATTTCTCTTTATTTCTGAATAATTACCTATCAAGTAGATACACTACATTTTCTTTCCTGGTTCATCAAGCAATGATTCCTGAATTGGATATTGTAATATAAATATGTTATATTGATAAGAGCCTTATTGAGTAGGGTGTGACAAAATTTCAAACACTTTTGATATACACTTCCCTGATGGCTAAAGATGTTGAACATTTTTTGTAGAATTATTAGTAATTTCTATTTTGTCGATTAAGAAGGTGCATTCAGATTGATTGCCCATGTATGGATTGAATTATTTTATCTTTGATGTTGAATATTATGGGTTCTTTACGTATCGTCCGCATAATTCTCTGTCAAACAAGTAGATGGCGAAGACTTTCTCCTTGCATGTAGATCATCTCTGCGTATTGTTGATTGCCCCTTTTGATTGCGGGAGATCTGTAACCTGATATAATCCCACTTGTGAGTCATTGTTATCATATCCTGAGTTGTTTAAGTTGTATTCAGGAAGGTGCTGCCTAAATTAATATCTTTTCATGTTTTCCTTATATCTCTCTTTTATAGTTTCGAGGTTTGAGGGCTTACCTCAATGTATTTGAATATCTAGAGTTGCAGTTGGAAAGAGTGAGAGACATATTTCTAGTTTAAATCTTCTGCAGAAAGACGTGTAGTTTCTCCAGGGCCATCTGTTGGAGAGTCTGTCTTGTCTCCACTGTAAATGTTTGAATCCTTTGTGAAGAAACAGGTGGCTGCAGTGCATGAGTTCATTCCCGTGCCTTTCTCTTAATTTAGATCTTAATATGTGTCTCCAGAGTTTCCTGTTTTGAGTCAGGGCATTTTCAAAGTGATTGAGGGTTCTACTCTGATCAAGGGGAAAATCCTTTCAGAGTTTGTACCTGAATACAGTGTTAGAATCTGAGACCTGCTTACAAGAGGTAGATCAAAAACTGTGTAACCTTAGAGGATATAGTCACATGCTCCGCTCCTCCCTGCTCTGTCTCCGTTCCCTAGCTACCATAGGCTAGGCAGCTTTCTCTACCACGAATGGAGAGCAAGAAGACAATGACCTGAACCCTTGAAAACCATTCGACAAAATAAACCTCTCTCGGTTGTGAGTGCAGGTATCTTGTCCCAGAGATAGGAAAGTGACTAACATAAAAAATAAATTCATACAGATGGTAGGGTCACTGCAGGGACTATACCTGACCAAGTCGTTTAGAAACCCGTAAAATTGGTTTGTAGTAGGAGCTTAAAAGGTTTGAATGTGTTGGTTAGAGATGCCTTAGAATTCTGTAAGCAAAGCTTGGAGAGTGACCCTGCTCAGAGTTTGGAGGACTAGAATTTTGGTAAGTCTCAGATGGAAATGAGGATTCTATCAGGAAATGGCCTAGAAGGTTTGGACTTTGCATTCTGATGAAGAACCAGTTTCATGTTGCCTGTGTTCTAAGACCGTCAGAGGTTGAGTTTAAGCAGGGTGAACTAATTTACGTGACCACAAAAATGTCTCGAGGCAGCTAGTATTTAGGTTGCGATATGGTGCTGCTGACTGCTGTTAGCCAAACTTACTGTGAGGACTAGGAGAAAGAAAGCTGAGCCGAATGAATAAACAAACAAGCAAGCAAGCAACGCAAAGCTGGGGACAAGGAGACCATGGTTGCTAAGGAGTTGGGATTCTAACAAGAAGCCAAATACCTTCCAGAAGCGATCGGTTTAGGGCATCTCCAAAATTGGAAAACCTCCATTAATCAGTCTCAGAAGTGGCAGCAAGAAGCCCTTTGAAAAACTTTACTTTGTGAAAGATCCCCATGGCACCTTTCTCACTTAGAGCCACCTCCTACATTACCTCTTTAAGTTTAGCCATCCAGTCACTCAGGGGTTGCTTCAGCCGTGATCAACATGGTCTGCTATGATCCAAGCTTGTGACAAGCCCTGGTGTCATTCCCATGGCACTACATTTTTAGACAGGTAAGAGTTATGGGATTGTGAAAGCTTCCATTTAGATTTCAGAAGGTCTGACAAGCCAGGCAAAATTGTCTAATGTGATAGAAGTCCCTGCCTGTAGACGCGGAGACGACGACGCTTGAAGCGGGCAGACTAAAATCCAAGATGCAGCAAAAACCCAATAAAGGGGGACTTGTCAGGAACATGGGACATTAGTTGAGGAAAGCTGCAGGCAATGAGCAGAGTCAGCCCAGGCGACAAATCACGTGGGCTACACTGGGCAAGGTCCCCAAAACAGGGTTTTACAAGCCTTTTTGAGTTCACATCTCTCTACAATCTTTTCTGAGACTGCCACTTCTAGATTCATATACTTCCCTTTCCAAACTTCCATTTTCCAATCAGAAATAGACAATCTTTGATACACTAGAACTGAGTCATGCATTCAAGATATCTATTCACGATAAGTGTTCCTTACCTGGAATGAACAATTGTTAGGATCTTTAAAGTCACTTCTAGAATTATTCTTTTCCTTGTTTTTGTCTACATATATAGTGAAAATGATGTGTGTTCTATAATCTACTTCATATTTCTCAGATCTATACTTCTACATATATATTCAACTCACAGTTGTATTAACTCAATTGATGGTATCTATCACTGAGCAACAAAGAAATATTTATAGGAATGATTTTTTTCATTGATCTTGTATATAGTTTAGGAGATTATTTGAAATTCAAATGTGGGCTAATGGTATTACACTAGAAATTCTAAAACAACTGCTCAATATTCAATGTTAATCAATCAAAAATATTGAGTAAATTATATATGTAAGTATAACCCTTCAAAAAAGTCATAGAGTAAATCTTTTAAAAGATTATAAAGGAACAAAATTAAATACAATTTTTGTCAAAAACTGGTTACAATAACTATACTCAAGTACTCATAAAATTATTTACAAAATTAGGGCAAAGTCATTAACCAGTATAATATTAATTAAGTTGAGATCGTAATGTGAGTTTGAGCAACTATAAATTCAGAGCATAACATTTAAAATGACAAATAGATAAAAATCACAAGGAATTCAATTACTCCAACTTTCTCTTTACAAAATTAAAAAGAATCATCAAAATTTATAAAGCAAAAACAGAAGCATGCTCAAGAAAAATTCAATATAAAGCCCACAATAAGAATATTTAATGACTCTACAAAAGTTATTAACCAATAAGCACCACTAGTACAGATAATAAACACTATTTCTGAACAATATATCATATTCCAAAGAAAAGTGAGATCACATTTTAAATCCCAATGACAGAGATTTAAATGTTTGGATAATGTAAAGTATTTATAAAATTTGGAAGCAACCCAATAAATCTCTTAATGCAAAAAAAATATATTAGAACAACCAGTTTTTACTGTTATGCTGATCTAGCAAAAAAAAAAAAAAAAAAAAAAAAACTGCTGGCATCTTTCTGAAGACCAACCTCAGAGGAATGAAAAATTATAGTGACTGCAGTACCAAGTTAAAAAATAAATAAATAAGTAAAAACACGGTAGGGAAAAACTATCTTTGACCAAGAAACCAAGAAAGTCATATGGATAGTGACTACAGCTTGTGAAAAGATATACAGTCACTACTCTCATAGGATAAAACAGATTCTGAGATACTCCTCTCATATTTAACCCTACATTATTTTGGAGTAGTCAGTGTCTGATCCTACAGCTGTCACAAATCAGAATTCTGGTAGGTATATGCAAAACTTAAAAAAAAATTGCAGTAGAAGGAAAGGGGATACGGGCAGTAGCTGCACAATCTCTGGCAATTGCTTCCCAAAACTAGTTTTCTGAACATCTGTGGTTGAGAAAGAGCAATGAAAGAGGCCTGCTACTCAATGGAGGTGAAGAGTAGTGCCTGAAAGCATGATTCTTTTCTTTTCATTTGAGGATAAATTAGATACTCTGTCATCAAGTCTTTACAGTTTTTCACCATAAGACCCTCCTATTCAGGTTTTGTTCATTGAAATTAATTCAGAGAGATCTAACTTTAGATCTTTTTCATGAACACATTTCCCCAAATCCTCAATGGAGACACAAATCCACAGGCCTAAATAATTTGAATTTGATGCTCTCTGTCTTTCAAATGAGGAAGAATAAATGAGGCATGCCATGAGAAGCAGAGATGCTAGAATAGATAAATTAAGGATGTAAAATAGTTTAATTAACATACTAAAGGCAATGGAATGATATTAGTAAGATGAAACAAAAAACATCCTAAAATACACTTGCTTGCAAGGAAGATAATAATTGAAATAAGACTGCAACGGATGATTTCAGGGGGAAAAGCCACTTTATCCTTGATTGATGCTTGTAACCCAGTCGTCATTGGTTGGTACCGTTGGATGCAGTCACTTGCCACTCAGCCAGAAACAATGGTTTTATGGAAACTTACAAAGTACTTGAGTCCGAGAAGATTGTGTTGGAAAACAGCAAAAGCAAAACATATATCACAGATATCAGGCATTTTCAAATACCTTGAGTGATTCCTTTGTACTTTCTTTATAATTGGATCTTCCTGGAACATAGTGGTTCAAAGTGTCAGATACTAAATATGAGTCCTGAGGCTGGGGGCAGGCAGCCTTAGCTCAGTGGTCAAAATCACTTGCCCAGGAGAAGCATGGTTAGATCCCCCAGCACATAAACTGGGGATGGTGCCTCTTACCTATAATCCCAGCACTTGGCAGGCTGAGGCCGAGGCTGGAGGATTGCCATGAGTTCAAGGCAAAGTGGGCTACATAGTGAATTCAAGACCTTCCTGGACTACAGAGCAAGATCCTGTCTCAAAAAGGGGGGTGGGAGGGCTTTTTCCACTGTTAAAAATATTTTAGAGGATCTTATACACACACACATCCAAATTCTACCCGAAAATCAGCTTTGCCTGTCAACATTGCATTGGTTATGGGGTCTGGGTTTTTAATCCATTGAGTTAACAGATAGAAAAAATTATGGAAAGAATGTACTTGGAGAACAAATGAATCATTAAAAAAATAAAATTATTCTAGGAAAGATGAAAATGATAAACATATGGTAAATATAACTGAAAAAAGAAGAAATTTTAGGCATCTTATAATAGAAATTCCCAGAAGAAACATACAGGGGAAAGGGAAGAAATTATTTTTTAAAAGTAGATACATTTCTCAAATAAGATTAGGTGTGTCCACAGGTAAGGAACGAGAAGAGTTAAGTGATGTTTACCTGAAATCCATGTTAAGCCTTGACATAAAACACAAAAAGAAAGTTCTGGAAACATCCAAAAGGAGCAAATAGACTCTATACAAAATATTGCTGTGATTTTTTCAGTGTCACATTGTTTGGAAGAGCAATTAATATTTTCATATTAAGCAAGAAAAGACCTTTGAAATAATACTTATGTAACCAGCGAAACTATCATTCAAATGTGAGTCTGTGATGGACCATTTCCCAGGAATACAGGAATTACATGTTTCTTAAGCTTACAGAAGAGTTTCAAAATATGTAGAATTTCTACTAGAAAAATATACTTGTAGATGATCAAAAGTTATAGAAACCCAGTTTTGTCATTAAAAAAGAAAACATAAAAGCTGCAAATTACACATAATTAAAATACAAGTAAAATATACTCACAGTAAGATTTAAAGTTTCAGACAATCATCAAAATACTATAAAGGAGAAAATGAATCACAGAAAATAATGATTACTAAAAAAGAAAACTATGTATATGTTTACATTTATGCTTTTATCATCTCAGAAAGGAAAAAAGGCCCATATTTTTCCTTTTTCTTTGCCAAGTAGATTCTTTGAAACTTTAGCAATCATCTTAAATTTTCAATTTCAAAGAAAATAGGAGAAAAGAAAATTTTACCCCAACTTCTGATTTGAAATCACCAGAATCCTGATAGTAATACTAAAACCATATGTTATGTCAGCAAGAGCCCCCACAACAGGTAGATTGACCTCTAGAAATTCTCTGAGATCTGTTTCCAATGGCTGTACTTCTATGACATAGAGAGTACATGAATATGTGTCTTAATAATTACTATTATTTTTGTCACTGTGACTCAATATCCAGCATCTACAAATTTGGGGAGGAAAGATTTGTTTTTGCTTACATGTTTAGAAAGTCACACTCTATTTAACAGTGGGAGGCTGGAAAATTGTGGAATCACATGATAGGTCTGCAGCTAGAGCCAGAGCCAGTGCTCCAGAGACACTGACCTTCACAGCAGCATGGTGGAACAGAGACAAGACTGGAAGGAAGGGCAGAACCTGCACACATGCCTCCAGGTTGAGTCCTAAGCATCCATCCTTTCCAGCCAGGCCCTGCTTCTCAAGAGTACACGGTGTCCACGGGTACATGACGCTTTTCAGAGACATTTTACGAAAACACAACACTATGAAAGTGTACAATTTATTAAAGAGCTAATAGTTCTACGCTTGTCTAAAATGGAGTGTGATGGCCAGGCCAGTTTCTCTAAGAAATGCATATGAGTAGAGAGAACACAAAAGGCGATATCTGTCCCTTTTCCTCCAGCCCAAGCCCTCCCCAGGAACCCTGAATGGCCCTAGCCAGAAGAAAGAGAAAAGCCACAGTGTGAAAGGATGCCTTCTTTTTCACCTTCCTAAGAGGAAGTCCCAAGGAAAGCTCAGAACTGAAATGGAGAGAATATTCTGTGTAGAACTGGATATAAAATACATTTTTAGCTGTTTAGCATTAGATCATGATTGACTAAATGTTAGAAAAAAATTAGACATCCTCTTGTTGAAAAATAATTTACACAAATATTTGGTAACCTGCCTAAAATATTAACCAGAAAGAAATTACAACACAGCATGTATAAATACTTATGGGTGAAAGATTTATTTGCTATTTACAATTTTTACAGTAGAAAGAAACTGTGAATCTCCATTAGTAATTCAAGATAAATTTTATCCTTTGTTGGTGGCACAATATTCCTGTTAAATATAATATTTTTTAAACAACCAGCAATGTTGATATTCAACTCATGAAGCAGAACTGTTCTTTTTTGATAGTTGAATCTCAGTGGTTACTGACCAACCAGTATTAGAAAATAAGTCAAAAAAACTCACAGCATACTAACGAGATTATCTCTAAAATAATTTGATTTAAAATAGTTTTAGAAAAGTTCTTAAACACATTTAAAAGTTAAAAAAATAGTTACACTTACTTTACCTATTTTATATAACTGTGTTTCTGGGGGAAAATAAAACATAAGTATTAATTTGATGAGTTATTAATTTGGCAAAAAGTTTCTAATAACTAAAGATAGTTTTCTAAAGACTAAAGAAATAGGCATCTGATCTATTCGTGTAATTTATGGTAATGGTGCTAATTGCCACATAAGCAATTTTGTTAATGGAATCAGTGTCTGTCTTGTAAAGACAGGTTAAAAAATTGAATTGGCATTCTTCGGTGTGACATGGAGCTTATCCAATTTATCCCACAATATTGAGCATTTATTATGTCTAAGACTCAACTTAGAATAAACAAAACAGGGGGATATTTCTACAAGGCATTTACAGGAGGAAGAAAAATGTCAAAAATTGTGCTGGAAACTGGAATGCTTCCATTGCAGAGGAGATAGAAGAAAATGGCAAATGATGGCGTGTCTGGTAAGGGGCAGTGGAGGTGTGGGGATTGGGTAAATGGGATCAAATTATCAGGGCATACCTTCAGCTAGAGCTCTAAATTTTAATTTTGTACTATGACACTATCTTCTGACTTTTTTTTTTTTTTTTTTGCTTCTGCTTTGCTTTTTCTGTGATGCTGGAGACGGATTGAGAGACGTCAATCCTCTTTTTCCTCTTTGATTTTGAAGGAGGGTCTCTCAGTAAGTTGCTAAATTGACCATACTTACTTGCTTCAGCCTCCCAGAGTGTAGAATTCCTGGGATTTCAAGCCCATATCACCGGGCCTGGCTATGTTTTAAAATTAGTAGCATGCATTTCACTCAATGTTTGTTCATTTTAAGCCAAATTCGAAGCCTCATAGAGAGGAGGAAAGCTGCCGCAGATCATGTTCTGCATTGGATTCTCCCGTAAGACTTTTAGCATGATCAGATTGTGGACGAATTTGAACGGTGTAACAAGATGTGTGACCCATAGGAGGGCTGTGGGAAGCAAAGAGTGGAGAGGTTACATTAGTCATGAATACCACTCTTTGGTTCGGTAAGCATCGGCAGCCCCATTACCAGGTGGTGGGCTGGATGCTAGCAATGCCCAAGTGAGCGGAGCAGGCACTCTGCATGGAGTGCAGGGATCTAGGATGAGGCCCAGGGGACAACTAGGCAAATAATAGCATAAATTTAAATTGCGTTCATTGCCTCACTTAAAAAACTATGATACAATACAATGACGGTCAGCTGGAGTCAGAACTCATGGACATGAACGCTTACAGTCTCTTTGAAGACGAACATTTGAGAGAGGCATTGGGTGTGGCTGGCAGGAGATATCTTTGAGGAAAGTAGTTGAGATGAATTGCAGTTGTGTGGCCTAACGAAGGGCAGGGAACAGGAATGGGGGAGCGGGGTAATTGATATTCCACTCAGATACTTCACAGATAATAGAACACAATCAACTCAGGTAGTTGTCTGAGTTCACATAGCTTGTGTATTTTACTAAGTCAAAACCTTGCTATTTTTTAACAATAAAAAGCTACATTGGCAAACAGCAATTCAGAGCATTGTTTAGTCATATATAATTTACTGTATTGTTGAGCAGACATGGGTATCATAATTGTTAACAATTTATAATGTGAGAGTCATTTATTTGTTCTAATTTGTAGCTCTTCCCTAATTAACAGTTAGAGAATATTTTAGCTCTCATGTATCGGTTCTGGGAAAGATATAAGCTATTTCAGTATTAATTTATAGTATGAGATATATACATATATATTACTGTGTGTGGTGAATGTTTATATGTGTCTGTAGGTTATATACAACAGGAGAATTATCTGTTTATTTACTACTGTGTGGGCTATGATTTGAATCTGGTGTGCTCCCAAAAGCCTCATGTATTTGGAAGTAGAAGAATACCTGTGGAACCTTGTTACTGAAAGGTAGGGCCTCACCGGAAGGGGTGGATGCTTGGGGTTTGAAATGGAGGGACTGGGTCAGCTGGTTGAGATTGGGGATTGTTGGGGAAGAGGTTCCAGATGTGTATTGCTGACTTGCCAGCCAGGAAATCCAAATAGGACACCCAAATGTGGGAGGTCCCCTGGCAGCTTAAGGTAAGTAAAGAAGGAGAAACGTTGCTAGAGCTTCTTCCTGAGAGGACTCTGGTTCTTTCTGTGTCTCCAGACATCAGTTGGCTCCTCGCTTCACCTGACTCCTTCCTGACTTGGCTTCTGTCTGCAGTGGGGTGAGCTGTTTTCCAGTCTCTGCCTTGTGCTTTCGCCATTACTGGCTGCTCCGTGAATGGACTACACGAGCCCCTTGGAAACTGTGACCCAAATAAACCTTTCCTCCCTTAAATTGTGCACATCGAGTATTCTGACACAGTATTAAATACGTAGCTAACATAAACCGTAAGTTCATAATTAGTTATTTACAGGTGTGCTTCCAATGGTTTGCCAGGTTTATAAAGAAATGAGAAAGCTCATTGTTCATTTTTATAATCATTGCTTTAAAAGGAAGTCCAATACATCATCTATGTTTAATAAATATCCATTGATGATAAGGAAAGTTTGGGAGTGGTTGCATATATTTTTTATAAAACATTTAAAGTTCTATACAGATGAACTCTCTTCAATTATCTTTACATAGATATAACTTTTTAATGCAAAAATCTGTATAGTTTTCTTTTCTCTTTGAAGCAAAGCAACAGCCCACTTATATACTCTGACTTTTAAGATTTTTTTATAACTTCTATAGTTGCCCCGCTTCTCACAGTCATTCTATGCCTACAATGATTTCCTCTAATTCTTTACACAAAAATCTTAATAAAATACCCAAAGATTTTTATGTGTAGTTTAAGAAGAGAATATAGGCTAAGGATCCTATTGTAACATGAATTAATGATATATTTCTGGAAAAAAATGCTTAATTTAAGAAATAGCAAGATTTGTCTCCCCAGATCTCACCTGACCTTTATAAATTTACCAAAAGATCAGTCTGCTTTTATTATTATTACTTTAGTTGATCTTTATTTTCTTATCATTTCATTAGTTGTTATTTATCAAAACTAAATCACTTTCTTCTATGCACATAATCTTTGAATAGGGTAGGTATGAGCCTAATTTCTTTAGTAGATAATCTCCAAATACCAGAGAGACAGCTGGAGATCTTCGGTATAACTAAGGCAGGATTATGGCTCCATTTTAATGTTTATATTCCCTGATAAAAAACATAACCCCTACAACAGCAGAGATAAGATGGCTGACCGCACTAAGCTGCCTTCACTAAGGAATGCTGACAATTGCGTTCTTGGGAACCTGGGGCAAGTTCCATGATCAAAAATAAAGAGAATAAAGCGCTCATAGATTTCCACTGGCAATTTTCAAGCTACACTTTGGAATAAATTTAATGGCATATCATCATAGTATTTCACAATATATCTTAAGACCCACCAGCATTTCTTTTTGTTCAAAATTCATCTGAAAGTTAATTCCTCATGCTTAATAGCTGAAAGCTATTCATAGCTAAAAGGTTGGTAATGCAGAGAGAGCCCTTGTGTTATATGAATAAATCCGTCAGTTCAGAAAATTATGTCAGAATCCATGGGTGTACACATATGGACTTTGGCAGTGAAGCATTGCATAAATATTCAACACATTATGTTAGATATTTATGTTTATAAAAATACATTTCATTTTTAATGAAATGAGTGGGAATATCTAGGGCTCTATTAACATCTTCATTCTGTCTAATAAAAAGCAAAATACAAATGAGCTAGAATAATTAACTGACTTACGTTTTCTTTTTTGTGTAACTGAAGCCAGAAAATGACACGTACATTTAGATACAAATGCAGCACATCAAGGAAGCAAAACTTTTGTTCTATGAATCAAGGTTGTGGGGACACATAGCAAAATTCGGGAAAATTGAGTATTTATCGGTTGAAACATCATAATCTTGCCAAGGACACTCTAAGGGAGTTAGTAACTGATCTGTAACATTGGCACTCTGGTGCTGATCCACGGGCTCTCTTCATCGGCACAAGGCACCAGCTGACCCTGGAAATTTCTTCCTTTTGTTATTGGAAAGTCGGGTCCTGAAGCTGCAAGGAATTAGCTCCTTGTTTTCCTCAGTTGTTTTGTCTTTGATGAAAGAATTCAGGCATGACACCTGAGCGGTCATATTGACGTATAAGCAGAACTGATTGTGTAGTGGATACAGAGTTCCAGCTTTGACTGTGGTGCTGCCAAGGCACTCACTTCCTTTTGAATTTTTCAAGCAACACCTGCAACATGAAGGCAAGAAGTATTGTGAAGGAATCAGCACCACGCATGTACACATTATTATTTACGCAGGAGTTGACTCTGGGGCCCAGAGAACTAGGCATATTGTGATGCTTATTGATGTTTTCACTTAGAAGCTATTTTGGAATTCTAAATTCTTATCCTTTCCAAAACTTCCAGGTCACCTTGAGACCTCAATCATGTATGAAAATAGGGAAAGAAACTTGGGAGATATAAGTTCTTAGTGTGAACAAGGTTTCAGCCCAACATTGGAAGGTATTTAAGGAAATTTTCTCTTCCTGGTATCATTGGGCCATAGATTATACTGTGTTCTTGCTCTGGAAGTAGAGGCACTGTGTCTCTGGGTTGGACAACCAAGAATGTGCACCATGTGTGACTTTAAAATGCCATTATGATCAATGGATTCTCTTTAGGCCAAACAAGTGATTATGTAACAAACATTGAGGTTTCTGTTCCTTTCCATAGGCCTGTCATTTTGATATCCCCCCACCTGTCCCTCAAGTCTGTTGTTACCAAACTACTTGCCTACCACCCCTCTTCCTAGACCTTTTTAACTTTTTTCTCTGACTCCTTGACAAGAAGCGCATATATTCAGCTCATAAAGAGGGACAACAAGGCTTCCACGGACCACAGTTTGTCCTTCTGGATTTCTTCCTCACGCTGTTTGGACTCCTGCTGGAGGCTGGGGCTCCAGCGGTGCTCGCAGGGCTCTCGCTTGCTTGGGATGTCTGCTTACCCAGGGCCTATGCTCCAGACTAACAGGTGGACAGCCTCACAGCGGCTGCGAAGCCAGTCCCCATCATTGCATCATCCAATTCTTTTCTAAGAAATTCACCATTGATCAATTTATCACTCGTCCTTCTCAGAAGGAATCTTGATTGGCACCTGGCAATTACTTTAAAGAAAATAAATTCTATGAACTAATGTTCAACTCTTTAACTAGTCAAATAAAGTAAAATAGAGTAGTTCCTATATTGCGTACCTATATAGTTGTGGTACTTTGGTCAAGACTAAAGAAGCGGCCTTACACTGTCAGTGACTATGACATTGACTGCTCATCAGTCAGTGACCAGATTTTTTACTAGTGTCCTTATATTCGGAGTCCAAGAGCCAGCTCAGAACCCCACACTCTATGTGGTCATCGTATTTCTTTAGTCTTCCTCAACTTCAGATCATTTCTCAAACTTGTGTGTTTTAGAATTGTTTTCGTTTACCCGCAATTTTTCCATTCCTCTCATGAAGATTAATGAGAACAACTGTAAAGAGTACACAGCCCACCATGTATTTCTTTAAGGCAACCCTCCATTTGAGCAGACAGATTCTCTTTCACAATTAGCTTTTGGTATTGGACTTTTAGGGAAAAAATGCTACAGACATGAAATGCATTGTGTGCACCAGTGTACATGGTGCCAGCCTGACACCAAGAGCACTCCTGTGCTACATGTGGCACCTGTCAGAGGTCACCCCAACATTTTCTCACGTTCTTGTTCCATTCACAAGTCTTCAAAAGCCTTTTTCCAAAATATAAAAAGTTAAATTTCTTCCATCATTGAGTAGTTACCTGTTTAAGAATTTTTTTAGTTTGATGGAATTCTTCACTTCTACACCACAACTGTAGGTTCACATAAGACTGAGCTAACTGTCTAAAATAAAATATTTACATCAAAACAAAAAAGCAAATATTCCAAGTATGTCAACTCGAATATTTTACATATATTTCACTGAACACAAACGTACACTGAAAAATACCAATAGCAAAAATGACCACCAGACTTCTTCTTTCAAGTGTATATGCATGCACATAAGCATGTACACTCACAAATACACACATACACAACCTGTATCACACATACAATGCACATATGCACACATAATGCATGCATAGACCTCCTGGAAGGTGAGTTCAAGATTCAGTACTCCGATACCCTAGTCTGTCACTCCCTCTCCACTTTTAGGCACTAAGCATTCGTTATCCTCGGTGCTTCCATTCGCACACGAGTCCCTCCACAGATGTCACTCGCAGGGCTGTCAGCCTGAGAGGGCAAAAGAATCACCTGCTGGTCACAGAGGACCCAGAAGAATCTCATGTTTTGCAATATGACAAAAAAAATGGAAACAGGAAAAGAAAAGTGAGCAATGGCGTTTGTGAGGGGCTCAGGAGAGGCTTTCCTTTACTGCCTGGGGTCTTTTTGTTGATGTTACAGACTTTTACAGGTGGTGTTTTTTGAAGCCTCTCAACCAATAACCACCTCCCTGCAAATCTCTATCTCAACATCTGTCTTGGGAAATCTGATTCAGAGCTTCTAAGTTTCTGTCTCCGTGTCTTGAAATAAGAAAGTGTCACAGGGGACCTTGGATATATACCTTAGCCATTAAAATGCTTAGCTAGCAAACACAAGGTCCCAGCTTTGATTTTCAAATACAGTGTAAACTGGAGATGGAGGTGCAGGCTTACATCCCGAGCATTTTGGAGGCTAAGGCAGGAAGATTGTCTAAGGTTTTTGAGTCCAGCCTGGGGGACTACATAATGAGCTCAGGACCAGCCTGAATTAAAGAGTGAGACTGTGTCTCAAAAAGAAAAAAGAAAGAAAGAAAGAAAGAAGGAGGAAAAGAAAGAAAGAGAGAGAGAAAAAGGGAGGAAGGAAGGAAGGAAGGAAGGAAGGAAGGAAGGAAGGAAAAAAGCAAAGAAAATTCATGGCTGGATTTTACTGCATGTTTTAATTATTCTCTCATTGAAATCAGTAATCCACCTTCCATATTCTGTTTAATTAATATATTTTACAGCATATATTTAAAAGAAATAGGAAACGATTATTACTTTAAACTTCCTCAATGCGTTTTAAATGGGAACGTCCATGAACATGACTGCTATGTTTATAGAAAACCATTATGTTTTTCCTTTCTCATTTTTTCAGGAATTTCCTTCTTCACATGCTGCTTCAGGACATGGGACAAAATTAATCTGGTTTTAAAAAATAGCCTCTACACTGTTGCTTCCCTATGGGGTTAAAAAGATGTTTTAAAAACTTATTTGTAAACAATTTAATTCTTTAACAGTTTTCCTGATCTGTTCCATTCAGATTTGAAAATCCATTTCTTTTAGAAAGTGCACTTTGCCAAAAAATAAAATCTTTTCAGATGACCTCTTTTAACTTGTTCATGTTGAAACCTCAGAGCAAAGTGCTATTAAAGGTACCACTTTCAGAGTTTGGCTTCCGGCTGACTGGACTCCAGTTTGCCATTAGAGGGTCATCTGCCTGTGCCAGTCTTTGAATAACATTTTATTTATACAAACTTTCTAAAGTGTATTGGAGTATTTACTTTTCGTGTATTTCCTGCCATGTACACTTCGTGATTCTCCGAAAATTGGAGAAATAGTTGTTCACAGGGGAGGACCACTGAAGTTTTGTAATGCAAACCCCAACAAAAAAAGCAGAGTTGGAAAGGTAGGCCCTCACACTCACTTCGCCAGAGGACAATAAATTATCCCAGGAACTGCAGCCAGGATCATTTAAATGCTGTTCAGTTTCTGATGACGAAGCGCCAGCTTATCACCATGTTGACAACCGCACACTCCTGTGGACCTCAGCTTCTGCCCTTTCTGTTTGTTACCTAGTCAACCACATAGAATTTAACAGCTCAGAAAAGTATCTTTCTAAGTACATCTCAAGAAAAGACATGGAACAAAGCTAGCAAGGGCTTATATCTTGTCGGTTGGAGAGATGGTTTCTTTCATCCAAATTTCTTCCCTCCCCACACTGCACAATAAAAAAAAAGACGTGAAATCACTATATTTTCAGAAACTATCTCTGCTTATTATCTGTTATTATAGAAGAGAAAGGAGTTATTTTTGAGATTGAATATTGAAAAGTAAAAGATTCTGTATTTAGTTTATATTTTCAGGATGATTACATAGTTTGTTTTCTGATTGCTACTTCTACTTTAAGGGAAGGAATCGTCATGTCGACAGGATAAAGAAAAGTATGAGCTGCAAGAATATAATTTTTAGGTAAAAAGTAGTATTAAATTTAGTGCATGTATATTTCTTTCTTATTATGAGCACTTGCAATTCAAATTAAAATGAGCAGAAAGAGGCTAGCAATATATTAAAAACAAAAGTTGCAGTAGCCAAGTAACCTACTTCCTTTTGTAAGGTTTAAGGTGATTACTGGTTGCTTTTAAGGGCAATAAAACACGTAAGTTGTGAATATCTTTATTATCCTGAATCTTGTAGCTATTAATACAAATGTTCAAGTATGTGCTTAAGTTTAGAATATGGGTAACTATAAAATGAACAGCATTTTTAACATAGACACAAAACATTTCCCTCTGTGTAACATTTTTAAGGCTCCAAAATATATTAGCTATCAACACAATGATGACACAGACCACACAAAAATCCTATGTACAACCACTTTTTGTATGCATTTCAATATCATTAATTGTTAAAATAAATGATTACTCAATTGTGTTTACTCTGCGTTACTCATAAACAACTGATTTTTATTATGAAAATCTTAGACAATTCCCTTTCATTATTTTCTTTCATGTATCAAAGCTATCATCTAAAGAAAATACATAACCACATGTGGAATACTATTGTTCATAAGTACTCTGTTATTAATTTTTTTAGATTCGTTATTGGCATCAGATGAAGGAAATTGAAATTAAAAGTGAAATTTATGTTTCTATGGGTTTACTTCAAAATAGACTCTACTGTTTACTAAGTTCAGTGTTTCTTCTACTCAGATGACAGGGTGACAATCGAAAACAGTTTCAATATAACAAGGGATTTTGTACTGTTTCAAGAAGGGGTGAAAATTGTACAACGAAATGGTTTATGCTAATTTGAAAATACTTTTTACACCAAAATAGATGATGTTAGTAAATCTTTTCCTATCTGCCTCTTGCTTTCTGATCACTTCTTTCACATTAGAGAACTTTTTCGAAACTGAGAACTAATTATTTTTTTTCTACAGAAGAATCTCCAAAAATTTGTTGTAGGGCAGTTTAGACATGAAAACAGTGAAATAAATTTCTTTAGAAAATTTACAGAAAGTGAGTGATATTTAATATCTGTATTACATGCTCAAGTATGTATTGACTACTTCCATACTAAAAATACACACTCAAGCCAGATAAAAATTGCACAAAACAATCTTTTTTCATTGATGAATATTTAGTACCTTGTAGGGAAGTGAGATTTCTTTCTCCTAGGACCAATATAATTAAAAGCAAATACACATGAAATAATTCACACATAATTTTAGTGGGTTCCTAGAACCTATGTACTTATCCTTAGATCCATATTAATTAAGGCCGAGCAAATCCTAATTAAGTAAATTTAAAACTACTTTAGAATTACAACATGTATAAATTTGACCTAGCTTCTTACTGTTGAAGAAAGGTAAAACTATTCACATCATTACCGATGTTGTATTAGCTTCATATTTTTTAAATGAAGTCCAGCCTTTAATCAAAACCACTCAGAGAACAGGAAAATAAGTCTTTAATATTCCATAAGAACAAAAACTGATCTAAAAAAATAAGATGACGCTAAAGATATGTCACAGGGCTGGAGGAATCGCTCCGCAGTTAAGGTGCTCGCTTCGCAAGCACAAAGCCCTGAGTTCCATTCCTCGGCACGACATAAAGCAGACCATGGTGGCAGACACATGTAATCCCAGCACTAGGGAAGCTGAGGCAGGCAGATTTCCTGAGTCCAAGGCCAGCATGGGCTACACTAGAGAGGCCAAGACCATCCTGGGCTACAGAGTAAGACACTGTCTGAAATAAATAAATAAATAAATAAATAAGGAATAAAAGAAAAAATATAAGTCACAATTTTTAAAATGAATTACAGTCAATAATTGAAGGCCTACAACAAGAAAAATGGCAGAACATTGTAAAATAAGCAAACAATTCTATTTACAGATAACAAGTGTGAGGCAGAAGCAATGTTTGAAAAGCTATTAAAGTACATATTCAAAAATGCTACAAACTCCAAGAAAATTATATTTAAAAGATAAAGAGATAAAACTCTTACTTTTGTTATATCATAATGAAACTCTTGAAAACTAAAGATAAAAACAACATCTTAGCACAGTGGTGAAGGGGGAGGAGACACCATTACTATCAAAAATAAAAGATTTTTTTAAAAACTAATGTCTCAAAAACTGAAAAGGAAAGTGAAGTCTAGAAAATAAGGTAATAGCATATTACAAGTAGTTTTCTAAAATAACCATCAGTTGAGAAAGCTGTACCCAATGGAAATAATCTGGGACAATAAAAATCAGGTTTTTCTGAGTGCAACCCCACTGGAATTCCCCTTCTGGATAGTGGGAACTTTTACTCTTATGTCCTTTGTTCTTGAATAAAGACCCTTTCTGCATCTTGGGGGAAAAAATGTAGCTTTTTGTTTTCTTTTGTTCTCCTGTACCAACTCTACTCCTGTGGTTTGCCTTGAGTGTTCTACAAGAGGCCAGGAGATGAGGTGTGGTCCTGGCTATCCAGGGATGGTGGAATCTTTCTGAGGTAAGCCTTTGTGGCAAGTAGTACTGGGGTCATTTTGGAATAGTACGACTGTGGCCGATTCCTCTCTCTCTCTCTCTCTCTCTCTCTCTCTCTCTCTCTCTCTCTCTCTCTCTTGCCACGGAGTGAGAGGTTTTGCTCTACCAACACAATCCTCACCATCAGTCTCAAACACCATCACTGGATGCCTAAACACATATGCCCACCTGATCTCATGAAATGAAACCTTCAAAACAGTGACCCACACCCCCAGTAAATCTCTTATCTTTATGAGTTGAGTGTCTCAGATATATGCTATACGGATGGAAAACTAACACATACACCAGAATAAAAGTAGTAGAAGAGAGAAAGTGAGCGCAAATCTCTGTCACAAAAATATTCAAAGCAGTGTACAAACTATTGTAGCAAAGCAATCAGTTAATAACAAGTCTCTTCTAGGAAAATGTGGTGGTCAGAATTACTGCCTGCAAATGTTTACATTCTAATCTTCTACAATCTGAATACTTTCTTTCCCATAGCAAAGGGAATTTGGCAGATATGGTTCTGGTTAGGGATTTTTGAGGTATAGAGATTATCCAGGATTATCTGGATGCTGCCCAATCTAATCACATAGATCCTTGAAAGCAAAGAGCCTTTCCTAGCTGGGTCAGAGATGTGATTCAAGAATAATTTAACTTATTACCTTTGGCTTTGAAAATAGAGAAAAGAACCAAAAGGCAAAAGACATTTGTGGCATTTTGAAACTAGGAACAGCCATCAACCAACAGTCTTATTATAACAGGGAAAAATTCAATCTAAATTTTGCCAGTAGTCTGAGTGAGAAGGAAACCTATTTCACCTGCAGCATTCAGATGGAACATGGTCTTGCTAACTTTTTTTTGAGACAGGGTCTCGCTCTGTGGTCCAGGCTGGTCCTGAATTTACTTCAGAGCCCAGGCGGACCCCCGGAAATCCCCTTTATTTCAGTCTCCCAAGTGCTGGGATTACAGGTGTACGCCACCACACCCAGCTTATGTGGTGCTGGGGAATTGAACTCGGGTACTTAGCGCTTGGCTTAGCGCTTGCTCAAGCGCTTTGACCTCTGAGCCATCCCTCCAGCCCTAACTTCTTAATTGTGGGGCGGAGACCTATGCTGGAGTTCTTGCAAGTAGAAATGTATGGTAATACATGTGTGCTGTTTAATCTTATAAACAATATTTTACATTAGAAAACTAGTGCAAGTGACCATAACTTAAGGCTTGATAATTTAGACTGTATAATACAACATAAAGAAGAAAACAATATTATGATTAATGAAATTGATGTGAAAAATTTACTTGAGAACATCTGGCATATTAAGGACAAAAATCTTTATCAAATGAGAAAAACATTTAAAAGTGTTAATATAATAAAGATGGTCTTTATAGAAATGTTAAAATGTTCTCCTAATAGTCCAATGTTAATTTTTTATCTTATAAAATTAAAATAATGTGAGTACACCCACGCACTTATATTGCTTTTAAATAAACATTATTCTGGCCAAGAAGTAGAGATCAGTATTTTGATTGATTGCAAAATTTCCCCCAGCCCCCCACTTCTTTCTGAACTTGTACCTTCACATTTTTTGCCTTTTTTTTTTGTGAAAAGGGAGATTTCCTTTCTCCTCCCCTGAATCTGGGCATATGTTGTGAATTGTTTCAGTTCTCAGAAACCAGCAGCTCTAATAACGTGCCAGCTCCCGGGACAGGCGTCACGCAGCCTTGGGCACATCCAGTCTCTCCCTTTTGGATCTTCACCTTCGCCACATGAAATTGTCTATTGGGCAATGAAACCTACAGCTAGCGAAACTGAGAAAACACAAGACCAGGTGGCACCCAAGGGACCCCAAACCAGGTGACAAAGTCCAAGTTAAGCATAGTTTACCTTTCCCCACATGTGTGAAGTCAAAAGAAACCAGAAGAAAAGTAGAAATCATTCATGCACTCTCGAGTAACAATTTTAATCAATTGACATTTAGCTACTCATTTCAGGTTCCTTAATATTTATTATTATTGTGACAATGAAGTATTCCTAAAGAAAATGTGACACGCCTATTTTCCAGTTTAAGTACCGGCTGATATTGAATCATTATTACGGGAGTGATTTGTGTGTACATGCGTAAGTCCACCATTTAGTTAATTGTGAATGTGTAAATACTATGTTTACTAAAATATTCTCCACCCAGTCCTAGACGTGTGTGGAGCTTACGAATCAGTGAATTTATTCTAAAGTCACAATTGACTCTCTCCTTTTTTTTAAGAGCTCCTTATAATGGAAGGGAGAATCAACTAAATAATGAACTAAAAAGTAATGAAGGAATTGTCTATTTTATAAAAATGAATAAACTCTATAATATAAGCAAAAGCACTAATAAATTTAGGTCAGATGGCATCTTTTGGTGCACAAGAAGAAGCGTCAGACATCGCCTCTGAGTTAGTTCTGCTGGCTGAGATCTGACAAATTCAACTTCCTTCATCTCTTCCCTGCCCTACATTTATCTTGAACAAAGTAGGACCAAGGAAAAGAAGTGCTCCCTGCCCATCCATCTTGATAACTTAATGCTTCTCTATGCCTGCAGCAGTGCACATTAACGTTTTGAGTAAAATCTATAGGTCAATCAATCCCCTGCTTGAAGCAAAGTGCCAATCTGTCATGTAATGCAACGTGCCCTCGCTCTCTAACCAAATTTTAAGACCCTGAATTTATTTTTTCCTGATGATTCTGTCATTGTGCTGCATGATAGAAAACAAATCCTGGGTTGGACGTGTTTGCGTACCTCCTGATAAGAACCAGCGTAAGGCGCTGCTTGATAAATGACCATGTTCATATAAATATGTCTTCATTATAAATCTGTGGTCATGGGATCTTTTGAAACTGCTACGAATATCCTGTTATTCACAAAACAAAATCAAAATGTAAGGCAAATTTGTTAGTATTCTAAAACACAGATAACACTTCTTGGCACTAATTCATAAGAAGGCTACATGAGGCTGCAAATCCACTCTACTTACAGAGATTCGTCCAGTATGGTTATTTAAAATTATAAATAGCTAAAGAAATATGCATTTACAACATCAGTGGCATTGACAGCACATCATAGGGGAAAGTTCTTTAAACTATGTACATTTTAGCTATTTCTTTTGTGTGATATGCTACACTTGCTAACCACCTAATACTAGGACATCATAAATGCACATCTGCTTTTTTCAGACATTAGATATTACACTCAGCTCTTGAAACACAATGCGTCAATTAATTTTCAAATAATTCAGTAATCACAATCTTATTCAAATGAAGCAACAATGTAAGAAATCCTCTTAGTTGTGTGTATGTATATTCAAGCAGGCACATGATAAGTATCAGTTTTTATTTAATTCCATCTCATTGGTAAAGTGACAAAAATTTGTATTTTTGATATTATTGCCATCGACTTCAATACCTTCTGCTCAAAAATATTCTCCAAAAGACAAGCCAATCACTGCCAAGTGACAATTGTTGTATTATATTACATTCACCTTCTCTCAGGCTCATTGGCAACTCAGTGTAAGAATCCTAAGAAAAGAAGTCACGAGACACAAATCAAAAGTCCACACCATATGGCCAAACAGAGAATAGTTTAATATAAGAACTTTCAGTAATTTATCTTTGTAGTCCTGTAATTGTTCTGCTCAAATAAGAATGAAATATCACCACAAAAGTTGATATAACTTTTGGCTTCCTTGAAACTTCTAGATGGATACTTAGATCCTATGGTCCAATATATTGAACTGAAATATTAAATCTGTCACAACACACTAACAGAACTCCACTGAATAGATACGCTCCCTTAGGTCACACTACTCCGCTTAACAGCAAACAGTATGACCTCCCTCCTCGTAGTCCTTCAGACACCTTAACCCTTACCCTGTATCTAATGTTTCTTTCCATTTTCTTTTTAAGAAAAATAAAGTAGCCAAAAATCTGTTTGTGAGATTTATTCAACTCAAACCACACATTCTGTAGAGCAGATTTCTCAGAATTGGCAACAGTGGTGGAATTGCTATAAGACAATTTGTTCACAAATGCACCGACTTTCTGTTAAAGTTGCTATTGAAACACATAGCAGAGCCAGGACTGATGGGAGCAGCCTGCATTTCAGCATTTGTGGGAGGCTAAGGCAGGAGGATGGCAAGTTTGAGGCCAATCTGGGCAATTTGCAACTTAGTGAGACCTCATCTCAAATAAATAATAGAAATTGGCTGGGAGTTAGCTCAGAGCAAAGGCTCTGTGTCCAAACCAAGAAGCATGCACACACACAAGCACACACACATACACACACACACACATACACACAAAGACATATGTGTGTTAACATCCCCAGATGTAACAATGGTTCTGTGAACGGGTCTTCCAATGAACTCTTACATCCAACGTAGTATGAGAAATAAAAAGAACCAGGATAAGTACCACTGTGTGGAAAATATCATATGCATACATTATAAAAAAGCAGAATTGAGATACTCTCCGACATGTAAAACATAGAAATAAAGCCACATAAAATCATGCCCTCCTGGGTATAGTGACACAGACATGCAACTGAGGCAAAAGTGACATAAGTTAAATCTAGCCTGAACCACACTCCTAGTCCAAAGCATGCCTGCCAGCCTGGACTAGGAAGGAAGACTCAAAGAAAAAAAAAAAGGTACATACATGGTGAGAGGTAAACTGACGTTGTTATAATCCTAATAATATTTAGTTTCTAAATATGCCATGACAAGCTGTAGATTCCTTGGGGAGGCTACCTGTGGTGCTTTCCTAGTGCCATGGTTCGTTGAGCCCCCTATTCCGAGTTTACAGGTACTAGTCTCAGTCAATGTGAAGTTAGTTCTTTCACCTGTTCTTTGAAAGAAGGTATGACGTAGCAGGATGTGGACCTTAGCATGCATTTGTCAGGCTTGTGTCATGTATATCAAGGTGACTTGGCATGTTCACATTTAAGGCAATATCAATAGCTTCGTATTCATTTTCCTCTATGAAAATTAAAACCATCGGTTTCCATTATGTGGCTACATGTTAACTAATTATAGAAAGAAGGAGAGGTTTTGTCTAAATACCGGTGGGCAATGGGTAAACATGAAGCCTCCTGTCTCGGAGGGATCCTTGTGATGATCCGAAAAGACGCGTGGGACTAAGGACAGCTTTGTTCTCTATTTCCTCGCTGCAGAGGCCGATGCGGAGTCCTGACTATCTGCACTAACAGGAACTTCTCGAGATTGTATTGTTAAGCGATATGATCTATGGGGCTTGGAAATGCCCAGCGCTGTGGGTAAGCGCAAGCACTTTAAATTTCAACCTCATGCGTTTCCTTTATAGGTCTGTGAATATTGCCTCTGAGATCTAGTTACATTTCCCAGTATGTCAGCGTTCAGTGTAAATTCACTCCGCCGTCAGCAGGTTGCAATTGCTGGGAGTGTGGTTCCAAGAACCCACACAGAGGGAGATGAAGCTTCCGGTGCGGAGGTCCACGTGGGTAATAAGCAAGCCTCCGGCTCCGGCTCAGGGTTATTGCCTTTGGCCGTCGCACCTTGGGCCATGGAAACTTCAAGGAGACAGTGGTAACAGCAACGAAACTGCTCAAAGGAGGTTTACCTTGGGCTTGGTTGGGTAGGACCAGACAATGTGAAAACGGAATAAATTTCCTTTCGACTTGCCATATGCCACAATAAAATGACACATTATTTAGCAGGCGAGGACACACAGTGTGTGCACACCACACAAATGTGACAGAGAAGAAGTGGCATCTTGAAACACCACAAACATTTTTCTTTGTAGCAAGAACAAAATGCTTTCTTTCTTGCTAGGCTAAATATAATATGTAGCCCCCTAAAAATTTTCATTTAGACATTAAGGCCCCAGGCTTACTATTCCTAGTAATTTTGGTTTATTTAACCTTAAAAAATTTAACAGCAATAGCAAATTACCCACATCCTCTCCTAGCTCAAATTCAGTTGTTCACCTGTACATATATGCAAAATGTATTTTGGCATAAATATAATAATGATAGCTAAAAAGAAGTTAATATTTGCTTTTACTTATTGAGAACTATACATGATAATGTAAATATGCCCCAGGTTCTGTCTATCCTTAACATGATTTTAAAACCATGAGCATCTGCTTATTGTTAAATTGGAAATGATTAATTATTTTTTAAATTTTACCTATTTGTTTCTAAGATTTTTCTTTCCAATTATCACTATGTGAAAGAGATATAGTTACTAATTTTTTGTTTTGCAATATAATATGGTTCTCTCCCGTGGCACCTTCTGTATTTTTCTCTGGCCTCTAGAAATTTTTAGTTGTAAATATGGGGTTTTAGCATTGACTTTCATGATGCTTACAATTATATAACTTTTACTTTTATATATAAGCTGAGAAATTCAAAGTGCTATCGAAACCTGTAATAAAAATCAAACTATCAATGAATACATGATAAATAAACATGTCAAAAATACTTAATTTATTTCTTTGAAAATTAGATTTAAAAGAAAAATTTGATGCAACTTTTTTTATATTGAAGTAAATTACTGAAACACCATTTGGAGACTTGGTACTACCTCTACATTATTTTACTAAAAAACTTCTTTCACAAGACTTTTGCCCATTAATCATAGATGGTTTAAAATCAAAACTGCTATACACATGTTAGCATATTTTATGTAAATAAAAATTTATTAAAAAGGGCAAATATCACTATAATAATTAATCCTACATTCTATTCAGTTTGTTAGAATTATACTTATAATTTTTTTGATACAGCAGCACTTAGCAGAGATGTGAGGGGGTCAAAATCAAGCAAAGAATACATTAATTTTAAATTACTTGCTTCTATGGAGAAAAAATAAATATCAAAATATAATTTTGAGCAATAAAAAGCAATTGACATATTTATATCCACAGAGTTTTGTTCTATTTTGAATCATAAACAAAAACAAAAGCATTCAAAATTCTTTTATTGGGTTGTTGGCAAAGTCATGACATATTTTTGCAACAGATGGCACTAGTTCATTTCTGGAAGTAGTAGAGTAATTTGCATCTTTGTTTTTGCTACATCATTTGACAGCTGAAAGTTATAACTTCATTGTAAAAAAAAAAAAAAAAACCCTGAATAATAAGGTTGAGTTTTAGAGATTTTACGATTTGAAGATGCAAGACCAAACTATGCATTTGTGCCATATATTACTGTCTTACTACCATATGTGGAAGAACATGCATCAGGTATGTGAAAAGTTGCTTACAGTTACCAGAGAAAATGCTCTACAAGAACATCAGCATTAACAGTGCTTCACGAAATTCCACGCTGGTCGTATTGATCTAAATGATGCTCCTTGTTCAAAAGGGCCACGTAGGTTGACCACACAAAATAAAACCAAACCCACATTACCTGACAGAAGAGATCACAGAAACATCCATCATTCAAGCACTCATGGCCACCTAAAGTAGCTAGGGCATGTAAGGAACCTTAATATTTGGGTTCCTCATGAGTTCAAAGAAGTTCACTTGACAGCACATATAAACAAAATGAACATCTGAGATATGCTTGTTATATGTGAGAAAAATGATCCTTTATTGAAGCCACTGATAATTGGTGATGAAAAGTAGATTGCACAAAAGATCTGAGTCCCAATATGATGACTAACCTCAAACAACATCTAAAGCAGACGTTCATCACAGGAATGTTACAATCCCCTTGTGGTGCTATTTTAAAGGTATGTTTTTTGAGCTCCTACCAAGGAATCAAATCATTCCAAATGTGTGCTGTTGACAATTGGACAGTTTGAACAAACCTATTATTCAGAAACATCCAGAGCTGTCCTCCATCATGACAATGCAGGTCACATGCAAGTTGGACCACCTATGAGAAATTATTGGTGTTTGCTGGGATGTATGGTTCCATGCTCACCACACTCACCTAACCCTGTGCCGTTAGACTTCTACTTGCTTTGTACTCTTCTAAACTCCTTGCATGGCATAATGTTCAACTCAGATGAGGCTGTACATCAATACCTTGTTCAGTGTATTGCTAATGAAGGCAGATCCTTCTATGTAGGGGGAATTATGAGGCTCACTGAAAGATGGAAAAAGGTTATCAAACAAAATAAGCACTATATCATTGATCTTTGCTCTTTACACAAATAAATGGCCATGAAAAACATACAAAATACTCCAGGACCTTTCTGACCATCCAGTACAATTAAGTAATAGATATGTTAGGCTGTCTTTGAATCCAAAGTATGTATTTGCATTAACTTGGAAAAATTTAAATTCTATTTATTTACTATATGAACATGATATTTGTTGTATAGAAAGTCATCTAACATATTATACATTGATTTAAAAAGTAAAAATATTCTTACAATAGTTTAATCTAGAAATACTATGAAATACAAATACAGAAACTGTTTTTAGCCCTAATTCTACTTTCTTTGCTATATTAAAAACCTTTCAGGAAGATTTAGAGATGTGTGTTAAGTTCCTGTTGTGTCAGTATGAACATAACATATGATAACTGTTTATTTTTTTTAAAAAAATTACTACTGAAGATGCATTTCCATTAATTCCCCTCAAAACAGTCCCCCTCCCTTTGAACGTCTTGGTGTCATAAATTCTGTCACCTTTGCAAGCTCTCCGGAAGACCTCTTTGATGTCTTCAGTGGCACATTCCTTTGTGGCTGTCTTGATGTGCTGACTGAATTCAAAATATTTACTTCCTATGATCACTGACTTTGAGGAAAAGCCAGAATTTGCAAGGTGCCAAACCTAGTAAATAAGGTAGATGAGGACACGTCACAATATTTTTTACTTGGCAGAAACTGTCATAAATGTTTTGAATCTGCTCGAGACATCCAGACAGCGACAAAAAGACACTCACGCGAGAGGGCTTCCAGAATTGCTTCAGAAAGCGGAAGCGTGGGGATGTGAATGGAGTAAGTATGCTGACAAGGATGGGAAGTATGTCAGGGGGATGGCAATATAGTACTCTAATTTTCTTCTTTAAACATTCACTGTATGATACATATTGGTCACAGCTCATTTTTTGTGGCTTATTTTCTCCTCCTTCCTTTCTTTTTCTCTACCTTTCTTTCTGTCTCTCCATCTTCCCACCTTAATTTGTCTCCTCCTGTGTCTCTTCACATAATTCTCTTGCTAATTTATCTGTTGTCATTTGTCCTTTGTGCCTGCACTTTCCCTTTTACGTACTTCATGTTTCTGGACCTGTGCAACTTTTTTGTTTGTTTGCATGCATGTCTTTTGGTTTGGTTTTCCTCGTGGGTTGGTGTCTTCCTATTAATTTTTGATGAAAGTGATATTGGCAGAAGTCCTGAGAGAAAGAAACTATTTTATTTTTCACTAAATTAAAATATTTTAACCATTCAGTAATTATGGTTAACAAAAAAATGAACATTCTTTTTAGCTTGAGAAGACAAATTTTTTGAAACTTCGATATCATGTAAGATAGATATCATTTGTAGATAGATAGCATTCGTGCTCAGATATATTCAGTTTTAAGCCATTAGACTCATAAGACATTAATTAGTATCTTTGGTTGCCACACAAAAGTTAAGAAATCGTCAGCTCTTTTGTTGAAAAATGAGTTAATTGAACTTTCTAAAATAAATATAAGTCTGCATCTTGTGGGAAGTTGAAATTTATTCCGAAATTTATTCCAAATCTGTGTTCTATGATTCCAACCCTTAATAATTAAAATGTTTAGTCAATACTCTCCTAATATTCAGTTAGGGGACATAAGTAACACAGACTTATGTGTATACACCTAACATAATACTGTATTTCTAGATAAACATCCTATAAAACTGAGTCCCTACATGTTTTAGCTTTAATTAATGTGTCTATTTTACAGCGACTTTTTGTTAGAGACTCTGAGAAAAATTTAAATCCTAATCTATGAAGTATATTGCACCAGTGGATAAGAAATGACACCCTGTGTTTGCCCATTCTCTAGACCAGGGATGTGTGAATTCTATCACATCATATATGGTATATTCTGTGAACAGCAATAAGATGGTACACATAACAATAAAGGAGCACAGTGCTTGTACATCTGAGAAGAACTAGCCGCCTCCCTCATCTTGATCTTCTAGTTGGCTTTCTTCCTTTGTGACAGCTCGGGGCAGAGTTCTTTCACACGTGAATGACTGGTCTTCCCCCCATGTCACCTGTGTCACATTACTCAGGTTTGTGTGCTTACAGAACTACTTCCTACTTGAAGATTTTTGCTTATTCTGTCTCCATCCATGTAAATTTCATGAAACCCTTGACCTCATTTCTTGGTTTCCTTTACATAATCCTAATGTTTAACGTAGCTCTTGGCCCATCAGGAGACACTGCTAAACACATGAAAAGCAGATTAATCAAATATTTAAATCAAATTATAAAGTCTCACTTCAAAGCTGACTTTTGTTACTTTCCACTTAAGTGGCCTTTACCATGTCAATTAACCACCCTGGAACTTAGATCCTCTGTTTTATTGAAAGGGTGACTTGTTCACATTATTGGTTTAGTGCTCAAATAATACACAAAAATATTTGACAGACTATAAAAAACAAGTTAAAATATAAAGAAAAATAGAGGCTGGAGGAATAACAGAGCAATTAAAGGACTCGCCTTGCAAGTGTAAGTCCAAGCTGGACATAGTGGTGTACGCCTGTAATCTCATCACTTGGGAGGCTGAGGCAGGTGGGTTGTCCTGAGTCCAAAGCCAGTTCTGGGCTACAGAGTGAGACTATGTCTCAGAACAAGAAAGAGAAAAGAAAACAATATGTTAAAAATACTCTTGATACGGCTTTTTAAATAAATTGAACCTATTAAGAATGTAAACATTTCAAGCACATATACATAAGTTACATAAGAAAGATTAATAAAATTAATTAAATGTGTTCTACCTATAACATGTAACTTTCAGAGTGAAGCTGAGCACCTCCACAGATACAAACTGATCAATTTTCAAATAAAAGTTAGCAACTGAACACAGTGATGTCCCCATTTTTGTCATTTCCCCCATTCTTTTAAAAGACAGGCTTAAAGAATTTCATTTTGTAAATTACAATGCCAATTTACTCAGATCCCCAATAAGGTATTTAACAAATGTGCCCTTTATCCAAGCTTTTCCCATTAGTAATACAGTATATAGTTTTTGAAAATATGATCAATCTCATATTTTCATTGGACACTTTGAACTGCACATATTTTATCAAAGAGAGTATAAGTGGCAACAATTAGGCAAAATTATATTTAAAACTTATCAGTCATAATTTAAGCATACTAAATTTTAAGACACAGAAAGCAAGATTTGTGTCTGCATAAAGGTGAAAGATATTCTTTAAATACCTAATTTTATTAAATAAAATGCATAAACACTAAACTCAAGAAAAAATGTTATTTTTATTAAAATAAATATTACATATTCATGAAATTCAGGATTATGTGCATGGGTGTGTATGTGTGAAAGCACATCTTGACATTATCATTACTAGTAATTGTTAATTCCGACAAAATAATCTTATTTACACAAATTAGTGCAATTGGAGGCTCTAATTTTCCATATGTGTCCTCAAAGCTTTAGTGTATGTAGAATTAACTGGCATAAGTCAATATTTTATCTTCTTTCACTTAAGAAACGTAGGAAAAGTATTGCCTAATAACCACAAATCAATAGCAGATAGGAGACAGCCAACTGCTCCTGGTTCTCTGGCAAGCTTGAACTTGCTTCTGGCCCTGGTACAGAACAGGAAGCATACTGATTGCTTAAGCTGAAAGAATGACCCTATGTTGTTGCTCTCTACCCAAGACGAGAAATCCATTTCTTTATTAATGCAATTTTTTTTGCTTACTGTATAGTGCATTGTGAGGTGTTTTCTGTAAGGTATTTCTTTCATCACGTGCAAATGTCCTATAAAGAAGGCATTATTATCTACATTTGCACATTTTAAACTCAAGGGACCAGAGTTGCATAGATGAAATGTTTCCTCTGAGCACAATTTTTGCTGTTTTAGATCTTGTTTCTTAACAGGGTAGTAGGTGAAAGACTGATAATCTGAAAAGGGCTGTTTGTAGATTAAAACAAAATACCCATTTTTCTTGTCTTGGGCCTTGTGTTTGCTTGCATACCTAAAGCCTTTGGACGCTGATAGCCAGCAGCAGCAGATCCGCCATCCAAGCCAGGAGTGCCGTGAGCCGCAAGAATGCACTTGGGTCAGCTGTCAGTCTCCGGTCAGAACAATCCTAATAGTTAGTAAAATCTTGCAGGTGAAACACAGGCATTGAAGCAGACTCAAATATGAAGAAAATATGCTTTCTGATTTTAAGGTAATTTTTAAGGTACTCCTCATTAAACATGTGGAAGATACATATTTTGTCAAACAAATTATTTTAAAATATGTTAATAAGTTGAAAAAATGCACTGGAAATAAACAGGGTGAAGGATCATAAATTCCAATAATATTTCTGCCTTGTCCCCCTCTAATACTCCTACTTGTGTGTTTCTTGTAGCAGTAATTTTATTCCTATTACTAAAAAATATCTTTATAGGTTTTTGTCTTGTTTAAATATGATTTTCCTCTGTATGGTAAATAACAGAAAAGCTATTTACCAATCATTAAATTCTCTCTCAGGATCTGTGTAGGACTCGTTTAAGGTTCATTGTTAGTGTCAGGGTGGGCAGTTGACCGTTCTCTGACATTGATCTTCCATCTACCTTGCAGTAATAGTGTAGTGTAGTGTAGTGTAGTGTAGTGTAGTGTAGTGTAGTGTCCACGTCCTATTCTAAGATCTAAACTGTTTGCTTTGCCGTACTGGGAAATGGGCATTTGACCCCTCAGGGAATAGAAAGTACTAGTAGAAACATAGTACTGTGAGAGTCCATGGAGTCATCAGACTGTATTACTCTTATAAAACCATGAGGGAGAGTGCCTGAGAAGAGTAGGAAAAAATTAATCTGAAAAAGCAAGATATGGGACCACCTCATATTTTGAAATGTGCAGCCATTATTTTTCTTCATCAGGTAAGAATATAATAAAACATCCATCAGAGTAAAAATATTTCTTGACTATATATTTGTTTATTTATTTATTTTTAAATGCTGATACTGGGAATTCAAATCAGACCCTTAGCACTAAGCTATATCCCCAGCCTATTTTTAAGTTTTTAAGGTTTTTTTTTGAGATAAGGTCTTTCTAACGTACCCAGGTTTGAGTTTAATTTCTATTCTTCTTGCTTCTGCCTCTCGGAATCCTGGGATCAACGGCCTCGCTAGGAAGCTTACTTCAATGTAGATAGCATATTTCAATGAATAACATTTAAAACCATCAACTCTATGTTTAATTAATGAAATAGTGGAAATTAGCCAACAGGTTCACTGCAAGAGCCTTCAAAGATTCTAAAAAATCTGATAAGATACAAAAATAAAAAGAATATTAGATTCATTAGATTGAATGTTAGGAAAATTTGTTTAAAAGTTGAATTAGTAGTAAATTTCATCAAATTTTTCCCATAAACTCCCAAATAAGGAAAACCTTAAATTCTCTTAGCTCTAAAATTATGTGATTTTGTGCAATAATAGGAAGGATGCATATGACTTTTTAAACAAAATGAAACTTTAGTATAAACATTGCAGATCTTTGTTACCATGGAATGTGCTTGTGACAGGTAGAAAAGGATTTCTACAGCAAGAACGGAATAAAATCATTTATGCGAATGCTAAATACTAGTGAAGACATTACCATGACGTCAATAAGGTCAGGATGGAACATACTGATTCAGGTTCACTTGAGAAAAGACACACATGCTCACGCTGAAAGTAGGAAGTGTGGGGAAATTAATAAAAATGAGAAGATGAATGAAGGAAACATATACATACGATTTTACAATACTTCTCGAGAAGTTGAAAGAAAATCCTTACAATAGAATAAAAGAAGCAGTGTTACAATTGCCTCAGTGAAAACGAGTGCCTGAAAAGAATGAAGAAAATAAGGAGACGGTACAGAGGTTTCAGTGGGCTGGTTAGTGTCATAAAAGCAGATTCAAAAGTGCATACCTTCTCAGAAATGGAGAAAAAGGAATCGTGCTTAATGTAGCCTTTGTTCTACAGCACCATGGGAAGTAAAAATATAATTTCAAATGATATCCAAAGATATCATTTTTTGGTGAGAAAGATCATTATTGACCTCCAGTACAGTGTCACGTGGTGGTAAGGCCAAAGCCAAAGATTAATGAGAAAGACTTCTTGGAGAAGTACTCAATGCTACATGACAATTTCAGCAAATCTGTAGACGTAAGAAAGGAGAAGCGCCGTAAGGTCTCATTAGTGGGTAGGTTAGAACAAAGAAAGACTTTTGAAAACCTCTGTGAGCTACTTACATATCTTATAAAGAAAATTGATTCCTATGTCCTATTTCAAAGTACATTAGATTGAATTAAATAACATCTAACTGGGCAAAAAATGTGAGAGAAAGCATTTCTTTTAATTTTTGGAAAATGAAGTAAATCAAGAATTTTTAATGAAGAAAGATAATGAGAAAAAGAGAGCTTATTATGGATAAACTTTAAAAAATCTAAACTAGAATATTAAAGCACTGACAAAGAATAAAAAAATTATTCCAGTGTCTAGCCTAGTAAATATTAGGCAAATGAGAATGGTGTGTGTTGTATGTACAGAGTGTGATTTTTAAAAGTATCTTTTTAGATGACCTAGCTGCCTTTGATTTAAGGCAAAATTTCATGGCAAATATAAGCATGTTAAGCATCCCAAAAAACAAATTTTAGAAATTCCTAAGAAAGTGTTGACATTTGTACATATTATGGAAAAATGGGTCGCAATCCAATAGATGAAATTCTAATGCAATGTAGCAGACGAAATCTGCAATATCTTGTCTCCTCAATCCGGCTTATAATGCTTGAGAAAGAACACAGCAGCCTTGACATGTGGTAGACGTGATCACTACACGATTTGTTCACATACATTTTATGTGCGTTCTAGGCACAGTGCTAAAGTAACTCAGAGAAAACTGTAGGCCAGACATAGACATCTATATAACAGTGAAATTGCCTAAAGTAGGGGCAGAGGCGATGGGGCTGCATAGTCATTGTCTAAATTATAGATGACGTAAACTTAAGTATTTTGACCATGGAAGCACTGCAAAAGAAAGAGTGAGAGAGAGGAACAAAGTAGTGAAAGACAGATGTTCTAGGACCTCCGAAATGATTGAGGTCTTGAGGTGCTGAGTGTCGGAAGAAAATATTGTACTTTTTAACCATATGGCAAGGTTAGGAGAAGCTACCAGAAAGTCTTAATAAAAAAGAACTAAAGAAAGCAGATCCAAGGTACCTTGAAATCAAGGTACCTTGATAAGACAAGAATTCTAATCTAATTTTGGCTGAAACTATACAGGTTCCTAACATCAAGGATCATGTGAGTTTATATCCTGAATCTTTCATCAGTGATTGGCATGAATTGAAATGTAGACGTAATTTAGGAAGTGAGGGGGAATGGTTTTATGCAACCCACTGTCTCCCACTTGAAAAAAAGAACCCTTTATAAGTATTGAAAGCCACATGTCAACTGTAGTGAAATTTTCTGTACTACACATTTCTCATGTCTTCCCTAAAGGTTTTATATAAATTAAAATGTATATGTATTAATAGATAGTGATATTATGGAGAAAAACAATGATTGAAATTCTTTGGCTCGTTCAACCCACAAAGTCTATTATAGGCACAGAAAGGTACATTATAGGTCCAAAAAGTGGATATTATTTTTACTCTAAGGAAAACCGAGGCTTTGAGTATATAATTCCCCATTCGAAGCCATTTAAAAAAAATTAAAAAGCCAAAGGCTATAAATTGTAATGGCTTTATGTTGTACCTGACTTAGCTCAGAAAAAAAAAAAAATCAAGAGGCAGATTCCTGCTTTCCAGTCACGCCCCGGGAAAGAAGGATTCTCTTTTTATGTTAATCCACTCGGTTTGAGTCAAAAGCTGACAGTACACAGAAAACAAAGGGCCTGCTAAGTCCGCTGTCCAAAAATACTCACCACAATTTGTCAGACTGCACATTGCACACGGCTTTTTACACATCGCTGGCCTCCTAACATAAAAGATCCTGTTGGTTTTCCTAATTAAATACGGTGAGATCAAAGGTTCACCAATGTGCTTCTGACTGTCTCAAGGTATTCCAGAACTGAGAGCAAATGAGAAACGTTGTGGGGAAAAAAAATGTCAGCAGAAGTTCCAGCGACTGAGCTCTCCCTTTGGTGCTTCGATCGTTACCACAAAGGAGCAAACCGGACTAGCCTAAGAGTGCTACTCTTCTTTTCTCTGTGTCGTCCCCAAATTGGATAAAGAGAAGTCAGAGTTGGAGGAGACTGCCACACAGATCCGAGGAAAGCATGCGGTCGGCTTGTGTAATAAAGCTGATGTTGTGCTAGGGCCCAAACATGCTGATGACTTGTTTTTTTCCTAGTTAGAAACACAACCAGGAAAAATGCATTTTTATAAAGTCAATAATCTAGAGAAAGATACATTAAAATAAAATATGGTTGTCCTCAGATGACGAAGCTGCCTCAGACACACGAGTCCATTCATAGATTCTTCACAATGGGTTAGTGTTTACAGGAAATTCTAGGGTCCCCGGGATGATCTCATCCCGATTCCTTTGGGGTGAGTCAATATCGATTATCTTCATTAAGGGAACAATTAGTAATAGATTCAGAAAGGGTGGTCTCTTTCAGGACCATGACACTTCAGCTAAAGAGAACTTAAGAAAATTATGAAGACATACCCACGTGTGTTTGGCATCAAACACACAAGTTTAATTATTGCAATATTTATAAAAATAAAAGACTATTTTGCAAAATATGTTAATAGATACTCTGCACTTGTGTGTTTATCCTACTTTGAGTTTTTGTCAGTGCTATGAATTAAACCCACAGACTCATGCATGAGCACTACCACTAAACTATACATTCAGCCCTGATCATATTTTATGTTCATTATGATTCTAGACATAGTTGGAACATTTAAACCTATTTTTTCTCATGCAAATGTAAAAGACCATAACTAAAATTTTAAGTGACAAATAATTACCAAGGAAAAATGTAAATGCTTATATATTTTACTTAGTGATAAAAATTACTTTTTAGTATGTTCTTTATTAAAATGTAATAAAAATCCCTCCTGAAAACCAGATGGTAGATGACACAATAAATTAAAGCCCCACAAATAAAAAAATCTTACTGCTGACATAAATGACATTTACAATATCACATTTTTTCTAATGAATAAAAGATGATCTTAAAATTGCAGAAGACCTTTATTTTAGAAGTAAAACAGAAGAAAAAAAGAAACCTTCACTCTCATTTCTATAGAAATGGAAAATGCTATGACCCATATTCTAATTTTAAGGAGAATAATCACATATTAAAGAAATTGACACAACCAACCAGAAAAATATACTGATTATTGTTAATTAAACCTTTCTCCTATGCTTCATTTTTCTTATTTACCAAACATAATATTAATTTTTAATTTTATGTCTAATCTATTTAACAACTGACTAAGTACCTTGACTCTGGCCTGATGTGCTTCAAGTGACTTCCTTATAATACATATGATCATGTCGTAATTTCTCTTATCAACACATGGCAAGGTCCTCAGAAGTACTAATTAGAGCTTGTGATATTCTAAGTTAATACTGGTTACTTTGAAATACTTCTCCACTATATACTAGATATATGACTTTAAGCATATTAGTGAATGACTTCAGTCTCCTATTTTCCTAAAATTCATAAGTATTCAGTATTTAGCATAAAATGATTGAAAATGTGAAGCGTGTTATGTAAACCTCACAATGACTAACTACTAAGTTACTACCAAGCTTTCAGAAAGCATTGGCAACCATTGCTAAAATTCACAGGTTGCCATAAATACAAACAAAAATGTAAATTAAATACTTCAAAGCAACATGAAGATAGTTTACTGTCTCAATGTTAAGTCTCATTTCTTAAGTTGTAACATAACCTATTGTGGCAGACCCTTCTCAACAGGTGCAGCCCATGCCTGCTGAGAAAACATCAATCGCTCTGCATACTGAACAGATCTCAGCTAACTTTGCAAGCAAAGTATAGGCAATCTTCAAAATTTGGTTCTTTTAAGAAAAGGTCAATAAACTGCTTATTGCTTGGCAAATATTGAACATAAGACAGTAACACTAATGCTACATCTGTTAAAAACTTACAAGAAATATCTGAAGATCCATAAAACATAAGAAGGGAAGACACAAACAGGAACAGTTGTTGGACTTTAAGAAATCTGATCAAGGACTACACTACACTCAAGACAAGATGAAAAATTGTGATGAGATTCTGAAAAGCAGTTAAAAGCAGCAAACGAGTGGATTTCATGTATAAATTTTAAATCTACTGTAATAAAATCTACTAGAGATCTAAATAAACAAGTATATTTAAATTGAAAGAGCCTATATAGTTAGCCATATCTCAATGGTAACATTTTTTTCTTACCTAGTCATTGGGTGGCAGCTAAATTTAGTAAGAGTCTGCCTCAAAGTTAAACAGAAGTTGAATTCCAACCCAATTCAACAAATGATTGTTGATATAAAGTAATAGCAGAAGAGTTTCTTAATTTGGATTCAACAAATTGAGAATTTGAACACTTCTGCAAACTGATACATAGTTGTATTTTATTTGGTGTTTGATGAGTGGAGATGTAAGAGGTTTAAACTGGAAACTAATCTCACACACTCTATTTAGTCGACAATTCATTTGTTTCATTGAACACTATTTATGTCTCAAATTGTACATAAAAACACATAAAAGAAATCGATTCATAAATTCATATGGGTGATGTATCGTTTAAGGTCCCAGCAGAAAACAGATGGTCTTTAAAGTGTTTAACTGAAATGAATTTCAGAAAGGGCGTTATGCACAGAGGTGAGGGTGAGGTTAAGGACACCAGAAAACAACCAGGAAGCCCAACAGCAGGAAGCCAGCTGCACCCTGAGCTGAGGGGGCAAAGAGATGCAGAGTTTATGCAAATACAGCAAGAACGAGTTTGGTCAGGCAGACAGCCAGCAAAAGCTCTGAACACAGAGAAGGGCAGCCTCTCCCCAACGACAAAAATGCAATAAGTCTAAAAACCAGGCCAATTTTTCTCAAAGTGGCCATCTCCTTCTAGTTCCTCCCATTGGCTGAATCCAATAAATACTGGGAGGACTAGGAATCCGTCAAGATACAATTGGCAAAGTTGAAACTCTCGGGGCACAGATAGGCCATGGGGTCCAGGGTGGGAAAGAGGACAGACAGAAAATAAAACACCCAGTTAAATAAAAAGTGGTTGGATTACAAACTTCATTTTTAAAATGCCTGATAGTGATAATATAAAAGAGATGACAAAACTTTTCTTTATGGTAACTGTTCTCTATATGCATGAAATTGTTTCATCTACCACATTTCAGCTTTAAGTATTTTTTAATTCATATAAATGCATGCAATAAAGAGCAATTACAGCTCATTAAAGTTCCAGTGCAATTAAAGTACATTGAAAATAAATGGCACAAAACAAATCTTTGGTGCTGTTTTTGTTTGCGTTTACTGGGATTTTGGCTTTTTAAAGAACCAATCTGTTATTAGAGATACATGGAAATACTTGAATTTTCTCTGTATTTTAGCCAATAAATAAATTACAATGTCATTTATCAGGCTACTGCATTTAAATTATACATAAAATCTGAAGTTTGAAATGGTACAGAGAAAGTTAAAAATAAGTATTTGCGTATTTCACTTGAAGCATGTATGCACTGAAGTTTTGTTAGTGTTTTAAGGGGAAAAACTAAGAGAGCTAAAAACTCTCAGAATGTTCAAAGATGTTTTGTACATCAAAATCAGCAACTGAATTTGAAAACCTAATGCTGAATAAAACATCTGCTTTCATTTCCAGCCAAACTAATGAACGATATATGTCTGCTTATCTTCTAGGTTGTAATGCGTTAGAAGGTTGAAGGAAGAATCAGGGTGGCCTACTAAAGAATATATAATTACTCTCTTGATTCTCATTGTATTAAGGAATTCAACATATCAGGGTTTGTGATGTTTCTAATGCAAAGAAGATTATGTCACTGGTTGCAATTCGCAGCATTTGCAATTCCAATGAGGAAGTATGACTTGGGGACACCAATACTCTGTGGAGCAAGACTGTGACAGAAATGTAAGCTAAATGAGTAATAATCAGGAAGTGACTGAAGAGAGTTGGTGTGGGCATTGAAACCTGGCAAACAGTATCATAATGACAAAGGAGCATGCTGAAAATGGAATATAGAGTAAATTAAAATCAAATGAGACAAGTATACACACACGTGCATATTTAAAAGTCTCTTGATACATGCTATTTATCTAGAACAAGAAATATTAAGGCCAAGTGTTTGTAGTTGTGTCATAGACAAAAAGATAAATTTGTACCTGAAAATGACAAAATGTCTTGTTCTAATCACAGAATCTAGAGTTTATCGACAGGTAATAGAGAGCAAGAAAAGGTATGTCTGCTGGGAAAGGGTGGATGGAGTCATAGGATGATTGGCCATCTAGAGGAAAAAAGCAGAAAATAAACCATTCTCAGAGACATGAGAGACTGGAATTTTAAGAATTAATGGGAACTGTAAATTAAAATTCAGAAAGAGAAAGGAAATATTTATAAAAAGTAAGTCAGATTTGCTCTTTACTCAGAGCAAGACACTAAAGAACAATGGTAATCAAAGATAGTTAAAGATGACTTCAAGATCTCAAGACAGAGTGACCAGGGTAAGGCAGCAGGGGGGAAACCAAGATGGACAGCTGGTGATGGAGCACACAGGCCTTCAGGCTCAGAGCAGCTCCAACAGGTCATTCATTCCTCAGAGCATCTGGGCAGAGCAGACTTCTGTACCTTTTACCTTTCAAGGTATTCAGATTATGTTTCAAGAGAATTCATCATTATGGTTTATGGTGCCCTTTCAAATTTTACTAAATATTTTGTTTTGTGTTTAGTTAAGAAGTAACTATATATTTATGCTGTGCAATGTGATGTTTTTATACATGTATGCAATAGGAAACACTCAAATTTGACTGGTTAGTACATTAGCCACTTCAAATACTTAGTATTTATGGTGAAAACATTTTCTTAATTATTTGTTTGTCTATTTATTTGAAGCAGAGCCTTGCTGTGTAGTCCAGGCTGGTCCTGGACACCTGCCTGGTCTCAAACCCATGGTAATCTTGCTTCAGCTTCCCAAGTGCCAGGATTACAACTGTGCACCACCATGCCTAGTTTATGTCTTCCTAAAGAATTGAACCTGGGGCTTTGGGCTATCTAGGCAAGCACTCAAACCACTGACCTATGCCCCAGCCTTGGATTGAAAAGATTTAAAAATCATCTCTTTCGGTTCTAGTGAGATGTACAGGACATTATGACTAACCATAGTCTCTATGTTGTACAACAGAACACCAGAATTTAATTCACTTTGAACTACCAACTGTGATTTTTATCCTACATTCTGCTTGTAACCTCAGTTGTTTCATATGTATGTGCAATTAGGCAATTCTTGTTTTTTTATACGTAGCTATTCCACTTAACATAATGTTCACTGGATACATCATGTTATCACAATATTCATTATTGTTATTATAATTGATAAGATTTTATGTTCACTAAAATTATATGAAAACAAATGACACTGGAAAGGTAGATGGAAATAAAGCCTGTGGTGTGGATTAGAAAAATGAATATTATTAAATTGCTCATATTATGGAAAACAATCTATACATTCAACGTAGTTCCAGTCATTTTCTGCATTATTCCTCACAACAAGAAAAAAATCATAAAATTTGTTTGGAACTATGGAAGACTCTGAATTTCCCGGAGAAATCTTGACCAAAAGGGACCAAGAACCATCACATTATTAAAATTTAAAATATATTACAGGGGTTGGAGGAATGGCTGAGCAGTTAAAGTGCTCATCTACCAAGTGCTTAGGCACTTGGTACCTGAGTTTGATACCCCAGTACCACATTAACTGGGCGTTGTGGTGCACACCTATGATTCCAGCACTGAGACAGGAGGATTGCTGGGAGTCCAAGGACTGCATGACCAATCTATGTATATGGAGTCCAATCCTGGGCTCCATAGCTAATTCAGGAGCAGCTTGGGCTATAGATTAAAACCCTGTCTTGAAGTAAAATCAAATAAAAAATTTAAAATAAAGATAAAATACATTAAAAAGCTATCATGTTCAAATTAGCCTGGTACTGACAAGAAAACAGAGTACGTACATACAAATGGGGAAGTTTTGAGGGCCTAGATATGAACTCACATATATAGGATTAATTGATTTTTGACAAAAGTATCAAGAGCACAATCAGGAAAAAGTAGCATCTTCAACAGCATTGTGAAAACGAGATACTCTCAGACAGAAATGTGAAAATGGACCCTGATCTTACTTCTTCAAAATGAATGAATTGACTCTAAGAGGTAAAAAATAAATTAACCTTTGCCTTACATACAAAGTTGCTTGTTTGTTGCTGGGACAAAACACTTGACATCCATAGCCACAACTTACAGGAGGAAAGATTTATTTTAGCTCAGTCTCAGAAGGTCTCAGTCCATTCATGAGCAGCCAGTAATAGTAGAGGTACATGGTAGAGGCGTAGCTCAGGAAGAGCTATTCCCAGTACGCAAGAGAGGAAGCCAAGTCACCAAGAAAGGGTGGAGCGAGTATAGTTCCTTCCAGGTCATGCCCTAATATTCTACCCTTTCCAGTTAAAGCGCTATTATTCTATTTCTTTTGAGTCGAGACCTAGTGTTCCAACCCTTTCAACCAGGACCACCTCTCAAATACACATGATTCTCTCAATATTCCAAAACATTTTGGAGAAGATCCAAACTGTAACGTACTGCCCCTCACACTCAAAAGACTCGCGTCAACCTCCTTTTGCAAAATGCGTTTAGTTCTTTTCTAAAAGTATCCAAAATCTCCACAGTTTCCAAAATGCTAAAAGTCCAAGTACAAAATCTTCCCTGAGACTCAAGTCAACTTCTTAGCTGTGATCTCCTGTGTAAATGAAAGAAAAATTAAATGCTTTATATATAGAATGGCAAGGGGTAAAAATTCAAAAAAAAAAAAGAGAAATAGGAGGATAGAAAGTAATTGGGTCAAAAGAAGTTCTGAGTTAGAGTGGTGACTTAAGTGAAATGATTTAGATGTGGAAGATTAATATGTTAAGTACTGCATATTCTCTCTGACTTGGAAAACCCAGAACACAGACCTAGAATAGAACCACATGAACTGACAGCTGGAGTTGGGGGAAGGGATAAGGACAAGGTGGGAGGGTCAAGAATGGGAAGGGATTGGAAAGTTGATATGATACGTATGTGCACGAAATACCCAAATTCATTGTAAACACTATGTATAAAAATGTGGGGGGGGGGGGGAAGAAAAAAACACAGTTCTCCACCCAGCAGGACATGGGTTGAATCCTATTGCTCCATTGAATCCTATAGTGCTATGTTTAGTGCTTAGGGTAAACTGTGACAAGATGTGAGCTTCAGAGGGCTTGGATGGCACTGTCCTTAACAGCATTGTCTCTGGCTGTAACTGCTGTAGCTCCTCTTTGGGGCTGTCTCCACTGACAGCCTGTGGTCTTCCTCTGCAGGCAATCCACATTCCTGGCAACTCCAAATGCCTAAAGTCTCTGTGCCACTCCTCAGCTTCACCTTCTCGAGTTCCGGCACTTGATTCTCAGGGGCACAATGCACACTGTCTGTATTCCATGACCTTGTTCTGAAACTGCAGAGGAGAGCCCTAGTTTCTTGTTTTTGCTAGTGCCTCCTATTGGAAAGGATTACATGGATGCTGGTAACCTTTCAATTTTAATTTTTCTGAGGATGGAACATCGGTTTTTTAGTGTTTCAAATGACCATTCCACTTTTAGAATCTAGAGAATCTATGCAATTTTTATTTAAGAGAAAATCATTATTAAATAAATGTTTGATAATTCTATTTATTTGAAAGGAATACAAATAGGAGAAAATAATACTGAAATCATCTTTACAAATATTGTTAGAAAAAGGAAAAATCATAATAAATTAAAGGAATTATGATAAAAGACTCTCTTCCAGGTACCTTTAGTGAATATTTTAAATACTCAGCCTGTATATTACAAAGTAAAATTAAAATTATAGAAGAACCAAACAATGGTAGCTATTTTTGCACAAGCCATATGAATATGTAGTTGATAGCACATAGTTAACTTATCTTGGCTGAAGGGTCAGAGTCTGTGGCCCATTCCCTAATCATTTATTCCCCAATATCATTTATTTAAGGTTGCTAAATTTGTGTGTGAAAAAATTTTAAACTTGCCGATAACTCAAGGTACTTATGATTTTCTGACACCATTTTAGTTTTGCATGGCCAAAGTCAAAGATATTATGTTATAATAAAGAGCAGATATTATACAGTAGAGGCAAAGCATGCCAATATCAAGTTTGTCTAAAATATTCTTAATACTTTTGGTATCTATAAATGAGGATTCTCTTCAACTTTGCAGAGCACAGATTGCTAAAATAGGAGAAGTGCATTCCAAAGCCTGAATTAACAAGTAGACGTGTGGTGACAAAGGACAGATTGGACAAGTGATCTATTTAAGACTTTGCCCTGTTCTGAAGCCATGAGACTACATTTATTTTGAGAAGAGCAAAAGGTTCATTAGTAAAAGACAGTAGGAGATGAGGCAAGAAAGGTAATGCAATCTAAGAGCCACTTAAGTGAGACTCTCAAGTCCTTCAGTCTGCTAGGTAACTTCTCCTTAGCCTTTAGAGTGACTAGTGCAAATGTCAAAGACAACTCATTATTGCTCTACGTTTCTCCAAGGACTAGGAAAAAATTTAGGTTTCTTCCCCTCACTTCTGACTGTAACTTTCTGCTACCACATAAGTTCTTAATTTCTGCAAATTCAGTTCATGTCCAAATTGTCTCTTCTTTTGAGGCCCGATGCCAGAGGCTTTTTTTGAAGTTTTGAAGTAACAAGAGGAATCATCTACAGTAAAGTAAAACAAAAGGCCTAAACTTTGATGCTAGTGAGCCTTGTTGCTTTATGCTAAATGCCTAAAGCCAAACGAATCAAAATTCAAGGACTCAAGAAAAATAAAACTCTATGTCCATTTTTGTGTAATAATACAGAGATACGTGGGAAAAGGTAAGTGTGGTAGTATTTTGGTGCGCAAACTGTAGCTTGCCGGTGGCCACCATTGCACAACTCTCGAAAAAGGGAAGCAAGAAAGTCTAGAAAAAGTGGTGTATTCTTTTCACAGATGACTTATCAGCTAAATACATCTTCTTCAGTCAAAACTTAATGGCAGCCATTACTGTGCTGAAGACATCCTGTGGTAAGAGAAGCTAAACAATAGAGCGATGACTATGTCAATCAAATGCCTAACTATAACTCAGGAGGTTCAGTTTCTAACAGAAGGAATGCATCAATCTTCCCACATCCTGTTATATGATGAGAAGAAACCTTCCAAGACCTCAAGAAGCTAACTAATGTATCTTTTTTTGTGTTATGCAAAGTAATTTACTTCACTTTGTCTCCTTTCTGCCTGTGGACAATGCTTTGAATATTTACTCAGACAACAACAACAACAAAAAGCCTACCATAGTATGTCCCATGACAAAGCACATATGCACAAGTGGGTTATTTTGTCTCTCCCATAACAAGGGAGAAATTCAGATGGTGTTAAAGAGTAATTTTTCTTTACTGTTACAGATAGAGCCCCTAATATGGAAAACTGAGTCAAATCACAAGAAATCTGCACATTAAGTCATTTGTTAGGAGTCTTTGATGTTTTTCATCAGGGAAAGACCTGCCTGCTAAATTTAGAAAGCAAATAAAAATGGTGATAATGCAGGTTCAGTTGTCTTAGAAGGGCATAAGCTGAACTGATCCAGAAAGAAACACATGTGTGTTCGTAACCCTTCACCATGTCAATTTTTTTCTAAAATTTATTTTTTATTTGACACTTAAAATTTTATGCATATTTAGAGGCCACCACAGGTGTTTTGATGCATATGTACATTTTGGAAAGTTCAAATTCGAGCAAACATATCTATCATCTATCTTCTTAAATATGTATCTCTTTGTGGATAGTCAACTTATTATCCATATTATAAATACATTAGACTTGATCATTTAGCATGTTTTAAAAAATACGTCTCCTCAAAAACCCTTATTGCTCTTGTTAGCTTTTGCCTGTTGTAGAGTCATTGCCTTCTGTGGTTCTATTGAAAATTTCTCCTAAAACTAAAAAGAAACATGATATCAATATCATTTGAATAAAAGAAGACCTTCAGTTAGTACATATTATGTCCAGGTATTTACATTGTTGAAAATAAAATACATAGTTCTAAGCCACAGAAAGGCTACAGCCTAGTGGAAAGAAATAAAGAGAAGGAAAGAAAAGAAAGAAAGAAAGAAAGAAAGAAAGAAAGAAAGAAAGAAAGAAAGAAAGTAGTTATGACATAATATAACAGATTCCATGACAGGTAGTTGCATATTTTACAGAAACAATTTTAAAATTTGTGAATGTTCTTTTTTTGTATTTTAGTAGAAGCCTTAAGATATGAAATACATGCCCCACGAAGATGAACCCTTGGAGAAAGACAGAAGCCATCTTCCAGAAACTGACACTGAGCGTTCACTGTCCAGTCAGAAATGAAAGCAGGAGTGGGGTATGGAAATCACAGTAAAGGACAAGTGCCCAGGACAATAAGAAGTGATGTTTTGAAGACAGCAAAGACATTGTGTTAATTGCAAGAGCAAAATAAGGAGACAGGAGGTACATAACTCTTAAATGGTCTTTAAATTTAGAAGTTTTATATAGAATCAATAAAAGGTCTCTGAAAGTGTTTTAAAGGTTAACTTAGAGAGTATAGATAATAGATAATCTGAAAGTGTAGCAAGGAATCATTGTGTGTAACATTGTGGTTAACTTGCAAATATCTAAATGGAGTATGCATAGAGATGGTTTTGAGATCTTCCATCTCTGAAGGTAATCAATCTTAAAATTCTGAAATTTGGATATATATTGTATATTAATATACAACATATATTAACTTGCACATGCAAAGTTATATATACACATTTAGTGTAATATATATATATATATATATATATATATATATATATATATATACATTTATAATTTTAGGCCATATATCATAAAAGAAGAGCTCAACCTTCAGAAACGCATCACACCCCAAAGGAGAAATTTTCAGAACTGCATCAATCATTTGGAAATTCTAGCCATAATCTCTATGTGATTGTCCATCATGCGCAGAAGAGAAGCCTGTTGATCATCTCTAAAGAAGCCTTCATGGATTTTTGAGTAGATGATTTCTAATCTTACTCCTGGTCATTCTTTGTGTTTTTAACAACAGTGAAATAATTATTAGAAGAGATCGAGCTCAATGTATTTTGGTAAATAAATAGGGAGTGCATACAGGCAGCTCAAGGTAGCTGCCCAATGGGAAACACGTTTCCTGGAGGAGGTTGTTGCAGTTGTCCAGATATTGATTAGACAGAGGTAGATTTTCTTTCTCAGGCTGAGCTATTAATATTGAACTATAAAATGTTGAACTATTAAAATGTTGAAATGTTGAAAATTAAAATGTTGAACTATTAATATTGAACTATTACATGTTGAACTTCCTGTGTAGAACTGAATAAATAGAAAAATAATAGAAACAAGTCAAAGGACAGTATAGTAAATTTAAAAATGTCAATGAAGGTAGTACAAATCTTAATGTTAACCATCTTGACTTAAGGTGTAAAAATATTAGATGGGTGAAAAAAGAATGCTTGTTATGTAACAGTGTCAGATGAAAAAAAATTTTAACATTTGGACAATAGATAAACATTCGTGAATAATTTATTTGTGCAGATTGATTGCTGTAAAGTTTTCTGTTGTTGTCCCTTCTTTCTTGAACAAAACTAGAGTTCAAATTCTATTTTATTTTCACTAAGAATCTATAATAATTTTTAAAAAATTAAATCATGGCTAGAAGTAGCTTTATGTAAGAGAAGAAAAAATCATAATTTTTAAAATGCATCTTTTCACATAATAAATCATACACCGTTTTTAGCTTAAAAGCAAAATTTAACTTCTTTAAGAATGCGGTTATTTTATAAATGTGCTTTCTGTGTAGTATGTCATTAATAATGTAAAATGTACTCATTGTTTATTAACTAGAAGAATTAAAAGCTCATCATTAAAGCATTGTTTTAAAGCTCTTTGAATTTTAAAATGTACTCTTTCTGGTGATTGTTTGACAGCTTAATCAATATTCTAATAGTGCTAACTTAAGACTACTACTTCCTAATTGAGAGAGTTGTACAATGAAAAGGTATCTTGAAAACTACTGGTTTCTCAAATCTGCAATAAAATGAAAAAACATTTATAAAACTTGCAGGTTATTGAAATAATACTTGAGAAAAAAGTAACCATAGAAACAGCCAAAAAACTGGCCATAAAGCACTTTAAAAATTATTTTTGTACCATTTTCATTTGTTAATTTTTTTATTTCATTAGACTAAATTTTGAGAAAAAAATAGAAAAAAGGAAATGTAAAATGAGTCTACAGTGCATACCTTTGACACAGAATACATTTTCACTCTAAGATAGCTAATCATATTCTAAGGTGAAAAGAAAAAGATGATAGAGTTTTAGGATTTTTATATACAGAAATTGATTTCATTTTTACTAAGTTTCTACAATATCAAAATATATTAATCGATAAGGTATTTTTCTTTTGATTTTTAAAACTATATAAAATAACCACACTTTCCTAAAAAAGATAACCCAGTAGCGTTAGTGCATACATTTTTTGAGAAATTTAGAGTCTTTTATACATATTCAAATGTCTACATTTCTAATACTATTAAATGCTGCAGATATTAGGTTCCCTGAAAACTTGTATTTTAAAAAATATTATTTTGGCCTTCAAGTCTTGTTTTTTATTATCTACAACAATAAAACATTCCATGACATTTATAACAACAAACATCTCTCTTGAGTAGAATACGTCATCGTCGAATGTGCTGCTACTACTTTACTCACTTTCTTTTGAAATCATTTGCAGAATTCTTTTCACGTGATTATTTAAAATATCTAGCTCTAAAGCACTTTTGGTTTCATTTAACCTTATTTTTCACATTATTATTAGACTTGTAAGATTTGATGGAAAGCACACTCTTCAACAGAAAGCAGCTCTGTGGAAGGGCTGTCACGTGGCTATTCTCTCTTATCTCACCTTTGGAACATGCAGTCAGTGAGATTATGACTTAAGTACTTACAAACTTAGTAGAAGTAAAATTCTTTATTTGGCATGGGCGTTTTTATGGTAGTAGGTTAACGTGTGGAACTTAGAAACTTCTCATAGCTAACATCCCTCATCTAAATTCCAGAAGAAAAACAGAAGAGACGACTTCTTCCACAATGATATATCCAAGAAACGATATAAATTAAAATCGTAAAATATTCAGCATGTTAAATGAATATTGAGGAAAACATACTATATTATAGATAGCACCTTAAGAGAAGTCCAGGAAAAGCAATGTGATATTCAAATAGTAGCTTGTTTTATTCCAGGAGAGCCTCATAAAAGTAGACGACAGATTTGATTTTATTCAGCGATGCAAAGACAGCCCTATGCCAGCACTGCTGTGGCTAAATGCTAACAGTGTCAGTGCGAGCCACAGAAATTCAAAAATAATGTTGGCAGGACTGAAAATTGGTATAGCCTCCTTGCAAAAGTATCTTTTCTTTAACTAGAAATTTCATACAGGTGTGCACATCTTCATACACTTAACAGACAAAAGATCAAAGTGTTTATGAAACCAACATGTGTTTGGAAGTGTTACTCATAGCAAAGAAAATCTAGGAGTATTCCACTTCCATGTTAAAAACAAAATGGGGAAATCAATATATTCAAACAAGGGAATATTCTGTAACCAAGAATGATCAAAGTACCGTCAGAAAGAAAAATGCAGGTGCATTTTCCAACGTTTTTCAAATGTCGGAACCAATCCTGCCACATATTAGAGGAGAAAACTTTTTTATTCCAAAGTAAACCTAGGTGAGCTTGGACAGGTTTCCATGAACCTTGCCTGCTTCTCATGCATTTGCTCTCTTTTCACATGTTTAAAAATAACATTATTGTTTTTCTGGGTTTTCATATTGCTGTGGTTTTCAACAGGATTTTTCTCATATGCCCTTTGAGGTCCTGGAGCATTTTGAAACCCTAAAACTACAGCTTTGCTATAAAGGCTTATAATTAAAAGCAAACATTGTTAGGCACGTTTAATGTTTACAGAGAGGAGCCAGAGAAGACATAGGGGTGCTACTGAGTGCTCAGAGTAGACTAAAAGTAGATTTTTTTTACTCTAATTGTTTCCAGCAGACTAAAATACTTGATAGCATCAAGATTTATTCCCTTTTCAGAAAGCTGATAGAATACGTCATTACTTTTCAGAAGTAATTACCAACGATGGCTAAAATCCAGTCTCTTGAAACATCTTCGATCATGCCCAAATCCTAAATCTCATGAAAGCTCTTTAAGGCAGAATAGGAAGCTTATGAGCATTTTTCTAACTCAAAAGGAAAAAAAAATCTTAGCCTGAGTTGATAAACAAAATGATGTTTTTGCAGTCTCAAAAATATGTTTTATGCAATTATGATATGTAAAGATATTTCAAAAATTAAAATCATAGGCTTCTAACTTAATTTTAGAAAGTTCTTGTGATTTATTGTGAGTTTAAACTAAATTAAACTGCCAGCCCAAAAAAAAAAAATTCTTTCCTTGTTTTTTACACACATCCATTCTACCCTGCCCTTGTGACCTTAGGCCAAAAGCTGTATTTTTCTTTCTAAGGAGTGAAATTTAATAAAGAGAGCCCACTGTATTACCTAAGTCAGATGAATAATGGTAATCTTCACACTGTCTTTTTTCACTATTGAAATGTATGGCTATAGAAGGCTGCTCAGGGATATCCTGTTTTTAGAAAATTTAATCAAAGTTGGCAGCGTGTGTAGGGGTGGACATTACAGAGTGGTGGAAAGATTCCTTCCTGACCAGTGGTTGCACATGAAAGAGCTTTGGAAAGTGACTCATTTTCTTCCTAAGCTAAAGTAGTTCAGGAGGATGTTTCAGAGTCAGTTCGAAGAAACTATGCACTTTGAAGAAGCACGAAAGAGATATAAGTTGTATTGTGTCACAATCTTTGCCTCTGTCCTCTGCTTGGTCATATTTTTAAAAAAGTGAAATCTACTTTTCCAAAAATAGTAAAAATTTAAATAATGCATCTGGCAAAATATTAATTACTTTTTGCTGAATCAGAAGTCTTTAGTCTATTCATTCTGATTCTCTAAAGATTAATAATATATTTATCTATTATATGTTGAAATGTCTTTTTTCTTCACATTTGCTTTGGCTCTTCACAGCTCTTTTAATTTTTAAGATTAAAATATTGTTTGTATAGATTCATATTATATCAAGTAGCGTCAAAATAACATCACAAGTTATCTTAACAAGACCGTAAAAGGAGAAGAGTTATTAATGAACATATTTTATACACAATAGGGATTCTACATAAGAAGATCATATGTGTGACAATGGACCATTTTGCCTAGTATTTGATCTGTCAGGAAATCCAGACATAGACACAGAAAAGTAATCCTAGCACTCAGGAGGCTGAGGCAGGAGGATTATGATGAGTTTGAGGCCAGTCTGGGGTACATAATGAATTCAGGTCCAGCCAGAACTACAGAGCAAGACCCTGTCTCAAAAAATTCTTTGTAGTAGAACAAAGTAATGTCTCATTTTCCACCTCTTTTAATGCAAAACGTTTTTGGAATATATATATATATATATATATATATATATATATATATATATATATGCACAAATTATATTTAAAGTAGCCAAATGTTTTAATTAAGGAGGTGGATTTTGTGTGCATGTTAACATTAATACACATTGTCTACACTGAGGGAAAAATGATGTTTAGAAAAGGTCTTATCCTCAGGAAGGCTCATGATTGGAAAAGAGAGTAACTAACAAACAGCTTCACAATGATTCATGAACCTCTTACCGGGGAAAATGTTAACAGGAAAACAAGTTGGCTTCAAGAAATTCTTGTTGTTTTCCTTTGCTGTAGCTGTAGCTCTATATGTTTTGGCTGAGCACTTGGGCACACGTAATAATGATCGTCTCTCCCTGCCACCTGTGCAGGAGTGTGTGGTTCCATGACCATGTTTGCTTCATGATGTGAGCACAGAAGGTTGCGTGACAGCTGTCAGTGCCCTGCACAGAGCTGTCTAGCTGGTGATCATTGGTCATTCCCTCTGTCTCTTTCTCTATCTCTCTCTTTCTCTTTCTACTTATTATTTTCTGCCTCTATGGCTTCTACATACTGCTGAGTGATGACGGATTAGAAGCCATATAGGAACCCATGTTTGTGGCTGCAATAAAGCACAAAGCTATGTCTGGACTCAAGAGAATCTTTAATGGCATAAAGAAACATTGTACAAGACATTCGTAAATATACAGAATTTTCTTCACAGTCCATGAAAGCATCATTAAATATTACAAAGCACACTGACTGAATCTTTAGATAGTACCAAAGTCCTAGTTCTTTTCATTTTGTATTTACACTAATTTATCATGTACATGTGTTATTACTAGATCATTCTACATTGAACCAGGTGCCTCAAAGTCATATAACTTGCTATCCAAGTAAAGCAAAATAGTAATTCCACCTTAAAATTCCTGCTCAAAGTAACCCTTCATAAGTAACATTCTGAAGAAAAATGTTGCAATGACTATTAGTGTAATGTTTGTGGGTTACAGTGTGAAGTATTCTAAAGAAACTTTTGGAAGAGATCTCCAAAACATTAATAATAACAATAATAATAATAATAATAATAATAATAATAATAATAATAAATTGCATTCTATTGAATGACAGTGAAAGGTCAATACAAAAATATACAAAAATAAATATAAATCAAAAGCTTTATTTAATATTTTATTCACACAGTCATTAATTTGCTCTACAAATAGGCCCTCGATGCCTATGTAGTAAAACGCCCTCTTCTGGGCACATGTAATACAACCAATTATTCAGCTCCCTCGCCATAAATAAAGCCTTAATGTAACAAAACAGCGGGGAGACTGGAGCTTATAAGAGGTGTTCACACTCCTTAAGAACATAAATAGTATTTTTTATCACAAAGAAAGTGTTCATAAATGAAAACAGGAGGCTTCCTGGCTGTTATTAGGAGAGGATGCTTACTCATGCAGACAATTGCAATTCAAGAATTGACAGAGTTTAATGTTGTGGTCCTTGGGGAGCCTTCCCGCTCAACTACAAGCACAAATCGCACTGTAATATTTAGGGTCCTGCTTTTCCTGCATGTCAAGGAACATTTCTCTGCTAGGCTCTGTAGCTGTAATTTGATATGCACCTATGCCTGGCACCACTTAATCAAGTAAAGTTTCCTCCTGTCATAAATGGTTTTGTGAATTTCACAGCAAAGCAAAGCCACAATCATGTTTTATTTTTAAAATGCAAAAATGACATTTCTATTCTTCTTGAGCAGGTATCAACATCACCCTTTGAGATTTCCCTAAAACTCCTGTCTCTGTGAATAGTTCTACGCTTCTTTCAACAGAGTTGAAAGTTGTTTGCTTTATATTAAAATTCACCTCAATGAAATCATAATTTTCTGTAAGGGTAAAAATCATGCTAACCAAACGTGTTCATTCCATACAAAAGTGTTTTCAGACAAGAAGCCTAAGGTGCTACCTAATTCTTCACTTTTTATTCACAAGCTAAATGCATACCCTGACAAAACGCGGTGTTTTGTAACAACCCGACTTCCCATATTTTCAGGCCTAGTTTTGGTTTGTTTGTTTGTTGTTACCATATTGGAAATTACAAAAAATTTTAAAGATCATTCTCTCTTCATATAATCACACATGGTACAAAATAATCATAAATAACATGACACACTACTCTAAAAAGTGAATATTCTGAATATTCCATTGTCAACAATCATATAAAATTAATTTTATATTATTAAAACCATTTTCCTTGGATGAGGAGAGAAATTTTCAACTCATTGACATTGAAAACAAGAATAAAAATTAAAAAGAATAAAAATCTAAGTCAAGTACAGCATCTAATCACTTTAAAGAAAAGATAGCATGCATCTATCGTACATCTCTCTTTCTGTCTAAGCTCCTAGTCTAAATATTTTAAATTTCTGTTATTTAGGTCTTTGCGAAGAAATGGAACCTACAAAGTGTTTTTCTGTGTGTTAGTATGAGAGAGACAGAGATAGATTAGCTTGAAGGAATTGGTTCCCATGATTGCAGAAGTTCTCAAATACAATATTTATGATATAGATCAGTCAACAACCAAAGACAGTCTAAAAATTGCATTTCTTCTTCTTCAGAAGGAGGTACTGCAGTTTAATTTTGTTTTGATTTGATTTGACATGTTTCTTTCTGTTGTTATTTGCCCTCAAAGTCTTCACTTGATTAAGCAAGGTCCCCGCACACTGTATACAGTAATCAGCTTTATTCACAACCTATTGAATTGAAAGTTATTCTCATCTGCAAAAGACATTCACAAAAACATCCTGACTGACATTTGTCCAAATGACTGAATGCCTGGTCCACATCAGTTGACAGCATAAATTAACCATCACAGACATAAAATTGACATAGCTACTAATGATTGCACGACCCAGTTCATTTTATGCTTCTACAAAAATTTGGATCTGATCAATCTGTTTCTGTTGCTAAAAAGAGAGAGAATAATGAGGATTTAAAATATTCTAGTTAGTCTGTGTATACTTCTATTAGTGAAAGAATTTAAATGATTTCATGGTCTATTTTCACGGCACTGGTGGACCAAGATATTGAAAAAACCAGTTGATCCAACTCAGCAACTTCACAGAATTCAAACAAAATCACTCTTAATGTATCACCTCACATACATGTTCCATATGATATAGAATTTCAAAGATCATAGACAGATACTTATGTTTGTTGTGTTCTTCTCATATTTACTTTTTCAATGGATGACACACATATGTGCCTTGATGTAAAAACAAGTATTCAGAACACACAAAATTTCCAACAGTAATTCTAAAAGAAAAAATTGAAGGCATTTAGTCTTACTACTCATTCTTAAACACCATTTTCTTACTCCTCAACTCACTCACCCATATCTGTTCCTCTTAAATGTACAACTGCATTTACGATTTGCTGCAATCTTAATTAATCCACATTTTTAAATTTTATCTTTGTGTGCATAATATATTCACATGATTCAAAACTAAGCTAAACATCACAATTCTGCTCACAGTTGTCATTTCCCCAGGCTTCTCAGACTCTAGCTCTTTCACTGTGGTCTCGTGCATTCTTCACGTGACTTTTAATGCAAAGTGGTAAAGACTTTTAGTGCCTACTCAGTCGTTAGACTTTTTTTCTTTTTTTAGCGTTGTATGATTTGAACTGAGTTCTAGGTACCTGGTGAAAAGCTAGAAGATTAATTCCCAGCTGCATTATGTTTGCATTATGGTCATTGGTATGAGTAGAAGTGATGTGATCTCTTACAACTCAGTGTTTTTTGTCATTCATCTTTCTCCAAGATGGGGTCCACACACACTGGTAGAGACCAGCTACCCTTCACTATCTTAATATACCTTTGCTAGGACTTAATACAGTAGAAATCTAAATCTTGGAGTATGAAGTGTTCTTTACAAACGAATGTGAAAGGGCCTCCACGTAATCACCTTTCATGATGGTGCTTTTGATCATTCTTATTTTGATCTTTTGGCTGCTGTGTGTACACTGCCACTGTCGTCGTCTTCTATGTTTGCATGTTTTTCTTTATCATTTCACTTAGTCTTTTTCACATTAATGAATCTCTTATTTCTACCCTCCTAAACCATATTATCTTTTCTGCATACATGCCCCCTTATTCTTTAAGTTTTCATTTTAATTTTGAGAAGATTATCTTAAACTATTTTCTTTAGTTTAGTTTTCATTTTGTCTCCTGTTATTGGAAATTCTCTCCAAAAACTTCTTTAAAGACATAACTTCTCCCCCTCCTCTTCTTATTGTTCCAAACTACATCTTTTTAGAAGCACGTTTATCTCCAATTCTCATTTTCTCTATGAAATATTCTTCTCATCAGTGCTGGTCAATTTTGGGTAATTTTGTGAATATTCATACTTTCCCCTGTGGTGCCAATCCATGGATCCCTCCATTTTGTTTATATATGTAGGCATACACAATAGTTACATTAAACGTGAGGATTATGTGTACGCGTAGGTCACAAAAACTTCAAGTTCCCTTTTCCTCCTTCCTTGCCCTCTCAATTCCTCTCATCCTACCTGACTCCAAACTTCTCATTTATTTGACTCAATCACTTATTTCTACAGCAGGTTTCCCAGGATAGAAACACTAGGCAATATTTGATCTTCTGAGTCTGCTTCACTTCGTTAAGCGCAACGGTCTCAAGTTGCATAACACCTACAAATAATTCATATCTATCTGTCTTTATAACAGAGTAGTACTCCATTGTGAATATATACCATATTTTCTTAAATCCATTGGACTATGGATGGATATTTTGGCTTCTTCCATGGTTTAAGTACTAGTTGTGCTTCTGTAAACATGGGTTTTCTTGTGTCTGTCTTACATGTTGCTTATAACTCTTTTGGAAAGATAACAAGAAGAGGTATCACCGTGTCAAATGGATTATCTATTTAATTTTTTTTAAAAAAGTCAATGCTGCTTTCAGGAATGGTTATACCAGTGTACTATCTAATCCAGTTATTAAATTGATTATTCAATGAATTGGACTTTTTGGGCATATATTTCCAGAAAATGAAAACGAAGAGAGGATACGACATGGGAAATAAGGGGAGATATGATGTGAATGATGTTTTGCCTTCTCTGTTAATTCATAGCCTAGTAACATCTTTTTAATACGGCCATCTGTGTGAATCCTGGAAAATCTGTTCTTCTCTGATTCCCAGAAACAGAAAAAAAAAAAGTGAAAGGGCGTTTCATCTTTTACAAAGCTGGGTTAGAAATTAAATGTACAGATTTTGCCTTTTAGAATGAGTTCCTCACCTCAGAGTTTCTGTTTTCATCGTCATAACTCTCTACTTTTTGAACCTCTTCAGTTTTGTTGACCAGAGGTCATGTTCACTTGAAATGAATAGTAGATGGGATATGGTCAGTGAGCAATGATTTAGTTAAATAAACTCTTAAAGAAATTGGAGAGGAGATTGGAAATGATTGCTCGTAAAAAAAGAGGCTGAAAATACAAAAGAATAGATTCAGTAGTCTTGATCTGTTGATAGGAGTATTTACATGAGTATGATATTTGTGGGACTAAGGTAACAAATATTACACTTTCTATGTATGAAGATATAGTCAATACAAATGACTTAAGTAATTATGCACTCCAGTAGCCTCACCTAGAGGTCAAAGATATGGAGTAGAAAATCCCAGAAACATCAGGCAACACGTATATTTTTCTTAGCAGTCTGAACACACTAAATCAGGTCATCACAATCTGGGGACCGGTGGTGCTTGTATTTTCTGTAGCATCGGTTAAAGCTGAGTCAAAAAATACAACTCAGAATCAGCTTTCAAATGCATTTGAAAGTGATGGGTGTATCTCTTTCTTTGAACCTCAAGGATAAATATGCATTGATAATGAGAAATGTGTGAACAGGTGCAGGTAAAATGAAAATGCTTTTCAGGATGTTTAAATGCATCCAGAGAAAAAATTGTTTTACTCACCCATTTTCAAATCATCAGATAACTTTATTTGGAAATATTCCTCATTTTCAGATTCTTACAATTTTTTCAACTGCGTCAAATTTTACAGGAACATAGTATTTGCAATCTTTTATTAAAATCAAATCTTGAGACAATCCTGGCCTACTTTTAAAATTAAGAAGCTCTTCACAGTTTAGGTAAACTCAATGAAATTTTCACCGATTGCTATCTTCAAAGGAAAATTCCCTTATTCACTATTAAATCATCAAACTTTAGTTCATAAAGGTTAAGTAATTTAATGCGAGCATTAAATTCTTCTGCTTTTGTTTCAAGAAAGTGAATGTGGATTGGAGCACTGTAGAAAATATAAAATAACTCATATGTATACTGACAAGAGAACTTGTTCTGATCATTGATGAACATGCTCTTGCTTTAGAAGCCAGCAAATTCTCTTTCTTATATAAATTCCCTCTTCTGCCACAGAAATATCACTCAATTAATTTTCAGTGGGTGATGGCTTGAACAATGAATATTTGGAATTAGAGAAGATCACAACATAGATTTGTGAATATAATTGTTTACTAAGTTTATATAATCCTATAACTAACCCATTGGTCCTGGTAATAAACTAGTTAGTTGCCTTTAGAAATATCAGTATTATTATTAAATCCTCAAGATGTTTATACTTCATTTTTTATAATAAAATTGTTCCTCTGGAAATTAAATATCAGGATTTTCTGATTATATTTTTATGCAGTAGTACCAGTTTCACAGTGTTAAAATCCTAACTCTAAATACCCAATTAGTGGTATTTATTAGAGTGATGTGATAAAGTATTTGGATTCTCTTGGAAATAGTATTTCCCATATATTTGATGACAGAGGCAAAAGTATTTGTAAAATTGACTAGCCTCATAATCTGCATTTCCTGTTTTCCCCAAAATAAAAATGAATCTCTGAAATCCCTGATATTAGGTGCGGGCATAGACTGAGAATGGTCTTAGTAGAAAGCATAGCAATGAGAAGCGTCACAGAAGGAGTTGGTTCAGATTCGTTAATTTAAACTCAATAACTAACACCGATCTCCTCGTACGCCTGCAATTTTTCTATGTGAGGGCCACCTAGCTTAATAACATATTTATTTGCGATCTCTCGACTCAGCTTTGGGAGACTCTCCTCCAGGTATTGGAACATATTTGCTCCTGAAAGTTGAGAGGGTTCATGCAATCCGTAGTCAAAAATGATAAATGAAAGAGTAAGCCAGCTCCACCGCAGCAGGAGAGAAATGTGGAGTGTGGCGTGGAGCTGAAAGACGAACGGTTGGCAGCTTTTCGTGTTTTATTGTTCCTCTATCGTTCTTTTCCCTATTTTCTTACTGTTTTTTCCCCAGGAGTGTTCTCTAAACTACTGATGAGTGAATTCCCTAATGACCCGCTCTCAGAAAACCAGATTGAACACACTTTTAAACACACATAGATTAGAACATGGAGAATTTTGGATGAAAAAACCATATAAGTATAATCTCTAGTGGAAAGTCACCTAAGTTTTTCAATTATATCACTATGGAAACTATTCGAGGTACATGTTCATCTCTGAGTAAAAAAAAAAGCTAAGCTAAAAGCTAAAAAAATAAGTTAGGTAATTATAAAGGTGTAAAAAGAAAAGATGTATCATTAATTTCATGAATAAAAACCAACATTGCTGCAAAGCACTCAAACATCACAACATGACAAACTCTTCTTTTTGTGACTAGTAGACCAACAGTCTGTCTGGTAACTAGGAAGACACAGCTATCACACGTGGTTGACCTTCAGAAGCAACTATGAGAAAGCTCTGAAGAGTGAGAGAAACCACAGTTCCTGTAAAGAGAACATTCGTGGAGGACAGTTACAGGAGCCTGTATTAGATGTGGCATTAGTTGGAAGCATTAGCTTGCAGCTAAATGCAGTAAGTGTCTACTCATAGGTCTTAATGACTTCCAAATTATTTATCCAAAATGTTAGATAAAAATAGAAAATTTTAAGTAATGCCCCAAATGCCACCCAAGAGCCAGAATTGGTAGCTAAATCGGACCAAAGAAATCCCTACCTTAATCAAGAGAAGTGAAAGTCATCAAAGAAAAAGAACATAGGACAGAAACTTTACAGTTCAGCATAAGCAGTGTCCAGCACAAAATGTAAAATGTCTCAAAATTTGAAGAATTATAAAAATAATCAATTAAATGTATGACAAGTGAAATAAATCCAGAGTGTGGAACAAATGGTGTGAGTCTGTGCCTCGGAGCGTTGACCAAGAACAGTGTCAAAAACCTGACGAGCAGAGCGGATCTGCAAAGAGGATAGCCATGTGAAGACGGGGGTGAGGCATGGCCTAGCCCTGGCAGGACTCTCACAGCCCTCCGGGAGAGGGAGCTGTAACAGTCTTACTTCCTTTCTCCTTTTTATTTCGTTCAAGCTGCCAGTCTATGGGTTGGATCCCTCACACTCAAGGTGAGTGTTAATTCTTCATTTCCACAGCTCTATCACACACACACACACACACACACACACACACACACACACACACACACACACACGAAGTTCTGGGCCATCGCTGTGTCCTGGAAGTTTCCTAATCCCATAAAGTTGACATAACTCCTTCAATAGCCACAAAAACTCATTACATAAATATGTGCAGTAGTTTAATTGTACGTACGCTTAGGTTATAAGAGCATTCTGTTCCATTACTGATTGTTGTGAGTGTGATTTGTAAAAGGCTTTGTATGTAAGCATATGTATCTCAATACATCTGTTGAGATGATTTTATGACTTTTCTTGCTTACAGTTTATTAATGTAATGAGTTTCTGTGGCCACTGAAGGGATTATTTTAAATAACCAAAGATTTTTTTAATTTGAAGATTGGAAAATAAACAAGAATGATTGTGGTTATTAATTCTAATCAGAACTGAACTTGAACTAATCAGAGCAATAGAATAAGAATGAAAATATATATGTATTAAAAATAGTTAAACTTACTATGAATAGATAAAATGATTATATATTAAGACTTAAAATCCTAAAAATAATTATGATAAACAACACTTTAAATTTATGAAAATTGCTAGGTACAAAGCCAGTGTACTAAAATAGTGACTTTTTGATTAGCCGTCACATTTGTAGGAACAGCAAATCAATCAAATACTTATGCATACTAGTTTAAGTATTAAACTTGGGATGAAAGCTTTAAGATATTATTAAGAAAATATTTTAAAAACTTAAGAAACAAAAGAATATATTGTCTTCAATAAGTTAAAGATTATTATACTATATCAGTTCTCACACAGCTATATATTAGCTTCATCATCAATCAAAATGTCACTGTTCTTTTAGTGAAATTGAAGAATTGATCATAATACATATGTAAATAAAAACACCTGAGAGTAATCAGGAAGAAATTCTCCTTAAAGATATCTAGAATACTTCTGCAATGAATATCCACATATAAAATTACAGTAAAAGAATAGAAAAATAAGCAAGACAGACAAACAGTCACAGTCATGACAAATTTCTTGTGTGGGAAAGCTTGCACCAATATGCAATTGGAAAGAATGCAATTATCAACAGGTGGTGCATGACCCAGTGGGTTTTCCTACAGATAAGACCTGATCTTTAAAACAACCTCACAGTATACAGAAGGCTGAACACTAACACTTTTTATAGGAAAAAAAGGAAAAGAACAATATCATCAGGGCCAAAGAAATAGTCGTTGAAATGAACACAAAAGCATTCTGGTTTTTTCACACTGTTTTTCCATTTTATCAATATGTATAAATACAATACATAAAATTTACATTAAAAAAGAGAGAATGAGCAGTCCATTTTAATTAAAGAAAATGGTGATGAGATCACATTAAAATTTTAAAATTTTGTTAATCAAAATCACCACAGTAGGAATATAAAAATAAAGCATATTTTTAAAAAGACGTTTGCAACACAGATAGTTGAAAAGGTATTTCCATTCAGGAAAAAAAATGGAGTCTAAAATCAATAAGAAAGTGACAAACAGCTCAATTAAAGTTGGCAAAAGCCTTGGGGAGACACTCGTGCACATGTACGCACACACATACACACACACACACACATAAATGAATCTCCAGCTATCCAATAAACATTTAAAATTTTGCTGAATTGCATCAGTCATCAGAGAAATGTTAATTAAAACTTCACTGAGAAACTACCAAACTGTCACCAAAAGAGCTAAAATGACTAAAACTGCCCGTTTGATGGATAAGTTGGCTTCTCATAAAATTGGGATAATTGACAAAAACATTATGTCAAAATATGTTGACAAAAGCAAAGTGTGCCAACACCCCATTATCTACCCAGTCTACCCCTAAGTTTATATGACTGAAAGAAATACTAGAATTTCCCCAGTAGCCTTATTGGGAATTGCAAATAACTGGCACCATACCAGAAGTCTTTCTGCAGCAGAGTGGAAAATGCATTCTTCTATGATGGTAGCACACCTTGAGTTTTCTGGGGGAAGACCCTGAGACAGAAGCCGGGGTTCAGTATGTTTATTAGAAATCACACCTGAGAAAAGAGGAGAAAGAAAACCTTGAACAGAATCACCTTGAACTCTGTTGCCAGTACAAAATGTCTCAGTATGAAACAGACACCTCAGGCATAAATAATTGCCCATACTAAAAGAAATGGAATAGTGGGGTCTCTGTAATATGCCTTATGCTCAGCAACCAGAGGCTTTAGTAATCCATAATACACGGAATGATAAAAATTGGGTTAATGTTTAAATTTTTAAGATACCATAAAAACCACATTACCAGACAAATTTAGAGAGGTGTGTTGGAAGTGAGAAACTTATGAGTATTTGAGGGAGATTCATAACAGTGTCTTTAAAAAAATTTTTAACATTCACTCTATGTTTGATCATACCCTGTTGATTAGCTATTTAATATTATTTTGCAGGAAAAAAATTATGGTGTGACCCTCATCCATTTAATTCACAAAATCTGGCCCCATGTGACTTCTGGCTCTTCCTCCAAATCAAGATGACAGTGAAATATAAACATACTGAATTCGTTCAGGACATCAAGGTGGTTATTAATGGCACAACTAAAGACCTAAATTAAACTTCCAGAACTGCTTCACAAAGTTACAATAATGGCGGACAAATGCTTATGAAGTGAGGGGGGGTGTGCTCAGGGAGGCTAGCAGCAATAGTCTGTTGGTGTGACTTTTTTATCTTTTTACTTTAAGCATTCCCCATACTTCTGATCACGCCTAGTTTAGAGCAGAGTTCACGGAAACTGCCACGGAGTGCGCAGGCTACGCCGCCAGGAGTCTGTCAGCGGACAACCCTCCCTGCACCTGGGCAGCAAGGCTTTTTCCTAGCAAGATCTGAGCAGCCCACCTCCACAAATGGAATAGTATGCAATCAATAAAAATAAATAGGACATTGTTATATGAAATCATATATCACTGTGTAATGTTTAAAAAAGTTAGAAAAGACAGAAAAAGCTAAATACAGATCAGACTTTTGAAACCAGAATATTAGGGGAACAGTCAGTACCTGGGAAGAGTCCCACGGGCATCCTGGTGACGGTGATGATGCGCTCTTTGCCGATTAACTTCAGAGCACATGGCCTCCCTAGTTTTGTCAAATTTAACCTAACACTACTTATAATACACTTGTATCTATGTAAGCATAACGCATGCTAGGAGGAAGTAAGTAGGAAGTAACAGATAATTATGCTGCTCAAAACACAACAAAAGTTAGAGACTGGAAATCACAGGTTATACAAAGAGAGAAAAATACATTGGTCACACAGGATTATATACTGGTAAATATAGAAGTCAGAGAAATGTAATCAAAACTGTGCGTGCGAATAAGGTGAACTATGATAAGATTGTACCTTCCTAAATGCGTCTGTAACATTCAAACTTTCCAATACACTAGACCACAAAAATAAAAATAATAAAGCAACCATCAGTAGCTCCCAAAGATTCAAATAAAACAAATATTCTCTGTCTGTCATGAAATAAAGCTATACTATAGCATCAGACTGAAAAGGCCCTTCCACTGATGAATAAAAATGACATTTGAGTCAAAGGGGAAATGCAAAGCAAATTTGCAGGCTTTCTGGAAAATAAAGTGAAAATAAAATATATCAAAATTTATGGGTGATGAACTGCAGGTACACATTTTCCAACTTTCTTACACATAAACTGTGGCTTGGCAAAACTTAGAAAAGGAAAGGCTTCTCAGCGTTTTTCACCTTCTAAAATATTCTTGCTTCCACTTTCTTCCCCATCTTTCCTTTCAGATCTATCTGATAATTACTTATTGAATATATCGTTTATTCTCCAAAAACTAAACATAAACGTGCTGTAACATTCACAGAAATTGCAAATTAATTAATTTCTTTTCTCCAAGATATATATTATTACTTTATTAAATTATTTTCAGGGCTTTGTTTTGTCCTCCTTTCTATCCCTGTTTTATTAATATGTATATGAGATACACACAAAGTTTAAATTAAACTTAAGAATTGTGTGCACATAGATATCACAATTTCACCTTCCCTGCCCCAGCCCCCTGCTTGTTCTCCAAGCATCTTACTGATTTGACTCTATTATTTATTTACACTCCCAGTTTCTCATATTAGAGAAACTATCCTGTATTTAATTCTGTTTTAAAAGGCTTAAAGTAGTTATAATAATAATAATGTATTTGTATATCTTTATTGATGTTTTATTTCCAATTATATGTTGTATTTTATTCCTCAACTTTTTTATCTCTAATTTAACCCAGAAGCTAGGGTTGAATTGAACATTTGATTTAGTGCTTTGCTGCTAGATGGTACCAAATATATTTTGAAAAAAATTAATGTGTTCTAAAATACTGATTTGGATCTTACCCACCTAGTCTTTATTCACAAATATGATTCATAAACAAAGTTTTTTGCATTTTGTAGAAACTTGTTCAGGCATAACAATTCAATGGCCCAGAACATATACTAATTTAGAATCTCAGTTCTGAGCATTTTAATTAGCCATACTGGAAAGGTTTAATATTTGAATGGAAGAAACTAATATGTCTTTCTCCCAGTATCTCTGTCTGACCAATAATCACTAACAATTGAACTTTATGTTTCAGCCTTGCTTCTGTTGTTTTCTATTATTAGAAGATAACATTTAAAATTATATCTCACTCTTTTTTAAAGTATAATATCCAGTTAGATCAGGTTCAATATTTCCAAATACTTTAATAATTAGAAGAATATTTCGAGTTTGTACACAAATGTCTACAAGTCAGCAACCAAAAAATATAATATCTATATCTATATCTGTATAGATATAGATATAGATATATATTGTGGCCACCTTCCATAAAGAATTAAATTCACTGAATCTTTGTTAATAAGTTTTGAACCCAGGAGTAATTATTTTCTTTCATTTCCTTTCTCTGTGTGCAACTCCAAAAACAATTCTCCCTAATGAATTATTTAATCAACCAAGATAAAAATACTATAAATGAACCTACAAAAATTTCTATTAAAGGATACCATCCCAAAGACTCACATATTGTATAAAGTAAATCGAGAGAGTGAAAAACATAGAAACCTCACAGTTAGAAAAGAATTACCAAGTTGCATTTGTGGCCTCACTTAAAGTGGAATTTAAATACGGATTTTAGGCTACAAGTGTAAAGAGAGGCAGAAAGCAGTGGTTGTTTCATAATGCTTTGTGTCTAAAGTTATTTTTACAATAAAGTGCTCACTTGATTTTTTCATGCAAATTAGTCACATGATTCACAACTTAGACATTTAAAAAGAACAAATTCACATTGCGCTATTAGTTTTCATAGATATTTCTCCCAGCCAAGTGAGAAAATTGTATTAATGTGCTTTCTTCTTTAAAAATTCACACATTTTCTCTGTGTTCCCATTGCTAATATAAACAGGATGCAAAAACACTAAATTTTCAAATGAGAAAAATATCAGTAGAATAAAAATGAGAATTTAGGTTCATGTATTTTTTTTTGAGACAGATCTCACTCTGTAGTCCAGGCTGGTCCCGAGCTCACTATGGAGCCCAGGCTGGCCTTGGACTCAGGGCAGTCCTCCTGTCTCAGCCTCTCCAGTGCTGAGCTTACAGGCATGCCCCACCACGCCTGGTTTATGTGGTGCTGGGAAATCAAACTCAGGTGTTTAGTGCTTGACTTAGCACTTGCTAGGCAAGCACTTTAACCCCTGAGCCATTCCTCCAGCCCCTCATTTAGTTTTAGAAAGTAATTTTAAAGACGCATTTTCTTGCGTCTAGAACAGAGAAAAGAGAGGGGGGAAAGGCCTCCAATACAAAAACCTGTCTGATTCAAATGATGTCAGCCCTCATTTTTTTAGCATTTACTCAAATAAATCATTTAACCTCAAAATGGTTTCTCAGTTAAATTTGTATAGTGTTTATATTCCTGTGTTTGTGTTACTTCTTTGACTCGCTGTGTTATCTTCGAAAATTTAGTTTAGTGCTTTGAGGTTTAGTTTTCTCATATGCGAAATGGTCAAAATAATAGCTCATTCACAACGTTATGTGGTCAATTAAGTAAGATAACACATGTAAAAGATCTTGCAGAATGCCTGGCTCATAAAACTGCACATAAACAGAATTATGTTATTAACATAATTATCATTAACACCACCATTAATATGAGATTGTTGTCATTATTATCATTGTTGTCTGGGTTCCCATAGCACCTTTAGTCTTTTCTGAAATTCTTTTCCATTATTTCCAATAGAACTATTCTAAACTTCTGTAAACCCCGGAGTGCTGGGGTTACAACCAGCAGCAATAGTGTAGACGAGATAACGTCGCCACTGCCCAAGAGAAAAGATTAACTGGCTTTCTTTCTAACTATAGTAAATACACAGTGTTTGAAGTTTCTGAGATGAGTGGAAATTTTAATGTTTATTTGGTAGATGGAAATACATAGTCAATTTTAAAATTTTTCAACTCGTAATTAGAATGCAGTCATGTAGGCAAGTGCCAAAGATATACTTACTAAATACTTGATAAATTAATGAATAATTGACATAGATTGCCTGCCAGATATTACTGTATAAGCCTTTTCTTCCTACTGCACCAGGCCATGGAGTCTTCTACTTTCCGCTGGTAAGTTTGGGACCGCTACACTGTATGTAGGCCCTCAGAGAATCGTGCACAGCCAGGTGTGGTAAACTACGCCCATAATTCCAGCTCTTGAGGAGGCTGAGCAAGAAGGATCACAAATTCAAGAATGGCCCGAGCAAATTAGTGAGTCTCTGTCTCAAAACAAAAAGTAAAATAACGGAAAAGGGGCTGAGTGCGCTAGTTCATTGATAGAGCATTCCAGGCCCGATATCTACCGCTGGAAGACAAGAGCGGGAAAGGAGAGGAAGAGGGAGAAGGAGAGAAAGTCTTCTCTGTGGAGATGTAACAGCCAAAATCTTCTACGAGTCTACTTAGCATATTTTATTTCTTATTTTCTTTAAAGAAAACCTGTGCGTTGGTGACACAGAGTTAATGAGATTAGTATATTCTATTGTCTATGTGACTAAGCATGCATTCTTTCTTTTAATTTTATCCTAAACACAAAGGCACTTGCTGTCACAAAACTATTATTCAAAACATGAGATTAGGACATAAAAATGTGCTCAATTAGTGTTACAACCTTATATAAATTACTGGATCTTAACACTGAGTTCTCCTTGTCTTTATGTCTGCCTCTTCAGTCCTCAGAGCACTTTTCTTCTGTCCTGCTCCTGCGCCCCATCCTCCACAGCAATCTCAGGGTAAGTATTTAAGAACCCGGGCTTTACCTGGAGGGCATAGAGAACAATCACAGCACAATGGAAAGACGAGATGAGAAAATACTTGTAACCATCCACAGTTTCATCACATGAAGAAATTATGAAAAATGATAGAATATGCTTTAAGTTCAAGTTCTGGGACTTTGAATACTAACTTCTAATCCTCGTGGAGTTAAAATGGTACACGAGGAGTGTAATTTCCTGGAAATGACCTTGATATGAGAAATAGTTTAAATAAAATCCTCAGACAGCAAGCTATATATGTTGGCAAATGGAACCCCCACTGCAGGCTGTTACGGTAAGCTGTGAATGCGTGGGCAGCTAACTCACAGCATTTATACATCAGCTTCGTAACTTCTAAAATGAGATGCATTATGTAACTGTTACTAAGTTGGCAGAGAGAAAAAGATAGAGGAAAAGAGGGAAGAAGTGTAATTCAACTGCACTTTTTTCTTTTAAATGTCATCTTGCCATTTTGTAAGAATAACAAATTTAAATCTTAGCAAATTGTATGTTTGCTTTCTCCCATTTGTTCTAAGTAGCCATAAAGGACGATACCCACTTCCACGTTGCAGAAATCAGCAAAATTCCAAAACACAACATCAACGAGAAGAACAACAACAATGGAAGCATAATGGCTGGCTTAGAGTCAAGGGAATGGGATTCTTCTTAATTTTGAAATGATTATAACCAGTTTTCAGTTTTATCTTTATTTTTAAATTAACAGTAGGTGAGTGTTGATTTTTTATAAAATTTAAGCAAATTAAATAAGAAAAGTTTCATTTCTCTATAGCTTCATAGTTAGAAAGAAAGCTGACATTTCCTTCTGTGAAAATATACATAGTCTATTCAAGTGTGTGACTGCTTTCTGTTTATGCATTCATGTAACGGTAAATGATAACAAGTTATTTCCAAAAATGATTTTCCATGTTTTCATTCTTTATCATCTGAGAACTTTAAGAAACATGTTTTATGACCCACAAAGTGAAAGCAAGTGAATACAGAAAAATCTCTAAAGTCTCCAACACTCTTAGTAACCAGAATAATTTCTTAAGTTAATGAGGTATCGAATTTCGTGAATGTTTCATGTGCAGCACTTGACACCCACTAATTTAATTCCTAGACTCATCAAATTTTGTTTGGAGATCAAAATGTGTCTGAAATAAGAGTAAAAGCTGGTGATATTAAAAATTCAAAAATCAAATATAATATGCAATTAATTTCTTTCTTTACCTGAACTTGTCTTTTGCCTTAAATGTATAGGCAAATTTCAAAGCAAATCCAGATGATACATGTTTTTTTTTTAAAGTCCTCATACTATTTCTAAGCCTTCTAATATTTAATTTATTTAATTCTTAAACCTCTGTCTAACACCTAGTGGATGATGCTGTTCATTGGTGTTCAAATGGTGACAGCACCAACATGGCACTTATCTTTAATTCATTTATAAATAATTTTTAATTTAAAAATAATTTTGCATTTATCTAAAAGTTGCAAAGACCTACAGAAACTTTCAACAGAGCACGCAAACTCAGTTTGTCATATTACTAGCATATTACATTATATAGAATATTTGTCACAAAAATGAGCCAACCTTGATACATTACAAACAATATTTATTTGTATTCCAGTTTTCCCCACTATCTCTTTTTTCTAAGACATCACTGAATTTAGGTTACTACCTTTCAATTATTCCCTATGTTCCCACCTCTCTAAAAGTTTCTGATACCTACATTATTTCCAATTATTGAGTTTTGATGAATACTGCTCAGGTATTTTGTGGGATACTCCTTTCAGTTACTTTCTCCTTGCTGGGGCACCTGACACGCACCACCTAAGGGAAGAAAGATTGATTTTAGCTCACAGTTTCAGAAGGTCTCATTCTACTCTTGGACATCTGGCAATGGCATGAAGGCCCTGGTGGAGAACAGCTGCTCAGAGCATCACAAGAGGAAGACTCAGTGGCCTCCAGAAGATGGACCAAAATTTTACTTCTTTCCAGGCCACATGCCTTTAACTTACCACACAGCTGTAATCCACCACACCTCTAATCCCCATGGCCATGTCTCGTTTCCTAACAGTACCAGAAATCCATAACATCAAGCACAGGAGGCTTTTGGTGCATATTACAGATCCAAACCTTAACAACTCCTCAATTTAGGTTTGTCTCATGGTTATGAAAATATAAAGGTATGGGCTTTAGGGAGAAAGGTAACAGAGAGAAATTGCTCTCCTTAGGTCAGTATACATATTTCAACCTGATTTCCACTGGCCACTGGGCATCGGACTGATGATGTTAACCTGAGTACCTTGCTGAGACAGCGTTTACAGCTTTCTCCATTATGAAGTTCTCATTTGGATTTTAATTTTCAGTTCTGCTCTGGTTTTTAGAATCCAAAGACTAAATTTCACTCAATATGAAAAAAAAATGAAAAGTTAAGTTTTTTCTCCTTAGTGAGAAATAGTACCTTATAATAGCTTATTTGGAATTCCAGAAAGATTATCTCTTATATTCATATATTTAATTCTTGCTTATATCAATAAATACTCAGAGGTGTTTACTCTATTTTTAATACAATATTAGATTATATACTTTGTTGCATCTTTGGTTTGGAGGCGTTCTTTCAGGTCAGTCCTTGGTACTTTTGACCTATCTCCACAGCTCTCCTACCACCCCTCTTTTTGAGTACTTGATCACCCATTTCTAAAGTATTTCGTTATTCTTACAAAGCAGGCGAAAATAGACTAATAAACACTCAAATATTCACACCAGAATGGTGTGAGTTAAGCAAAAGGTATTATTCCTCAGCATAAAATTTATACACCATTTCCATTTGTTTAAAGGATACAAAAATCTTGATGTCTGAAAGTACCAGGACATTTTTACCACAGTAAATGTTTTCTGCTCGTTGGCATTTATATTTCAGAAAAGATTTATTTTATGTTTGTTGAGTATAAGTCTGTTGTTTAAATACATAGTATATACATCTATGATATTTACTACGTATTTCTCAATGATCAGTAAGATTAACATTTTAAAAAACAATTGACTTAACTAAATAAGATAGTTGAGAGATGTAACCTAGAATAATGATCAACTAATTGAAAATTTTGTTTTCATAATAAAATTAGGCAAACTACATTTAATTCATCTACCTTCCGTGCAGTGTTTACATCACAAAATAATTTGATAGAGATTAGTTAACCCAAATAAAGTGTTGATTTTTGAATCCCATGCTCAAACGCAGCTTGTATTGTAGAAAGGAATTTTTAATTTATTTCTTTTTCTCAGTTATCCAGTAAATTAGATCCTTTTATAAGAATCTGAAGGAAAATATTTTGCTGTTTTTCATTGTAAATAACATCTCTATAGTTAGTATTTTCATCTCTGAAAATGATTGTAACAATATTTTTAATATAAAATATTTTTGCCTTATACATTTTTGAGGGAACTACGCATGACTTCTACTTATGCCAATGTGTCACATACAAAGGCTGTTTGCAAAGATTAACTTTTATTTTAGTTTTTGGAATATCTTTATATTCTGCATTCTGTAGAATGTATTTCTGGATTTCTTATATAAATTTTTTTTATAAATGAATTTTACATTTATCTAAGTGTTTATAATTATTTGAAATCTTACAATCACTACTATAGTTATAAAAGTTGCTTAAGGATTGGGTGGATGGCTTAGTGATCAGAGCTTGCCTAAACATTGCGAGACCCCGGGTTCAATTACCATGCCCAAGCCAGATGTGCATAGGGGTGTACACCTGCAGTTCCAGCACTTGGAAGTCTGAGGCAGGGGGATGGCCCTGAGTTTGAGGCCAGCCTCAAGTACATACTGAGTTCTGGATGAGCTTGGACTACAGCTCGAGATCCTGACTCAGAAAAAAAAATTGTCTTAAACATACATGAAAGCTGAAATTCACAAATATGGGAAACTTTAGTGTCATTGTTAAATAGCATTCCAGAATTTCTATTAAATAAATGGTAACTACACTTGATACACCTGATTCTTTCTCCTTCTGCAATACTTATTTGTAAGAGTACATATGATCTTAGGATTTCCTTAATTATCAACACGACTAAACATGTTTTCATGCACTATCAACAATTAAAGTATGATATTTGGTATAGTCTCAGTTCTTTACTAGTTTTCTATTCAGGTATTTGCCTTTTCTTTATGCTGTGCTTCAAACATGTCAAATATTTCCTTATCAGTTTTTCTTTTTAAATTTTAGACAACTTTGGGAGATCAACAATGAGTTTATTTTGCATTTTATATTGCATTTAAGAAGGTTTGTGCCATTCAAATGTCACATCTCTATATTCTTGTAGTAATTATAATATATTCTGTCTTTAAATCTTCAAGAATTTAATTTTTGGTCATACTGATATGTTACAATTTGTTATTTTTCTAATAGTCAACCAAATATCTCAAACAACTTGTAGAATTTTTAAAAATTATTTTTAAATCTCAAAATTACTTTTCTTTTTTCACAAAAATCTTCTTTGTATTAGTGTCTTTGAAGGTAAATTTGCATGCTGGGATTTCTTTAATCCTATTATTTTGTTCCAAATTTTATAAAATTAACTTGGTAATTTTGCACTTCATTTTCAGAGTTTTAGAATAAAGTCAGAGCTGCATGAAAACACATTACTAATTTATTAATTATTTCATGAGATGTATATGTTTATTAGGGAATAAACAACCAATTATAGGACCAAAAGTTTCCACGTAGAATCACATTTGTATACTCATTCAAAATTCTACTTATTACTATACTTACATATTATTCTTTGTTTAGAACTCATATATTCTGATTCATTCTAATTCAATTTATTTTATAATTTTGCTACCATTTATATCGAAAAATCTTTAAATTTAATTTTTAGATTGGTCACTGCTTATGTAAATAAAATTAATTATTATGTTAGATATATGTTTAATCGTGCTAGTGCTTTTAATAATTCCTAACTGACATCCATTGATATAAAACTTTTATTTTTTGGAGTATCATATTTCCTGCAAAAAATATTTCTATTATTTATATCTTTAAGTAGTGTTCACATTTATTATAGTAGAGATATGCAGGCCTTTTATTATTTATCAGCACTAATGATCACTTTATTTTCACTTAATTTGGATACTTTTCAATATTTTTTGACTATGTGCAAATTTTATTGAAATTCTTTCTTTTTATCTCTGTTAAACTGATACTTTAAAAATTAATGTTAGATTTCACAAGAGCATTTAGAGTGCCACTTAAAATTAATGAAATTTCTCTTTAATCTATTGATGAGAATTTTAATTAAATATTATTTTTAACGTTGAGAAAGTTTTTACTGTAAAGAGAGAATGACAACCTCTTTTGGCCACAAGATAAAATATACCAACTTGTATATAGTTTAATAGCGTTTTACTTAATATTTCCATATTCAATTGGCTATAAGAGATTGATACATGAATGTTAGATTTATTTTGTCATTATTTCTTATTTAGTTAGTGAGTAGTTGTTTTTTATGTTTAAATTTTTGATCCATACTTTCTAAATTATATTAGGATTAGTAATGTCATCAAACAAATTAAATATCTTTTCATTCTCTCCTGTAATTGAAAATATTTTAGGCATGCTAAACATAATCTTTTCTTAGGGTTTGCATACTTACTATCTATTATATCAGTTTGGTCTAGTGTCCAATTTAATTATAAATTTATGTCCTCTTTTTTTTCTTTTTTGCAGTGCTATAGATTTTTAAAATTTAGGCCATAAGTACTTGATATATCTATAAATATAAAATACATCTAAAATAAAACATATAAAGATTACAATTTTAATACTAATAGCTTATGATTTTTTTCAATTTCCCTTCATCTAAAATTCTCAGTATTAAATTAAGGTTGTGTTTTCTTCAAACTTAAATCTAAGCAAAGTTAGATGTAGGAAGATAGAGAGCTGGTGTGAGAGAGAAAAAACAATTTAGTAAAACTAGAATTTTTAGCATTCTTGAAATATGACTATTACTATTTGAAAATATACTGACATAAACTACATAAGCCATGTGCCTGTGTATGTTTTTATCTCATCTAAGGGTAAGAAAAAGTGACTTATAGTAATCAGACCCAATGAGTTCTGGCCCATCCTGGGCTACAGAGAAAGACCCTGTTTCAAAAAAAAAAAAAAAAGTAAAAAATAAAGGAACTGTAGAAAAAATAAGTAATTTTCTGACCACCTCCCACAGATCCCAGTGGGTTTCATAAGCCAGTTCCACTAGTCAGTACTATAATTAAAATTGGCAGAAAACAACTTCTTCCACAGTGACAAAAATATTTCTACCTGAAATTCTCTTGTCTCCTAATTTCTAGCCTTTTTTCTTTCTTAGATAAGAATAGTATCACTGCTTTGCCATCATATAATTATTAATTTTCTAAGACAAAAGAAACTTCTAAAGACTATCTCACATGTCCACCTCTAATGACAGTTTTGATTAAGTCTTGAAGTTGCCATTCTCTGGGCTCATTGTTTTCCCCTTAAATAGCTCAGAAACTACACCTATGTTCTCAATTTCTAGGGCTCCGATCTGCTGTACAATAGATACTCACTAATAGATAGTGAGCCATTCGCATGCCGTCATTTTCAGGCCTGATATGCTGCTGCGTGCTAAGCCATTGAATCTGAAATAAAGCTGTCAGGAATCAATATGTCCTTTTCTGATCCAACCAACCCGAGAGCATAGACCTCCTGAGTGTGCTGCCTTGATATTCTAACTCACTCTACTCAGAGGAATAGATGCTGGAGATCTCCTATTTAATTATTTATTTATTGGTTTGTTTTTGGTAACGTAAAAGAGAAAACATTAACATTACTTAGCCAAATTTTCCCGAAAGAAAACCTAGTCTCTGTAAGAGGTATGGAGACACGGTGGCATATACCAGGGATGAGATGAACAGAGTCATAAATTTTCACTTTTAAATCCAGTCCACCTTAGCCAGTGAGAAGATGAGTCATTTTGGCTACTCAGCAACTGGGCGAGAAATACTTACACCTTGCTTCTTGTGATGACTGACGTATTTCTACTATCAGGAGCAATATGAACAACAAAAAAACATGCTATAATGTATTTTGTAATGAAGTCAATTTATTCCTGATGAAGATGCTCATCTGAAAATTTCAGCAGTAGGTAAGATCATCGATGGATTAATATAAATGTAAATCCTGAGCCATTATAGCCCCACAGAAAATATGATGAATGTGAAACAACATAATATGGAGGCCAACACCACCACCCAGTTCAGGGAGAGTGGGATTTTGCTGACACACAGAGAAGTGCTTTCGCTATCTCCTTCCACCAGCTCAGAATAAAACATAACTGATATTAATAACCGCAACTGCTAAAGGTGAGCAGACTTTAAATTGCCCTGACTTTCAAAGGGAAGCAAGGTTCTAAGTGGAGTGAGGCAGATTATTTGAGGTGCTCAAGGATGCGGAAGAAAAAGTTTTCTTGAAAATGTTTTTGTTTCCTTTTAACTTTCTAATTCTGTATGGTAAAACATAAAGTGAAATACCGGATGAATATTAAGTTTATAATAATTATAGATGAAAGAATGTTTGGGGGGACATAATTCTGAAGATTTATGCACCAAAAACTCTAATGAAAACCTCTAGGAAATATCTTGACATGCAGAAAAGAAATTTTACAGTGCAAAATCTATTATTAGAATATATCTGCATTTTCCAACACATCTTATGTGCTAAGCCACAATTATTAGTAATTTCCTCATAATCTAGCACTCATTTACATTGTATTTAAGGAAATCAATGAACACGGTTCTTACTTGAGGCTTTAGATGACTTTTGAAAATAAGAAAAAGTACAGCTAAAAAAAATAACATTTAAAGACAGCCAAGTATAAGCAGTCCAGTTTGTCTTCACCTCTCCTAAACAAACATGTTTACTGGACTTAAACAAAACAAACAAACAAACAAAATGTTTAAACAGTGGTTCACCTAACACAAATTAAGTGGTCTGAAAATATGTTCTGTCTTTTTTTCTTTTTTCTAGAATACTTAAAGGCAATAGATTTTTAAGGAATATGTAGTCTTTCAACTATAATGATAATTCAGACACTAAAAACCATTCATCAGGCCTATGGATTTAGAGGCACAGATTTATGAAAAGAGTCCAAGTTCACTGAATACTAATTCCAGCCTTGTATGTGATTTATGATGTGGAACTGGGCAAACTGCCTAACATCTCAGTTTTCTCATCTACTAAAAGGAAACAATAACATTTCTCTTGAAGGAACGGGGTGTGGTTCAACTAATGAAATGCGCTACAGCATTAGGTAATCACGTTTCCATAAATCATGTTCAAATGGCACATCCTAATTACGACTCACTCACATTCAAGTGAAATTTTTGTAAATCTTGCCCTTATAAATCAACATTTTTGTTCATTCAGGATTTTTCAAAGATGTACATTTAGGATGGCTTTAAAATGCCAGCAAGATGCCTGTCCCCTCTAGATATACTCGCACACATATCTATGCTTGTTTGCTGAGTGCCAAGCCAAGAACTGTTATTGACCCAGGAGGATTAAACTTTAGTACAAGATGCCAGGTAATTAGAGAAGTGACATTAGACCATCATTTATTGTTCTGTGTAGCTGTGAATGACAATGTCAGCTGAAACAAGGACAAATAAATGAAAGCTAGCAGCTAGCTCCTAGAAGCTCAGAAAAAGCACAACACCTGCAAAAGTTAACGGGAAAACACCAGTCCAGCATAGGACTGCAATAGAATTTTCAAACAATTATTGCCAGCTTTTCCTAGCAACAGTCGGTACTAATAACACAATTCCAGAGGCAAGTCAATAAACTCACAGTAAATGTTATTTTCCCATATGTGCCCTCTCCGTGGAGAAAATTACGGTAGCGCTGTCCTTATCAGAACAGAGTCAACACTACCTGTTACAGAGAATTCATTGCCATTTAGCAGGGGCTCAAACTCTTGTACTAATTTAAACAAAGCACAATTTTTGATTCATTCTAAAGAGTTGTAATTTTGCCTGTATTTATTTTCAATAGCTGTTTTAAATAATTGAATCTTTAAATATCTCACTAAAAAAAGAAAAGAGAAGGAAAGAAGAGAAATTTTGAAACATTCTGAAATCCGAGCAACTAGTTTGATTTGTTTAACGCATTTCCCCTTAAGTCTCTATGCCTGTACATTTACGACCTAGCACGCTAGCCTTTAAAAAAATTTGCAAAGAAACATTTAAATGGAGTTTTATCTTAAAATAGATGCAAACTAGTCATATTTTCACCAATGTAATTTTGAAAGCAGATCAATGCTTTTAAAGTCATGCAGAAAAAAATGAAATAAAGGTTCCCATTTAGTGTAATTAAGTTCAAAGAATCAGTAAAAAGATTCAGATGAACTGAGATTTCATTACATACATAAAATGATTTACCATTTATTTAGACAAGGCGATACAGTTTAACTTATAAAATGACCTGTGACATTATTATATAAAATTGGGAAAATATATTCTTAATCCTCAATCCTTGCAACAGTACATGAATTCAAATATATATATATATATATATATATATATATATATATATATATATATATCACATTTATCTGTGCAATAAGACACTCCCAAGCATAGCACCTTAAAAAGAAAGATTTACTCCTGTTCGTGAGGCTGACAGTCTATGAAGTCATTGTATTTATCTGTACTGACCCAGGATGAACTCAATGAAACTTGCTTACTCACCTGCAATCAGCAGGTAGGTCAGATGGGTTGTAGCTTGGCTTTCAACAGTGATTCACTGTGCTGGCCCAGAAGCCTCTCCTGCACCGGGTTTGGGCAGATGTTTTCCCACATTGAGGCTGTAGTCTAAGAGAATGAAGGCCTCCAGGCCCAGCAAGCTTGGACCTACCACCTATCACTTCCTTCACATGCTACAGACTGAATTAAGTCAGGGGTTGGTTAAAATACAGAGAGGAAAATAACTACTACTTCTTTATGGACGAAGCTCTGAAATCACATCACACAAACAGTAAACGGGAGAAAGAGAAGAAGAAACAGCGCCGTTTTTATGAGTCATTGATCACATTGCCTAAATTTCAATGATGAAAGCCCTAATTTAGAAATCCAAAAAAAAAAATCACAGTTGAAAAAATTCTTAACACAACCTAATTTTTAATTTATAGTCTAGAATATTTATATAACTTTGCGAGGTAGCCAATAGGTCTTCAAAATATTTAAACAAAATGTAATATTAAGTGCCCAACCTAAAGTAAAATCTTACGTTAAGCTTTCGTAACCACTATGATAGGAGCTGAGAAATAAAAAGAAAATTTCTCCATCAAAATACAATTCAGCTTGCTAAGAAAGAGTGGAGAGGTTGTACACACAAAGGCTGCAATACAAACAATCTCAGCATCCGCAGTGCCCTACTGCTACAATACAATTATAATAATTTTTACTTCATTAATCTGAAAACCCAATTATTTTCACAAAGTACCACAGCAGTTTTAACTTATTTTCTTGCAAATATTTTTGTCCGATAATAACAGGTTGCTTCTGCTTGCAACTGTATGACTTCCATAAAGCACACATTAATTGAAAAGTGTGTGAGATAAATTAATTAAATCTGAACTAGCTGTAATCAAATAAAATTTTATCTTGGAATAAATTTGGCTCTTTACCTAGTCAAAATCCACAAGTTGTGGGCAACACAGTCTTTGCCACAGATCCTCCCTGATTTACAAAGGGGTTATAGTCAGACAAGTTTGCTGTGGGTTGGAACAGCACTAAATTGAAGGAACATTAGAATGCCTCAATTTTGAATAACATATTTTAGCCTACATTAAATTTTAGCCCACATTAAACACACTCAGAATGTTTATGTTAGCCTACAACTGGGAAAAAAATCAGCTAACACAAAGCCTATTTTATAATCAACATTGTGCTAAAAATGAAAAACAGAAAGTTTATATGGGTACTCAGCCATTAATATGTCAAGATACAGTCTCTACAACATGCACACCACTTCTGCCTCTCTGTAAAGTCAAAATATCATTAAGTTGAGTCATTAAAATCAAGTTTGAATGTTTAATTTACTTTTTATCCATTTAAACAATAGTAAGTTTACAAACAAATGCATTCATACAAGTACTTGTTTTTAGAATTATTTTTGCTTAGGATAAATAACTCCATGTGGGATTATAAATTAAAGTAGAAAATTTTTTGCAAAATGCTAATGAAAAATTATCAGTTTGATTTCTTTTGGGTTAAGCATGTCAACTTCCAGTATATGTGAATGTGTTTTATTCCAAGCCTACAGTATCAAATATTTTAATTTTCCTTAATGTATTATGCAAAATCTATTCTATATTTGTTTAATTTGCAAGTGTTTAACAACTGGTAAATCTAAATATATTTCCTTATATCTTCTTTGAGCCAAGAATTACTTAGCTTTGATAAAAGCCCAGTAAAAGCAGAAACAGTAATGCATACTGCAAACTGATTTAGAAAGTGTATATAAAATAAATTTATCTTGTGAAATTTTCTTATTGAACTTTGTCGATTTGTCTTTAGAGGATATAATGTTCCTTTAGCAATCTGTAGGAGCACTTCAATACATTAACTTTAGTGATCCATTTTTCATAATTTTCAAAGATAGTACCCATCTTTTCATTTTCCTTGTCTACATGTAAAGTTTTCTTTAAAGTACCATTGCATGCTATTTTTTTTCTAATCGGTGAAGACAAATTTTGTAAGAAGCCAATGTCACAGTGTCTTAACAACCACTCTGACCCAGTAGTATTGCTATGATGACTGTATCTCATAAGATAGCATCATCTTACAACATGGCATCATTTTGCTCACTATTTCATTGATGACACAGATGCGTTGCTGGTCAACTCGGTGTCTGATATGACACTAGCATTTAGACCTCACATCTTTCATATAAATGGAGTCAAAACAGACCCAAATGGTATAAAAATTGAAATTCAACTCAAGGAATTTTATCAAATATCAGCAATGTGATCGACATTAATTTATTAGGAATATTTCTTTGTATCTGATTCTATTTACATAATTTATACATTATGAAACAAGAATACTGTTCAACATGTATATATAAATGCCAAAAAATAATTACCCAAATAATTCTGCAAGTAAATTGTAGGAGGTATTATTTATCAAGATCAAATAATTCAGAGTCCAATTCTCTATATTAGCGTTGTCTTTATCAGTACTATTTGTAGCAATCTTCAAACAGTGACTTAAATACAGGTGTCATGAATCATGAAGGGGAGGTGGGGTGGACAGGCATTGTTGATAGAATATATGAGAGAACCAATTTCCAGGTTTCTTCTAAATCTTACTTTTCTTTAAACCTTTATTTTATGGAGAGATCAACCGATACAATCCTATCTCCATATGCATTACTTGTTGATTGTGTATTATTAAAAATAGATTGTTTCAACATGGCTGTACTGCTTTGATAAAAACTGTTTGTTTCTTAATTCCAAAACATATTGTTCCTGATTCCCCTAATAAGGATCAATAACATCCTCATTTGTTCTGATTATAAAATTGACCTTTTACTGATATCAGCCACTCTCTAACAGAAAGTTTTAATATATTTAATTATAAATTTCTCTCTTTTATTAATCATTTTTTACACATGCATGTAATAGATTTGGCATTGAGTTTATGACACGTTTCTTGTTCCTCAAGACTTGTTTCCCAAGGTAGCTTTCCTGGGAAGTGGAAGAGTGTTTGATATGTGGGGCCTTGTAGGATGTTTTTTTATTCTTGGGAATATTCTCTTGGAGGAGATTTTGCATGGTCCCCCACTTACTACTCTCTTTTCTACCTAGCCATGGGGTGAATAGTTTTGGCTTTGCCATTTATGCCTGCCATGATTTGCTGCCTCCCCTGAGAGCAAAGAATCCCAGGCAAAACTCTCCAAAACTATGAGCCAATGTAAATGTTATCTCTTTGCAAATTTATTACCTCAAAAAATTTTATAGTGGTGGAAAGCTAACACGTAACTATGTGCATATATGTGTACATACATATAGAAAACTTTCTACTCATCATATGAAATGCATATTGCATATCACAGAATTATATTTATCTGTCAAAATAACTTCACTAAAGCTTATTTCAAAGTGATAGCCTGATATTTTCCTTTTAAGCAAATGTTCCTAATTTTTTTAAATTCAGAATATAAACCTAAATGTAGCCCGGAAAAACAAAAACAACAAAAAACAAATAAATATTGTTTCAAAGGTCACTGGCAGAATCTACTTAAATTTAAATATAAATCTTAATTGTCTTAATTCACTCATGTACATGGTAATTCAGAGTTTATAAGCTTAGTCAGGATCACAACTATTACTGATTAAAATAATAATTTTCTTAAAATTAAGAGTTTCAGGGGCTGCGAGCATGGTTTAGTGATTATAACATTTGTCTAAAAAGCACAAATCCCAAAGTATGATTTTCTAGCACCCCAGAAGCCAGTATCGTGGAGCACACTTGTAACTCTGGCACTCAGGATGCTGAGGGCAGGAGGATTGTCATGAGTTCAAGTCGAGCCTGGGCTACAGAGAGAGTTCATGACTGAATGACCTAATAAGACCCTTTCAAACAACATTAATTTTTAAAAAATAGGGCTAGGGGAATGACACAGTGGTTAAAGCATTTGCCTAGCAAGCACAAAGCTCTGAATTTAATTCCCCAGCACCACAGAAGCCAGACAGGTGGTGCACACTTGTAATCCAAGCATTTGCTGAGACTGTAAAGATACCGTCCGGTCAAGGCTAGCCTGGGCTACATAGTGAGTTCAGAACTATCCCGGGCCTGTCTTAAAAATAAATGAGTGAATGAATGAATGAATTAAATTAATATTGTCAATGGTTCGTCATAATCTATTATGTAACCATAAGCACAAGTATATATTAGAATACCATAAATTATAGCCTTCTTTTTATTCTTGAAATTTTAATTTCTATCCGTGGAAATATTTGGGATGCTGGCATCAAACATAGGACAGTGTAAATCCTCTTGTCTCACCAATTAAATATCATGGGACAGTGGCAAATAATTCTTGATTCTCAACATAGTATAATCTTTCTGTATAGTTTTCTAATGAATGCAATGCTACAAAAACTAATTTTGATTCTCTTAAGGAGATGTATTTTACATATCACAATCACTAACAATTGGACAGCCAACTGTCACTTGCCATTAGTGCAAGCAAATTAAAGAAGGTGGAAATATTCTATCAAAGACAAATCAAATGGGATCAGCAATGTTATTTTCCAACCTATTCTAATCTTCTTAACTTTCAGTCATCTAAAAAATAAAACACAGCAGTATCATTGGAAGCAAGCAGAGACGGAGTGTGGTCCAAAGCAAAGCACTCTACTTGCGAGGTCCCATTCTCCTTTGAGATCGCTGCCTTCCCTCCAGCTAGGAGCATCATCCCTCTGCAGCTCTGTCGCCCAACGAAGTTCATCTCGCTTATCACTTCGGTTCCAGACTATGAAGAAATTCCTTGACTTTACTCACGTATATCCAGATTCTATTTCTGATTTCAGTCACCTCTACCACAATTGAACGCCCAAATTCCAGACCTCATCCTTAGTCTCTTTTTTGTCCACAATGAAGGAAGATGAATTTTTTCATGCTGTGTATATAATGATATCACTCCTTCTGCTCAGAGGTATGCATTTACCAGCTCCTCACCCAGGCGCACTCTAGTCTCATAACGAGTCCTACCTCTATCTTCATCTTATCTTACATTTTAAAATAATCAAACTGAGTGGTGCCACAGTGACGTTTACCACACGACTCCACAGCACTACTCCTACTGGTCTCCAGGTCAGGAACACCCTGGCTATTTGACTGATCCTCGAGGCTACATGTGTGCCAGTGTCTCTCCACAAATGTCTTTGATTGGCACTCTCATAAATCAAACTCATTATTCTGAGTTCTTTTTTCCCTTAAACGTTGCTACATTTTTATATCACTTTGTTTACATTTATAAAAATCTAATCTCTTTCCGGGAAGAAGCATTATCTTATTCAGAACAGGACAATTTGATATACTTGTATTAAAAGTGGGAGTCACGTTGTAAGCCATTTTGATAAGATTACACATCGAAGTACTACTTTAAAGAGTACAACATATTTGACTTTTGTCACTAAGCTCGCTTCTCCTTTATTGTGCTGGATTTTTACTTTCCACTTAAAAAAATCACAGTCCCATATTTTATAAAACAATATGTGTAAAGAAAGAAGCAAATAAATATACCATTTAAAAAGTCTCCACACCTCTTTCAGAACATTCTTAAACCACATCATCTCTGTGAGAGTTTCCCCACACATACTGCTAGCTATTTCAACACGCAATGCGGTTGCTCTCAATATCCCTTGTCCCAGCTTTGATCCCTCCAAAGTCTTTGCCAATACCTAAGTAATACTGTGCATATACTATTCTCCCTCTAACTTCTGAAATGAAAACTCCATGAACAAACTATCTTTTGTATTTTATTTACAAGACACATAAACCGTAAGTATTTGTAAACTGAATAAAAAAGTTATTGTCATTTAGTTTCCCCCTCAAGATAGAACCCGAGGCATGGGTTCAAATACAAGGATAGATAATTCTTGAATTAAAGTTGAATTAAAATATGGAAAGTTACAGATAAAGCCATCATATATTGGAAACACCACAGGTTGAAAACGCATTTAACATGACTAGCCTACTGAACTCCACATCTTAGTCACGGAGAAAGCCAAAGTTTCAGTGTTTACTCTTGTGATCCTGTGGTTGAATAGAACTGCAGTTTACTACGTGAGAGTGTGATATTGGATCTTACTAAGTCCGGGAAAAGATCAATATTCAAAATTAAGAGCTTGGCTCTTATAGAATACATATCGCTTTAACATCATCACAAACTTAAAAATTGTAAGCTGAATCATCATATTTCAGGGCCACTTGAAATGTTTGGAAGACTCTCCCAAATGTCATAGGTAGAGGACAAACAAGAAGGCTAGAAAAAGAAGGGTAGTAACTCAAAGGTTGTAGTTTCTAACGCAGTGTCAGTGTCAGCGATGGCGGCCTCATCCTTACGGAAAAAACAATACATGTGCTTCAGACTTACGACATCTTCTAGGTAAGGGATCTGAAGTGTTGATAGAACACTTTTGTTAGACCTCTTGAGAGACCAGTGCTCACCAATCATTAATGGCAAGTGTTATCAGCAACTCCTTAGGCAAACGAAAGCAGGTTGTAATAGGTGGGGGAAAAAGAGTTCACTGAGAAAGTAAAGTCCAAAGGATCTAGGCAAGGTGTTCAAAGGGTTTGCTAGAGTATTTTAAAGAAGTTCTGTGGTGTAGATATATTACACAAGATTGATACAGACTTGTTCGTGACACATAGTAAAAATGTCTTAGTGTGTACTTGAGAGACCTCATCTTTACAAAGGAAGTGAAGCAGTCCTACTCTCTAGATACAAAGAAACAACAACAATAAATTTTATAGTTTCCCCTAAACTGCCTGATACAATAAACTATCCATTTATGGTCAACTATGACCAGACTTAGAGTTGGTTCTAATACCACAAGTCATTTAACTTCACTTCATTAGGAGGTATACTAATTTGACCCTGAAGATGCTGAAAATTTTTAGATTGTTCAAGTTTTCTCTATACTGGTAAAGCTTAGGTCACATGTTTTAATGAGCTCTCATTTTATGAACTGACTCAAAAGCTCCAGGCCATGAAGATAATTTCTACAGAAAGTATGGGATGAAGTTAATGAAGCAAAAAAGGTAATTCCTATAAAGAACACAGGAAGAAGAACATCTCAAAACTTCCTAATGTGACTGAACACACAATGACATGTAATGTTATTTAATTAATATTTGCTTTGGATTAAGCAATTAGACTCTAGACAATAAATTTATGATATTTACATATTTTGTTACATTATAATTTTACTAAAGAATTCTGGGCTGTAGACCCTTAACGATTTTTGAAGTTATGTTGACTGTGATATTGCTAAATCAATAAAATACTAAGAATATGTTTGCTTAGTGGTATAAATGAATTATGTTTATACAGATTAATACTGTCTTCTGGAAAGCATTCCAGGTAATCCTTTTCATAGTAAATTTAATGATAGTAAAATTGTTTGAAGTTTCTTTTTACTATTTAATATAATAATTTATTCCTTGGTATGTTAGGTGACAATAATTCAGAATGGTAGGGTTTTTTTCCTGTGGCACTGCAAGCACCTATTATTGTTGTTGGTTTCTATAAATAAACATATATTTATATTTTAAATATTAAATGCACAATTATAGACAATTTTAAAACTAAAATACAGACACACAGTTACATGGAGTTCATATATATCATCCACACTATTATTTTTCTATATAAATAATTATTTAAATTACTCTACCTTATTTATTGTATATGAAATACAGCAAGATACAGTAAAGGTCGCTAACTGTGTTCATTGAAGGGATGATGCCAACTTGAGGAAGTTAGGAACCCCATCTCCATTAGGATTAGGATTTGTCAACCACCTAGATTGGGGACCAAGAACTAGACTGGATTAGAGTGTAAGTGACTTGTGGACTGGCCAAAGAAAGAAGAACACCCACCCAGATGTGGGAGGGTCAACTGGAATTCCAAGGGTATAAAAGGAAGGAAGAGGGAAGACTGACACAGCTTCTTCCTCTGGGAGAGCTCTCATCTTCGCAATTGCCTATGGATGCCGACTTGCTGCACATCACAAATCGTCAGCACAGATTCTCTCCAGTCTCGACTTGCCTGTTGTTGCTCTGCAGTTTCCAATCTTTAGGCTTCCGTCATCACCCGACAGCAGACTCCCACCTCATCAGATGTTCTGAAGTCCCAGTCGGGAGATCTACTTCATGGCTGAGCAGCCATCTTGGACCATCTCTATCCTTGGATTTGTGAGCCTTCCTAATAGACCTTTTTGTGATAAAATATGTAAATTCTGTCTCTTGAAAGAAATCAAGCTAATACACGGGCAATTCTTAAAGTATGCACTATACTTTTTAGGGTGTCACCAGTTGTCCTTTTCTTTTTCAAAGAATGTATTTTCATTATCATCATAACTGTTATAGTATTTTTAATTGTCTCAAAGCTTACCTGGAATGTTCTAGAAACATTCGCATGTGTAATATTTTCTTCTTATGCATTCATTTATAATTTGAAAATAGTTGGCAGGAAACTTAATTCAGATGTCTGGCACACATGTTGCAGACTGCGTAGAAAAATCACCTGAAGCATTAGCTCAGGAAGAGTCTGTGCTACAACAACACACAGATATTACAAAATACACACAGTGACAATAAGCTCAAAAGTATTTTGCTTGACAAAACTAAAATAGTTGGTAACATCAGCAAGCTGAATACAAAAAGTATAAAAGTTATAAACTGTCTAATATGAATAAATTGTAGCAAACAACTTTAAAAACTTCCTATAGTTTACAACTACTTTTAGAGAAAGTAAATATATTTCTGTATTGAAAAACTGTTAAATCTTCCTTTTGTATCTTTAAACATATTCCTCTTTGTTTCCTGAAAAGTACAGTTCCTACTAGTATGTTTTTTACAAGTCTGGTTGTGTTTTTATTGCTTATGAGTGGGTCAAGTATTGAGAAATTTAGAGAATACCTTCAGGAAATATTTTATAATTAGTTTTGACTATATATGGCACATTCATAACAGGAAATATTTTTCTGTGACAGAAAAATCTTCTGAGAACCAAAATAAAACTCAAAAATGAGTATTGTCCATTTCTCATCATCTGCCAATTTGAAAGAAAAGAACATTTTCTCTGTGAGAAAAATAATAGCTAAATTTTGATGAGTAAATTAAACATTCAGCAATCACTGGTACAAAATGGATAATTAGAAGCCTTCAATGGATTAGACACTAAACTGGAGACTCTAGCTGTGTAATAGTATAAACATTGCCTTGTTCTTTGCATGGTGTTATTTGCTTTCCAAAACAACAGTGACACATGAGATCATCTGGGTAAGTGATGGTATACCAGTTGTCCTGTGTAGTTTTTCAATGTATATGTATGGCGCTGCGGGGCAATTATGCAGGTGTGGCAGCCTATACCAAGGCTAAGACAATGGGGCCGTCAGGTGAGCAGGGAGGTGTGACACGAGGCAGACCACGGTGACCAGGAGTTGGGGTGACGTAGAGATTGTTTGAAAAAGTCACCTTTCAGATGGCTAAGGAAAGGTGATGGTGGGCTATCATGCAAAAGTGATGCAAACCTAATACCTAAGAAGTAGGCGGGGAGGGGACAGGCAGGTGGAAGTGATGAGTGTCCATTAGGCAAAGTGATGAGTAGAGAAATTAAACAGATAAGTTAATCTATTGAGAATGATAGGGGCCCAATTGCCTGATCGGCAAGTATAGTATGTGGATAAATTAAAGAAAAAAACCTTCAGGCATTGAGATAGAATTGGTGGGGTCAGTGTAAATAATTTTCTATTGAAAATATGTATCCACATGTGTATGCATATGTTATCTGCCTTTCTCTCAATCTTCCAAAACACTCGAGAAGCGGAACAATTTTGCTAGCTGGGAGCAAAACAATTCTCAGACTTTTAATTGAAGAAAATACGGGTTTAAAAAAATAACAACTGATTGCTATGCTGAACCTGAAATACATACAATATAAAACATAAGTTTGGAACATCTTATGCAAGAAACAGTAAATGCTAAAAATGATTCAGGTATATCAGAAGAACACACAGGGACTTACTGAATATAAATGACAACTTGAACATCAAAATAAATCATGACAATAAAGAAAACCAAAGTATTTATTAAAACAGTAATCCTTGAGCCCATATTGATCTAAATAAAACTCAAACAACTTCAAGAAAAAGAAAAGCATTTTCCTATAATAATAATAAAACCAAAGATAAGAATGAAATAATGGGAATAAAAATTCATCATTTAACTAATGTAGTAGAGGTTGAATCCCATAGGATGTCTAGGCTGAAGGACAAATATTTGAGGAATAGATTATTGACCGAGATTTGCAGTATCTTCCCATCAAATACCTATCCAGCACTAGACAATGTCTTTCTGGTGACAAAATGTGGTAGACATAAAATTGATCAGATAATCATAACACCGTCACCATTGCCAGGTTGATTCCTCCTGATGTCATTCACTGACACTGACACTTTATTTTCATGCATTCCCGCAAACAAGTTGTGGCTTCAGCTTAACCATGAGATGAATATCAGATAAAGCCCATATATACTTTATGAAATCTGTTAAGGTCACGAAAAAAAGGGGATAACTTCTTCCAACATTAAAGAAGTCTGGAATCACACTGCTAATACATTTTACTCACAATCCTGCATTGTGTCCAGGACCAGAAAGGAAAAGAAGATACGCCCTAAATGATATAAATAAAAACAGGTTGAGAAATGTGAGGTCTAGAATTAAATAGTAATATGGTACCAAGGTTGAGCTCCTGATTTAAATGTGGGGTGACTATCTGTTCCTGTATTCTCAGATATATCCAGATTTTTACCACTGAAAGTACAGTAGCATGGGGAACCATTTTATATACTATCTCTTGATGTCAAAGGTTGGGGGAGAATTACAGTGAACCTGTATCTTGAACTGGAAGATAGAAGACAAAAGGGAAGTTTATAGTATCGAGTGAATACAGCAGACATTATCTGCCTGCCATTGTCTCTTCTGCTCTTTTTGGTTCCTGGCCACTGATATTGAGGTTGATGACATGAATCTCAATTATGGGCCACCCGTTGTTCCTTCATGCTGAATGATGTGAGTTAGGGTGTGACATACACTCTTCACAAGCATGAAGTTATTAATAGCTCTGTGACATTACCTGCGGCTTGACTGTTCACACTTTATATTAAAATGGCTTCATATTTAGCATTGTAAATATCATCATGTTCACCTAGGAAAGTGAGATTAATCACAATGTCAATGGCTGCATGATGCAAATATCATAGAGTAAAAAAATACTGCGCTGTGTCAGTTTAAGATGGAAGGAAAGGAAAAAATGAATCAGAGAGATGAATAAGTAAAACGATGTTATGTAGAGATGAAACAGACAAGATGTGAAGCCCACAAAAAATTTCTAAGCGTCCAAAAAGTACACCGATGCCCAGTTGGAAAACAAAGCATTGGGTTGATTTGTGTATATCAAACGTGTTTTTCTAATTCAACTCTGGAAAAGAACAAATTTATATTATCTGAACTGGAGTTGCAAGTAAATATTTGTATTTGAAGGAAAATGGAGATATGGGTAACAAATGAAGTAACCCTGTATAGCACGAGAGCAATTCCATAAGAACTCACTGAGGAGCCTGTCTACCCTAGGACATCAAGGCATCTGTTTTAAAGCAGCACAAAACAAAGCTCCTCTCCTGCTTTTCAGTACTTGGGTTGGAAGAATTAAGGTTCAAATTTTACTTGTGAATTCAAAGAGAATTGTAAGAAAACTAAGCTGGGGTGAATCTCAATGGTTAAAGCATCTTCCTAGCATGTACAAGATGCCAGGTCCCAAGTATCCAGAAACACATAAAAAAAAAAAAGCCAGCATAATCACACATGCCTGTAATCCCACCACTCAGGAGGCTGAGGCAAGACGATTGGCCTGAGTTCAAGGCCAACCTTGGCTACACAGTGACCTCAGAGCCATCATAGACCATAGAACAAGGGCCTTTCAATAAAGAAAAGAGGATTTGTAAGAAAACTACAAAAGTATACAACGAAGAGTTGTTAGTAGCCTGCCAAAATTAAAATTATGCTTTTTGCCATATCCAGCAGACCAAACAAATATGAATTTTGACTAATTTAATTCATTCTGTGACATCTTATAAGAAAAGTTATTTTTCTTTCTACTTGTCTTCCACACAACACCGCTAAAAAAGGGTACAAGTTATATGAATGAAATATTGTGTCTTTCGATTTATTTCACAATTCCAGCTTCTTACATATGTGCACAATCAATTAATAAAGTGTTTGATTTCACAAAAATAGTAAAGAATATATTTTCCTTTTTGTGCGTTTCTATGTTTTGGCTATTGTTTTTGTCAGCTATAATAAATAAGCACATAAAATGTGCACTGTGACCTTGTATTTTCAAAATGTGTGCAAAAACCAGTGTCCTTCCCTAAGCTGAATGCACTGTGGTGAAAACTCATTATAAGAGACTGCAACAAAACTAAAATTTAGATTTACTTTGGTCAATATTGTTTGGTAATATTTTAGTTGGCTATTAAGCTCCCCACTCCCCCCCCCCAAAAAAAAAAAAGAACAAGGATAAACTGACATCAACCTGGATTTTCAGTGTTATGTGTAGGTTATCAGAAACATGTATACATAACAGCCAAAAAAAAAAAAAAAAACCCTAAATACTCACTATCATTTGGAAAGAGGATTACTTAAGAGCTCAAAACAGACATCAGAAAATATAGTGGATTTACCAAGATTTTTCTCTACCTCATTACTAGAAATATACTTTATTTGGAATCTATCATCAAGGCCACAAGCTAAAATTACCTCTGTGTCTTAAAACTATTTTCCCTGAGACATAGAGATTTATGCTATATAGGGTTATGTATGGCCTAAATTTTGAATTTGTGGACATGAAGGAGTTGACTATAAATCAACTTGTTAAGCAGAAATCAGTTTTGAAGAACTGAGAACTAATTCAAATAATTGTTTATGTAAGTAAATTTTTCACTATTGTATCTATATCCTACCATATATAAAAATTAACATGACACGTATTACTCTCTTAAGTTTAAAAACTAAAACTAGAAAACTATTTTTCCTCAAGTGTCATTTATTTGATTAGCATGTATTTGCGATGCACGTGGTTACATTAACTTTGGGGCATTGGAGTACGGACACATCACGGAATCATTACTGCAACTTTTTCTTCCCCATTCCCTTCCCTCAGCACTCCAGATTCTTTCCCCTTTCCACAAATCCATCTCTTCAATTCCTACCATCTCTTATTTAGCTCTTTTACTTAGTTAAACTTTGAGTTCCTTATATTAGTTCCTCATATTGAATCTTCTGATTCTGATTCACTTCACTAAACACAATGGTCTCAAGGTACATCCACTTCCTACAAACGACTCAACTTTATCTCCCTTTATGGCTGAGTAGTAGTCCACTGTGTATATGTAACATATTTTCTTTATCCACTGTTCTGTAATGAATATATAGATAGATAGATAGATAGATAGATAGATAGATAGATATAGATAGATATAGATATGTATCTATATATCTATATATATATATTATATTATATGGATACATGTATATGCAAATTCCATAATTTAGTTATGAAATGCGCCTTTATAAATGTGGCTATGCCCTTATCTCTTTTGCATGATGCTTTTAAATGTGGAACAATGGAATATTTGCTTTCAGATTTTTATAAGGAACCTACAACTATAAAACTCTTAGAAGAAAACAGTCATGTATCTTCATGACATTGATTTTGCACTAAGTTATGATATATCCCACCAAAAACATAACATTAATAGAAGACTTGTGACATCATAAAATGTAAGTTTTTACACAGTAGGGCACTGTCAATAAAACCAGAAAAGGGAGATTTGAGACCCTACAAGTGAGCCTAGACATCCAAAGCCAACTGATTTTTGAGAAAGGCATTACAATTTCATTTGCAATAAGGTAGACTTTTCAACAAATGATGCCAAAAAGATGGCATGGGCAGACACAGACCCCAGCACTGAGCTAGAGTCCAATCTCTACCTGGCTACAAAAATCAAATCAAAAAGGATAGAGAACTCAAGCGTAAGAACAGTAACAATAAAACTAGTAGAAGAAAAAGCAGGAGAAACACTGTAGCTCGCTGAAATGGGAAATGTCATTTCTTTCTTTTTAAAAACAGAATATTAATCACATAGTAAACAATAGCAAAGACAGACAAATGAGATTATGTCAACTGAAAACCTCTGCATAGCAAAGTAACCAGTCAACAGAGTGGAAAGATAGATACAGAAAAATGGAAGAATATGTTTGCAACTATACATCCGATAGAGGGCTAATATCCAGAATGTATAAGGGATACCAAAAACGCAAAAATATAATCAATAATTCACTTACAAAATGTGTAATAGATTTAATTTCACGAATCTACAGAAGACACAATACACAATTGTTAATAGCATTAATCATCAAGAAATGCACGTGGAAACGATGATGAGAAGCACTTCACCCCAACACGAACAGGTGGTATGAAAAAACATAAATAAGTAAAACTTAGAGAAAACGAGTATTGAGGAGGGTGTGAGGAATGGGGACGCTTACCGACAGGTACTGCCACACAAAGTGGGACAGCCAGGAAGGAAATGCTGTGGTGTTTCCCACGAAATCAAAACTTAAGCTACTGCAGGATCTAGCAAGTTTGCGTCGGTTGGGCGTCTGAGTCAGTGCCGCTGCTCCTCCGCGGCTCGCTCCTGCTTCCTGCTGCGTTGCTTGCAGGAGCCGGGAGAACATCCGTCAGCTGGCTAAAGGGATAGAGAAAACGCTGTGCCAGTAGACAATGGGATTCTTCTGCTGGCGGAATATTAAATGTGACGCCTTCATATTGACTTCAGAAATGATACAACCAGCAGAGGCCGAGCTGCAAGTCAAAATGAATACTGTTGCGCAAGTGTTCACTGTACTATCACAGGAAAGCAAAGGAACGTGTATTAAAGTCTGCAGGTGGTTCCGGGTCCGAAAAAGAGAGTGAAAGGTGGAAGAAAAATGCCTTACGGTCGCACGTGAAGGAAACACAAGGCATTAGTACCTCGTCTCTTCATAAGTAAACACAATTGCAATTTAATCTTATTGTATTTAAAATCTCTTTTCAAAAAAAAAATATCTCACAAATCCACTTTGGTGGCACACACCTGTAATCCCAGCACTGTGGAGGCTGGGGCAGGAGGGTTGCCATTAATTCAAGGTCAGCTTGAGTTGAGGACAAGCCTGAACTAGAAAGTAAAACCTTGTCTCAAAAAAAAAAAAAAAAAAAAAATCTTGCTCCTACACATTATATTTTCTTAAGAATGCACAATAATGCAATTACAAATTATAAATATCCAGTGAATATTTTACATAGTTCAAATACAATGCTGTATCAGAAGAAAGAAATTGTATAAGATATTGCCACATTTTCTTTGTAATATTCTCTTTATTTTTTCACTTTACTGATGTTAAGAGTTCTACTTAAGTTGCAGCAGTTATATAATAAAAAAAGTAACTACAGAATGATATGTAATTCCAACTAAATGCCTATTTTTATACGTAATATAAAAATAACAACATGTATGTGAATGTTGATTAATTTTTTGCATTATAAAAAGTCACCCTACCTAGGTGTTTTGTGGATGTAATGAAGAAAGTATTGTTGTTTGAGGAAACCTCACCCCTCAATATTTGAGAGTCAGGAATCGTTATGTCAGTACCATTGAGTGATTGAAAACCAGAGTCATGATTTTATATATATGCATGGCTGGGGGTGTAGCTCAGCTGTTAGAGGGCTTGCTAAGCAAGCACAGGGCCCTGAGTTCAACTCCCCAACACCACAAGAGCAGGGTTACATACTGAGCTCAGAACTAGTCTGGACTACAAGGCATGACCCTGTCTCAAAAATTCATAAAACTATATTACTATAGATATAGATTTTAATGTGTGCCTGTCCCGTTGCATATCTCAGTATAAAATTATGCCTCAATAAAAAATCAGCTTTAAAAATATCACTCTTCAGGTACCACATAGCAAAATCATTTTAATTCTGTGTTCCTTGTTCTCTGTCACAAGCAAATCTACATCTGAAAGTCTCCAAATAAATAAGATCTAAGTTCCACAGAAAACAAAAACAAACAAAACCACAAAAAAACAGACAAGCACGCCATTAGCTCTTTTCGCCCACAGCTGAGCCACACGTCCCATTGGATTAGTCCGCCCACGGCTGCCTACAGAGCAGTGCTGGGAGGAGTGGAGACCAACAACTAACTGCTGAACCCAGCAGACTGGAGAGCCCTAGGAAGGAAAGGACCCACCCGTGCGTGGGTGCATCACTAACCTGTTTACTTACAGTGCGCCGTTAAGTAAGGTGCGTCATATTCCTGAGCTCCGGATTTATTCTCTGCAAATCAGCAAAACCAGGAACTGTGTCTCATCCAGTTTTACAATTTCTTTAATTTCACAAATAAAGAACACAAGCACGATTATTGGTATCAGTGAAGGACACACCAGAGTGATATTCTGTTTGTGATCCACATTTCTAGGATCTGACATACAAAAGTCCTAAGCGTGAAGGGAGAAACCACAGATGTTTGGATGTTCACATTGGCTTATTACCAAGAGCCTGAACCTGATTGCTTTGAAACGAAAAGCAAACCACAAGTCTCTGGAGGACCAGGCCTCCCCGGAGAATTCTCAAATGTGTTCACTGTTGGCAGGTCTTTCAGAGTGTCCCTTTACAATCCGAATAACAGCTCATGTTTTGAGCAGAAATTCTGATTCATTTTGAAAATTCTTTTGATCTTTCAGACAATTTTACATATTTAGTGTAAACACCTTTTTATAAAACTGATGTCATGTTGTAGATATTAAGGTTGTTGAAAGTTTTATAGCTACAAAGATAGCTCTACATAGTGGTAAGCACAGAGACAAAAGTTTTCTTAGAATAAATTTGTAATTTTTAAAACAGTTGTTATCTTTTATTTAGATATTTATAAAATGTAAACAAATTTTAAAAGATGCACTTTAATCATAGAGGCATATTCTCACTTATTTCTTATTTTCATCAGAACATAATTCGACCAATATTTCAAATATGTATTTTGATACCTAGTCAACTTTGCAAAATATAGATTTCATTAATTTATAGTGAACTTCTGCTTGGAGTAATTCACAGAATAGTGAAAGATGAATGCAAAACTACTTTGATATCCATGCTAAACATTTTTAAAATGAATTCATATTTATTTTCATGTTGCAATCATTTAAATTATGACTCCCTGACTCAACCAGAGTTTCAAGAAAGTATGAAATCCATGCACTTAGGAGTATCAGCAGAGACTATGAATTTTTCTAGGTCTATGATTTAAAAATTGTATTCCATACTACAGGTAACTCTAAAAGACATCAATAGACATTTAGAAAACAAAATCATGTTGCAATCAAATTCAGGTAACAAAGTCATCCCAGATTCCCTACTTGCAGATCCATAATACCCATCCATATTTTAAAATTCTGGCAAGACACAAAGTGATACAATCAATAAGAAATATCACTTCTCCACTTCTTAAGCTTATCTGTCTTTACTATTCCTCTCTCTTCTCCCCCTTAGTGTTGGAGTTTTCTAAATCTAGGTCTGAGCTAACAATTTGTTGAACATCTCAGGTGATCATTAGTTATAAGGATATACCAAAGATGTATCCAATACAAGACTTTGTATACACCTTCTTTGCCTAAGGATTCTAGTCTCAATTGTACATCCTTATAAGAAAAATAAGATCATTATCAGAATAAATGATCATTGATGTCTTCTAGCCTTTAGAATAAATATCTTAGGCTATTTCCTCTTTACCTTCTCAATGAAAAAGTACCAGAGCTATCTAAAAATATTTATACCTATTAATGTTAAATAGTCACTATCTGAAGGAGGGAAGATTTTTAAAAGTAAAATTTCCTTTGAAGACTCACCTGGACCTTGGAAACAATGAACACTTTGATACCCATGCTAAATATTTCATGAATAAATTGATATTTATTTTCACATTTCTATTTTGGACTCAATTTCAGTCTGAAAGATACTCTCCTAGTAAAACCTTTCTATTAAATTTTGCTTTTCCTTTCATACTTTTTTGTATAAAAGTAAAATGTAGATTCAAGGAAGCACTTCAAGCTGGGAAAATCCAGAATCTCAGGGAAAATTTGCTATTCCTCATTTGTATCACTTCACTTGTCTTTTGGGCTTTATTCATCTATTGTATCATTTCATTTTTGTTTCTAATGGAGTATTTGAATAGGAGCTCAAGGTCTTAACTTTTTGCCACTGTAACTCAAGATCCAACATCCATAACTTAGGAGAGTGAAGATATATATTTTAGTTCACAGTTTCAGAAGGTCAAAATCCATCATGGGTGACTGGCAAAGGCAGAAGTACATGGTGAAGGCAGAGGCAGAGGAGGTCTTCCAAGCAACACAGGCATGAAGTCAAGTCAGGGAAGAACAGAACTACACCATTCTAGGTCCTGTCCCAGTGATCAGCCCTTTCCCTGTTAAGCCCCAAGCATTCACCGCTTCCATCCAGGCCCCAGGTCCCAACAATACACAGCTCCATAGGTATCCCCACACATCCAAACATATGAGGCTTTTGTGGGAAGCTTTAGATCTAAACCACAACATTCCACTCCAGGCCCCTAAAAGACTCATGTCCACCTCCTGATGCAAAATGCTCTTAGTCTTTTCTTAAGAGTTGCCAAAGTCTTAACAGTTCCAGCTCTGCTAAAAAGTCTGAGTCCAGGGTCTCCTCTGAGACTTAATGCAAATTGTTAGCCGTGAGCATCTGTACAAGTCAAAAGTTATATACTTTCAACGAACACTTGGAGACTGCTTGTACTCTACTGTACTCTGCACAGGGCAAATAATCCCATTCCAAAAGTGAGGAATAGGAAGATAGAAAGTAAGTAGACCAAAACGAGTTTTAAACACAACAGGACAAAGGTTAAATTCTATGGTTCTGTATTCAGCACCTGGGGTAAATGGAAGCAAGACCTGAGTGCCAAGGGACGTGGGTGGGCCTGCCTCTGCAGCATTGCCTCTGGCTACAATCCTCATCTTCTCTCTTTTATTCTAGCTGCATTCGTAGCCTGGCACTTTTCTCAGCTAACAATACACATACCTAGCATCTGTAAATTTCTGGATTCTCCGTTGCACAACTTCATGCACAGCCCTTCCAGGGTCATGCTGCCTGCCCTCCAAAGCCTTCCTCTGAAATCTGGTTGGAAGCCTCCATGAACCCACAACTCTTGCACTCTGCAAGCCTATAATGCCATGACAACATCGGCGTCTCCGAGGTCCACAACGGACTTGAGCAGTAGTTTGGCTTTCCTTGGACAATCCCTGTGGATGTCTCTAAGTTCTCAGAGGTTGACCCCCGATAAATTCTTTTTTCTCTTTTGCCCTACAGGATGGCCTGGAGTATTGTTCTTAGAACAAGGTCTTTTGCCTCTCCACCTTTTAATCAGTAAAGGATGAAGTCTTGTTGATTCTTGACATCTTAAGTCATCTTTTTTATAGTCCTACTTCCAAGTATCTTGCTTCCTTTTAATGCTAGTCTCTTTAACTTTCCTGTGCTCTTTTGTCCCAGCTCTGCAGACTCTCTCAGTCTGGCAAAATTGCCAACATTTTTATATCATTTTTTTCTTTGCCTTTTTTTTTTTTTTTGGTCTTTTGCCATAAAGTTGGCCAACAGCTGCAAGCAGTCCCAGCTGACAGCATGAACATTGGATGGCCTTGAGATTTCAGAGAGATTAAGTAGTTGACCACTCTTAATCTCAGTTTTAGGCAAAGTCTCCTGACCTGGGCAAAATGCCCATACAATTTCTGTCACAGCAAAGCATGCATGGTTTTTAGAGTAATTGCCAATAAAGTCCTCCTTCTCAACTGAAACTTCTTGAGCCCAGTCTGTCCTTTCTAATCCACAATTCTATCAGCATTCTGGTCTTCTGAGCTCTGAACAGAATCTCCCAACAAGCTTGGCTAACAGCACTTTAAGGTTTCTCCAGTCATCATCCTCAAACATTTCCAAACTCCTCCCACAAACTAGTTCCAAAGGCTTCTAAATCACATGTTCAGGTAAAGTCACAGCAAGAACCCCACTTCTTTGATACCAATTTCTGTCCCAATTATTTTTTCATCATTGTGACTCAATACCCAACATCCACAACTTCGGGTAGGAAAGCTTTATTGTAGCTCACATTTTCAAAAGTCCATTCCTGGGTACCTGGCAAAGGTGTAAGCACATTGTGAAGGTGGAGGCAGACAAGCTCATTAAGGTATTACTGGGCAGGAAGCCACGCAAGGAAAGAAAAGCAGAGCTAGATACACGCTTCTACGTCCTGTCCCAGTGATTTGACCCTTCCAGGGCAAGCCTCAGTTTTGCAGCCCTTTCAGTTTAAGCCCCTTGGATCTACCCCTTCCAGCCAGGCCCATCCTTCCAATGGCTCAGGGTTCCATAGGAACCCGCCACGTCCAAACACATGAGACATTTGGGGAACACTATAGATCCAAACCACAACACATAACTATTAAAATTATAAATTCCTTTGTTCTAATGGCAGAGTGTGGAGTGTGGGAGGAGAAACAGAAAAAGGATGTGCCCTCTCTCTACCCACCTCAGATCCTTGCTGTGTATTATCTCTTACAACACTCTCAAAGCTCTGGTGGGGTGTGGATTGTCATTTTCATGTTATGTGAAGTGTTTATGCTAGGACATACATTCTAAAAAATAAAATTGTCAATAATTATGTTCTTCAAATTTTTCCACAACATCAATAAATAACTTCAGTGCAAGAATATAAAATTCAGCTATTGAGACATTCATATACCAATAAATTCACTAGCCTTTCGGATATAGTCTATTGAGCCAGTTTTATTATAATTTAGATCCTTCTTTTTTCATTTAGTATATATATGTGCTTAAAATATGAATACAGTATATTTCTGTAGTCATTCAAGGAATAAGTTTGCTTAGTGCTCCTACAATTGATTGTGTCATCTGAGGTAATATATCATGAAGATAAATGAATTGGCTCATGGTTCTAGAGCTGGGAAATTTAAAATTGAGACACCAGCATTTGCAGAGGTTCTTCTCGAGTTCTTCCTATGGCAGAAGGCTAGAGAGAGGATGAGAAGGGGCATGAAACTGAAATTACCGTATCAAATATAGTTATAATCATCGTTACTCCCGTTGTGAGCATGGAGCTGTCACAATATAGGCATCATCTACTAGGCCTCACTTCCCAACCCCTGTTTTAGAGACTAAGTATCACACATGCTTTTGAGGTAGAACTTTGAGATCTTAGAGGACAGGCTGATAATTTTGCCAGTGGCAAATGCCAGATGATATGATAATTTCCTTCTGAAGATTTTATTCATTTAAGTAGAGTGCTATCTATCTCTCAGAAGGGAAGCAACAGTGTTACCCACTTATGCTGTGCATCCAGGGAGGAATGATCTAGCATTACCCAGTGTTAGATTTGAGATGAATTATTTAGCACCATCATGGCAGTACCTGATTGACTTGATCAATACCATTCAGTAAGATACAGTGTGACTCCACCTGGAAACACATAAACAAATGATTGGCTGCTGAAATCACAACCTGGCAACCTCTTGCCAACCTGTTAAGTGTATTTGAATGCTCAATGTTTAAACACTCACGCAGATTTACAGGCTTACATAAGCCAGTGTAAGCTTTCTAGTTCTGAATTCATTGAGTAACCAATAAAAGTAAATTACGACTAGTCTCATCAATAAAATCAAGTTCCCCACAACCTTTGGCGTATGTCAAAATGGTATTAAAGGTGGCAGCAACGACAGCAATTGAGCAAATGCTTTGCAGAAGTCACTAAGGGATTGTTCCAATAAAACTCTCATTTTTTAGTGGATTAAAATAGTGCATGTCTTTGGTACAAATTTTAATGACTCACTCTTCTATTTATCCAAGGAACTAATTTTAAATAAATTTTCAATTTTGTTTTGAGCAAAAGAAGTAAACCAAAATTTTCCAGTTGCCTGGAAGATTTTTATTTGAGATCAATCAATTACTGGAAAGAATCAATTCTCTCTATAGGCCCAGATGTGGTACTATCCCAGAAAAAAAAATGATGAATGCAAATAATTATTTGGCTTTATGCAAGAAAGCCTAAGTGAATAATTATTTCAAAGCCTTACGCATTTCTTATTTCATCTGCACATATTACCAGACTTCTATACCAGATCTGAAGCAGACTATGGTTTATGAAATTTATTAATAAGAGCTGTCAATTATTGAGAAGTAACGATGTGGCAGATATTGGACAAAATGCTTTCCATACATGAAAAAAAAAATACTTCAAACAGAATAAGTTGGTGAACTTGAGGGAGACTTTGCTAGCCCAACCCGTGGGTTATATGATTAGATTTTAAAGGTTTAGTAAGCTGCCCTCCCAGTTACGCTGCTCCAGAGCTACTGTCCAAGGGCAAGCAGGTGCAATCACCGAATGGGACCTTTGCACCAACTATGTCCCCAGCCCTCCTGAATATGAAGTGTGAGTTATCTGCATGACTGGCAGTACTCCTTTGCTTACTACTGCGTCTGGTAGACTCGGTCTTCTAAAGAAGCAGTGTAAGGGCAGCTGCACAGAGACAGGATGCTTTGGAAATACTCCGCCACCTGGAAAACCACAACAGATATGACTTGGTAATCAGCTCCTTCCCAGAGCTGTGATGTCTCACATGTCAGAAGTGGTAAGTAGTTCCCGGGCCCTGACAAAATTACACCCAAATGAAATCTCTTCCTCGCCAGGGAAACTCCAGAGCAATGAGTCACATTGATGCTGCGTTTACGAGCCATGCTCCTGAATGCATACAAATTTTCTTTCTGCCTAAAAAGCCATCGGTAAATAATTCCATGGGTTTGCCTAAGGAGGGTAACATGAATGTATTCTCTGTAGCAAATACTGAGATCGGGGTAAAAATTAAGCAAAAAATATTACCTGATACTTAGGCCCAAAATATCAGACACTCAGCAAGCTTAACTTTGGGAGGGCGACCTGGTGTTGATTTACGTATGTGTGCCCAGAAATGACCTTCCCTCAGGTCCCTCTGGGGCCTCCTGCCACTGCACGGAGTAGGGGTTTCTCCAGGGAGTAAAGAAATCACTTCAACCCCCGTGTGTCATTTTTTTTCTGCATGGCTCTTGGGCACGCACCAAAGTGTTGCAGAAGCCAGCTGAGCCCGGGCCTGCAGGGTGCCAACAGGCCACTCTTCCCTCTCACTGAAGAATAAACCTGCCTTGAGCAGAGATTCAAGAAAGATAAAGGAAAGCAGCCTTCCTTCCCTTTGGGGTTTTACCCCCGGCCATAGACTTCAAAAGAGTAACAACACGGAAAAATCAAGCAGAATTATAGTAGAGTCGACACAGTTTGTCACCCTGAGTCTAATTTAGTCAGCCAGCACAGGAAATGATCCACATCTTTCAACTTAGTTATCTGGTGCCACGTGGCGTATGAGCTACGGTCAAATTAACTGTTGTTGATCGTGTAATTGCTTTTCTTAAAATATTTTTCTATACATCGAGGTCCAAATTTCTCAGCATGTAATTCTAGGTCCTTTATTAAAGACTGTCCTCACACTATTTTTCTTGTTTCTGTATACTAAATGACTTTTATTTCCCCACTATCTTCTGCTTGTCAAATCACACAGATATTTTTCTCCTTTTTTCCTCTAGGAATACATCACTACCTCCTCCACGCCTTCTTCTTTTCGTAATTAATAGCTCTCTTAGCCCTCCTTGGGTTCTGTTAGCACAGTGTCCTTAACTAGAACACGCATTTAACTTAGTCTATGAGACAGGATTCCGTTTGTTCTAAACAGACAAATAACTCAACATTATGTTACAGAGTTTGCAGAAGGAGTCATTGAAAAATATCCCTTTTATGTTTCTTGAGCATGTTACAAATAAATAAAATATAGCAGGATCTCAATGAATATTTTTAAAATATACTTTATTGTACAAGTAACTTTTTATTATGATTTCAAAATTATTAGTGACATCTAAAGAGAACATCATATTGAATTTCCAGTCAGTCATGCTCCTAGGGACCGCTGACTCTCCCAACAAGAGAAAACTTTTTCATTTCCTGAGGAACAATCAAAACGCCTTTAACGTCAATGGATACTTTTCTCTTGGGGTTCCACAGGCACACAGTGGGAGGAGAAAGGTGTTTTCTCTTTCTGATTCAAGTGATATATTTCATAGCAATAAAAATTAATATTCAACCATGAATACTGAAGAGGAAGAATATTGACTGTATGTGACTGCAAAACTGTTCATAAAAAGTAAAAAAGTAGATTTTAAGGGAAAATAATCTTTCAAAGGATCCTTTTCAAAATTTCTGAGATGTGTATGATTTTACAGATAACTAACTTTTTCTATAAAACACTTCATCATTAAGTTTGGAATATAGACCTAAAAACTATGCCAAAGACTTTTTTTTTCCTCATGGAGATCACGGGAAAATTGGAAGGAATAGGTAAGTCACGACCGATGAAATGTTCATAAATTTTATATACTTGAATGTCTACTGTGAAATTTTATCTATTTAGTATAGACCAACATTTATATTATGGCAAATTTAAAAATGAGAATAATTAAAATCTGTATGCATTTATATATAGTGAGAACCACATACAATGGGGAAATCTTGCATACAAACATAAAGTAAGTAAATTTTTTTCAAAAGTATCATTTTTATTCTTAATAATTTCTAATTGCTTTCTCTTAAGTTTTAAATCAGATTTTTACTCTAGTTTTATCAAGTTTCCTAAAGTAATGTGATTAAATTCATGTTGATCCACACATTGCATTCCTCACATTTGATACATTCATTCCACAAAGGTAGCATTTTGAGTGAGTCATTTTTTTTTACAAAATGAACTGTGAAACTCACAAAAATCATAATAGTATCAGTCATCATACAAATAGCAAAAAGTACCTTGTTATTAACCTAATGTTTGGATTCACTAACAGGTTAGGTCTCTTTATTATGACTTCTTATTTATTTAAGGAATAAGGATGTTTCAGTTGTCATGATTTATGGAAGCCTTAGAAATCCAGTAGAATATGAAAATTATAGAATGATTCAGAGCATGTATTGAAAGTTATCCATAACACTAAATTAGTATCATTAGGAACTGGATAACTGAACTCATAAATTATGAGTATAAGGTTACAATGTTTCTAAAGTAGAAACATAACAGAAATAAAATTGATCATAATCAGTGCCCCTTATGAAATTAAAACATACACCTTTGCTATGATAAATTTAAAATATTTTAATTTACCTTTACGATCTTCAAATTAATTATTTAATTCAAAGATACATGAATGAATAGAAATAAGATGAATATAATTAAAATTTTAAAAGAGAGAGGGACAGAAACTCTCAGTGATAAGTGGTTTCTAGTGAAGAAAAATTCAATAAGCTGTACTGCAAAACTCCTTTCTGAGTTCTTCATGTAGACTTTGCCTCAGCCTTCCAGGAATAGCTCCTGTGCAGGGCACACTCTGTCCTCATGGAGATAATTTTCTCTATGACATCCATGTTTTCTCTATGAACTTGAAGTTTAAGAGTGGATTCTCTCTGGGAGCTGCCCATTTATTCATCTCATTTCTGTGTTTTCATGGTTGGAAACTCAAGGGTTACTTTTGGAAATGGAAAATACACTCTCTGGAGCTGTAGTGTCTTTGACAATATGATTTTCTCAAAATATATCTGACATTCAGTTTTTTACTTGCAATTGCCTTTATATATCAGTAATCATACCTAAACTTCTATTCTGGACTTGACGATTATATCAGCTTCTTCTAATTTCCAGGCCTGCTGGGTGGTCTTAATGCCTGGATCTTGTGATACAGAGGCTTCATTTTTAATATAGAGTGGAGACCCAAATTGTTGAATATTCTTGTATCTTTCCATCTCTGCTCACATACTTTAAAATTCAGACCCAGGTTTGTCTGTTTTATGCAATGTTTAGGTTAAAGAACATACAAAAAACCAAAACCGAACTAGGTAACGTACATGAACATCACTGCTGTATATGACAGCTTCCCTGGGAAACATTCTTCTAATAAGTAACAGTAGATAACTGTTTTGACACATGTTTGCTAAGGACACACAAGGTCTCAACTTGTCTTGTTGGAGTCTGTACTTATTACTGACGACTAATCCGAAGTCACGTGTTTCACAGGTTTTCCATGCTGTATTCATTTCTAGTTTCAAACTTTGTCTCAGGCGGGGATCATTGGGGAAACATATTGTTGCTATTTTAGATATTTTCAGTAGAAACACCAATAGAGGAAAATGAAATGGGCTTTAACAAAACTTTGTAAGGGATAAAAATCATGTTCTAGCCTGAATCCTTGAAAACTTCAGGAATAGAAAACTAGCTCACCTAGAGCTACTTCCTTTAAAACCACAGCCAGGACAGTTTCCTTGAATTTTACAGTTGCCACTATTCTCATAGGACTCCAGACAACATGACAGTAAAGATAAGACATTGAGGGTGGTGTTTCAAGGAATGCAGATTCAGTGCGGGAAACCAATGCAACTTTCAGTGTTTTAACACCAACAAGCTGGAAATGAAAACACTTAAATCTGTTTTAAGAAGATGATGTATAGGGCACTTCAAAGGGGTCAACTGTACTTTAAAATCTTCACAAAAAATTTCCCTTACACAAGTTAAGGCAAACCAAGGACACCGACTCCATGGAAATGAAGAATGTGAATTCGAAAAAATACATAGTCAACAAAGGAAAGTGGAAAATGGCTGAGGCCAGGTAGCTAATAATGGCTACAGGAAAAGTGAACACTAAAGATGTTCCCCAGTACTCCTGTCCTGGTTATTCAATTAAATGTTGCTCTAGGTTCTGCAGAGGAGGGATTTTGCTGATGTAATTAAGGTTCCCGTTCTTAAATTAGAGAGATTATCCTGGATTATCCAGGTGAGCCACACACAAATCTTTAAAGCAAAGAATTCTCTGGCTGGAATCAGAAAAGATGCTGGTAAAGAAAAAACCAGGAAGACTTAGCGCTTGAAAAGATTTCAACCTACTTGCATAATTTCAAAGAAGGGAAAACTAAGTCACCTGCCCAAGTCTAAAAGCTGAGGTAACCTGAGAGAGAAAAGTGAGACTACAGTGCAAAGGAGTTGGAGTAAGGAGCCTAGCAAATCTCAGATAAAAAGAGCCACTAACAAATCACTAATAAGAATAAGAATAAGAATAATCACTAATAAATATAACATACGAATAAGTGTCTCTAAAACATAATCATACTAATGTTTTCTCTATATCTTTCTAGCTACCTGGCTGATCCATTAAGTTTGCTCTACTCTCTCTGTAGTTTCTTTCCAACTACAATGGAAATCATTTTTGTGGACAATAAGATTCTAAATCTTTCTGCAAATACAATTCCTGTTGATGTCTGTCAGCTTATACCTTCTATTTCCCTTGTTTTAATAATGGCCCTGTCAATAGGAGACCATAAGCAGGTCAACAAACACTATGTGTGAGCAAACCCCATCTCCTTGGGTGTCCCTGCAGGAGATCTCCAAAGGAAAGCTGTGCTTTCCTTCATCTGCACATTGACTTTTTTTAAAACATATGCATGCAATATTTTCTCATAATGAATTGCTTCTGTATTACAGACTCAGTTTCCATCACCGGAAGTTATTTCTTTCATTGTACAGGCCTGTAATCCCAGCATGTTGGGAGGCTTAGATGAGAGAGTTGCATGTTGAAGTCCAGCCTGAGAAACTAAGCAGGACTCCATCAAAAATATATTAAGGGGCTGGAGAAGCAGTTTAGAGTCAAGAGTCCTGTGTTCTCTCCTGCATAGTAAAAACAAAACAAAAAAGTCATCCAGTATTTCTATTAGCTGGTGGCCAGATTTTGACTGATTTGACTGTATCTGATTAATTCTTTTTAAAATCTCTACATTTTCTCACCCTGTTTTCATCTACAAACAGTTTGTCTTTTCCCAATAATGTACATCAGCACGACTAGAGTATGCACACAATCTCTAAGTGCTTTCATGTTAACTTGCCAGTTGTAGAGAGCCCGTGGTGCTGGATAAGCCTTCCTAAACTGAGAAATACAACCGCAAAAACAAACAAACACATACAAAGCCTGTTAGCAGGTTGGTGGCCGCCTGTGGAGCTTCCATCCTCTGACAGTGTGTCCCACTCTCTCGTGTCTCCCACTGGGACTGCGCTAAACAACACTGCAAGAAATTTAGCTCCAGATTGCAGTGGATGCTAGGAACCACTTCAGGGCACTGCCTTCCTCCTTCCTCCAAATGGCAGTATTCTCTGAGAAAAAGGCTTTTAAAAAAAGAAAAGTAGAGACACTACTAAATTTTCTGTTTGCAATGTCAAAACTCTATGTCCAAGAATTGATTTGGTGATACTTTAAGTATATTCAAATTGGCCGAGCCAGTGACAGGCATGTGAAAACGCACTCGTGATATAAAGCAGACGTCAAGTCGATCCATTATGTGTATTTGGCCTGAATAACTCAAGGGCCTCATATCTGGATTATTGGGGAAAAAATCTTTGCTTATTTGCTTACTTTGTGGAGAGAGAAGCTTTCAGAAGGACATTTCCTATCATCATGTTAAGTTTTAATATATCAAAGACAGTAAAGTTAGCTAACAGAAAAGCCAAGAACAATATTAATCCAAAGTTCGAACAGTCTGCATGTTTTAAGTTAATTTGTATTGATATCATCATGCGGATTTCTTATTTTCCTTAAAAAATAGGGCTAATACTTGAGAGAGAACTCCAGGCATTTTCACTACAAAATATCAATTTCCCCTTGTCTCTTTTAAGATCTGGGAGAAGAAACTTCAGACTTACTGTGTGGACCAATCTCTCCCACTAGCGCGTGGAAATGTTCTCTCGTGTCACCTGGATGAATTCTGAGCCGAGAGATCCCGAAGAAGGGAGAAAATATATTTATTTTACTTTGGCTCAGGTTCCCATGGAGAAATAATTAGTTTCCTAATTACTACAGAGGAAATTTAGGTTCCCAAACTAAAAAGAAGGTGCTGCCACCTTAAGCTGTGACAGATCCCAGAGCAGGTGACTTAATGTACAGCAGAAGCCCATGGGAGGTCATTAGCTGGCAGCCCTTCCGTTGCCCCTTTTAACATTCTTTGTGAACATTTTTTTCAATATCCACCTATGCTTATAATGTGCTTGAAAATAAAAAAAAAAAACTTTGTTTGGTTTTAGGGTTTTTTCCCCCATTTTCTTGTATCTATAATGTCAGTCAACTAAAATTTCAATACAAATTAATATAACCCTTCAGGCCTCAACAAAAGAAACAATAAAATATTAAGATGCAAACTTATCGAGCAGAAACCTAAGGTAAATTGGGATGTGGCCCAGATTGGTGGTTCATACAAAGGTTCCTGGACTTGTGCAAGTCTCAGCAAAAACAAATCCTCCAGGGCTTCAGGAAGCAACAGCACAACTGAAATTACAAGGTGTGCTAGAAACATAGGATGCATTTTAATGTTTGTAAGGTTATTACAGTAAGATATTGCCAATAATCCCCACAATCTGTGGGTCAGACACACGTAGCCCCTTGGGCTAGCTACTTCCCGAACCAGTTCTGAAAGTTACACTGTAGTGGTAACCTTGACTTCCTGGATTGATTCAGAACATTTTGCCTTTGGTGAAAAGCCAGAAGTCACATGGTGCCAGATCTGGTAAGTTAGGTAGGGACACACGGTTATACATTTTTTTACGAACACATGTTTCAACTGAGCAACATTGGCATTCGTCATATTTTTATCTCATCTTGTAAAAAGACATTGAAAAAAGAAAGCTTCTACAATTACTTCAGAAAGTAGCAAGAATGATGGAAAAGGTAGAAATGAAACATGATCAGTGTTTTGAGAGCAAGGGCAATGTGTCTTTTACTCTAATAAATTATTACAATTTTAATCCTTCATAGTTTTTATCTCATCTTTAATAGGTATCTTTGACTGAAAATATTTACTTAAGATCTTTTGGATTAAAACATGATAATTAAGCCCAACTCTGGATTACTTTTTATAACCAATTTGTAAAATTCTTTATTCATTTATATTTTACAAAATAACTTTTTCTTAAGAATTAACCTAAACTCTTACTTACACACAGTAGATATTATTCAAGGCTTGGTGGAGGGTCACATGTGCTTTAATTAAGGCTTTTAAGAATTTGGACAATTGTTCTCCTTTATATTGATTTATGAAGACTGCAAAAAATATATTAATGCAGGTCATTACTTTGACATGTTTTATGTTGTGAATTGGAAAGAGGAGAAAATAGATAAGCCCATAAGAACGTCAAATACTTGAAGATACGATTTCAAAGAAGTAAGGTTGATATGAATTAAAGAATTAGATGTGTCCAGTGACAAGAAAAACTCAAGTGTATTGACTTACAAAACAATCTAGGTATGAAATCAACCAGGTGTCAGACTGTTAATTATCATTCTATGTAACCATCACAAAGAAGAGATTCTCGATTTTCTGAATACTTTGGAAACTTGCCCATAACTATATGCTTCCTCTAATGAGGACTCTTTTCACATGATTTGTTCTCAAATGTGAAAGGAAACTACAAAATAAGAATTATTCTAATCTAAGGAAAGACTATAGACTCTATTTCTTCATTTAAATGTGGTTCTCTTAAATGTGTAATTGGGGCCTATTAGAAATATTTCAGATATCAGCAAGGTATTTTCCTAGAAAGTAAGGAGATCTGGGAACTCAGTGTTACCACTGTCTTCTGTGAAAGCATATACAAGCCATAAGTTAACAGAGACACGGCAGAGACCCTATGTGAAAGTCTTAGATGGGTGACTTAAAATCTGCCACCGCCAGACCCATGGCTATGAGGTGGGACAGCCAGATACTCTTGTTTAAATCTCCTGTTTCAGGGGTACTTGAGCAGCACGGAACACCTGTCAGGTGTTAAATGTGACCCAGAGAGGGGACTGCAGGGGCACGTAAAGGACATCAGTGACCTCACCTTTATTTGAGACTGCTGAAAGATGGCCAAAAGGAAACACAAGAACATTTACTTTCCTCTTAAGCAAACACAGCTTAGGGGTTCAGTAGCCTGGACTTCTCAAGTAAGGGAATCTTAATGAAAAATGGCAATATGATATCCCTATGTGTGGCCACAAACACTGAGAGAGAAAAATGACAGCGAATGAAAGATCTTATAGAAAATATGCTTTAAGTAGAAACTTCAAAATGTCCTCTTCTTTGGGAAAGTTGTAGCAACGTGGTACAGCACACAAGCCAGAAAGTACTGTTTTCATTGTGTGCCTCTGATCTTGCGATAAGGTGCCGGAGTCTGAACATATGAAAAAGCAACAGTGATAAATGGAAAGATTAATGTCCTATGGAAAATGGAGTACTCAGTGTGAAGGCACACATGAAGGCCTTTCAATGAAATTCTGATATCAGAAGTTTGTGATTTTTTTATTTGATAAGTAAAGGCAAGACATTGAGTAATTTGATTACACTTTGCAATATGTTTACCTTCTTAACATTTCTTCATTGAAATTCAAGATCTATCTAGAAACTGAGAAAAAAACAAAAGCTAAAGGACCCCCAACTCTTATTTATGAGACTGTAGGAAGCAAGATTTCAACTAAAAAGCAGATGTCTAAAATACGGGTGTACAGACTCCGTCATTGTTTTTAATTTTAAATATGTTTCTTCTTTGGATCTTTCAAAGGAAAATTTGTATACACATTCCCTTCCCTTGTTCCACATAGTTCATGAAAAGCAAGACGCTTCAGTAATAACTCTGCACCTCATTGCTTTCTGCTTTTCTTAAATTTTAAAATACTTGTTTCTTGGAGGACAAAATAGTTGGCTCTACTGCCTAACTTAGGCATGAGTCTCAGTAAGCAATGCTAGGGGAGATGCATATGTATGGAAGTATTTTATTATTTTGAGACAAATTCTTGCTCTGTAGTCCAGGCTAGTCCAGAACTTGCTATGGAGCCCTGGCTGACCTCAAACTCAGAGCAATGCCCCTGCCTCTGCCTTCCAAGTACTAGGATTACAAGTGTGCACCAGCACACCGAGATATTATGTGATGCCAGGGAATTGAACCTAGGGCCTTGCGCTTGTTAAGGAAACACTCTAACATCTGTGTTATCACTTCAGTCCCATGTACCTTGTTTCATTTTATTAATTTACTTATTTTGAGACAGAGTTCTGGTCTGTAGGCCTGGCTGGTTCTGAACTCACTGTGTAGCCCAGGATAGCCTTGGACTCAGGGCTATCCTCCTGCCTCAGCCTCCCAAAAGCAGGGATTGCAGGCATGAGCCAGTGCAGCCAGGTTTATGTGGTGTTGAAAAATTGAACTCAGTGGTTTTAACCACTTTGCTATTCCTCTAACCCCCCAAGTACTCTACCAAGAAGGGATTTTTGGAGAAAAACTCAAAGAGAATGGAGGAAACAGCACCATAAAAATAAAGAAAACAAAGACAAAAATATTTTTAAAGGGGGAAAATTTAACACAATCCTCTCCCAAAACGTTGGAGCACTAGTTATGCCTCAACATTTGACTTACGACGGGAAGCTGGGCTGTCATGTTTTCCCTCCAGGCCTCGAGTATGGATTCCCCTCACCCTCCTGGTCCTGCACCTCCATCATTAGCTCCCAAGGGCTTTCAGGCTGTTGGAGGCAGATCAGCTTCTAAAGCTTAGAGGTGATTTCTTCACTGATCACGTTTGTCAGCTGAGTGGCTTAGCTGACACAACGTGATTTTCTTACAGCTATGGAGACTGGAAACCCACAGTCAAGGTGTCAACTGACAGCTGTCAGCTGGAGTTTTTCTCCTAGACTTCCAAGTGGTCTTAATCTGTCTCTCTGTGCTCTAACCTTCCTTCCTTACAGACACCAGTCTGATTGCATCAGGACTCACTAAAACAGACTCGTTTTTACTTCATTGCTTCTTTTAAAGATCCCTCACCAAATCCAGTCACGCTCTGAAGTACTAGTGACTAGTCTCCACACCCAAATTGAAGCAGGAAGGCCTGAGATTCAACCCATGAGGAAGCCGCCAATGAAAGTCGTTGCAAATAAGCGTGCACAAAATCTGAGACACGCACTCAGACACTCATCCCTCAGAAGGGACTTCAGTAGATTTGGATGAAACCAGGTCAACATCCTCTCTGCTCCCAAGTACTCGATGCTTTTACTCTCTACCTCACCAATGCTGTCCTCACTGAAGACTTCGGATCGGCTTTCCTCCAGTATGATGTTATTGGTCAAATAGAAAAAAAAAAATATTTTCAACTCTAGTAAGATTCTTAGCTCTTCTGACTCATGAACCTTTGAGCCTTTCTACCAACAACAAATCTTCATGATGACCTGCAATCATCCCACCTCCGCAGTAACAAGGACCACCGGCGTGTCTTCCTTCATCGTCTCACACTCCTTGGTCAGCGCCTGCCCATTCCTTGCCCCCCTTCTTAGATCACACTGAGGGTCCCATCTTGGTAACTCTTCTTACGTTTATCAATGAAATGGTCCTAACATTATTTTCCACCAAATTTACTTAAGATTCAGTTGAACTGACAGCATTAGACAAACATGCTTTATTTATTGGGATTGTTTCAATAGTTTTGATAACAAAATTCCCAAATATGAATGTCTTCAAATGAGCAACTTCTCTGTGCTATAAATTGATGAGTAATAACTTAGTTGAGCCTTCATGACTACATACCAAACTATTTTCTCTTAACTATTTTATAACAGTTCATTTTTGATGCTCCACTATACTAAGAGATTTCAAGCACACCTAGGAATATAGAAAACTCTAAAGGGAGAAAAAAGCTCTGAATGCACAGCATCCTGGAAAAGAAAGGTGTATAGTGTAGAGTGGCAGAGCTTACTCTTGGGGTCCTAATGTACCCATGGCACTTCCCATCAATTACCCTCATGCTTCCATTGCTTTTTCACAAATTCAATGAAAATAAGACAGATATAAAATTACATTGTTAAAATCAATTTTACTACAATGTAACTTTACATTGTTGTCATTTCAAAAGAAAATATTAATGTATAGAAATAAGTTGAAAAATGGAAAAGTGCTGTGAAGATATTTTAAATAACTGCCTATGGAGTCACGGTCTATTAAAAAAAGTATGTTGTTGGGCCATTCTTTTATTATAAAATATTTAGTATTGTTCAATTTTTAATTACCTACATTTGTTACGTCAACATAGTTCCTTAAACAAAAGTGAGCAGATAAATATAAGAAAAGCAAAATAATGATTATGTTCCTTTTCTCAAAGATTTTCAATGGTGCTTCCAAAGGCATTGAAGTGGGGTCTGAACACACAGTTTATAAGGTGCTTCATGACCTGATATAGCTTTCTAGACCATCCACAGGACACAACACAAATTATCTTTTGGTAAGTTAGTATGTGATAACAACACCCTAAATCTCAGTGGCTTCGAAAATAGGTCAGTGGCTGTGGGTTGGCTATCGGGACAAATCACTCAACCCCATGCTTAAAAGGGGTTATGGAGGTGGGATACACACTTCCATTAGCTATATTGTATGTGCTGTACTGGTTTTTGATTGACTACTGCTTGTGGAAAACACACACTCAGCATTTGTTTTCCACCAGTGAAATTCTGTGATCCAACTTACAGAAACATCAGAAAGTTCTAGTCAGGCACATAAATTGAGTCCCAAACAGAGCACTGGTAAGTATTTGGTCTCCAACAGATAGTCCCTACATTAATTGAAATGTTGGTTTGCAACTAGCAATTTTCGAGAATAATGTGATCTGTGTTTCTGAATACAGTTGTCACATAGTTGAGTACAGAGAAAGAGGAATATGAATACTAGAACATATATGTTGTCATGGCTGTCTCAGCAAAATATAAGCCCTGTGCGTATAATCTCAGAACTTTGGGATGCGGAGGCAGGAGGATCTCATTAAGTCAAGACTGGAGTGGGTGATTTAGTGACTAGCGAGAATCTGTCTCAAAAATAAATAGTAAAAATGAACTGGGTACAGCTTTTTGGGAGAAGTCCTTGATTTAATCCTTAGCATCAATTAAAACAAAACAAAACAAAAATAGGCAGTATGACTTTAAGAGCAGAAATACATTGTCACATTAATGTGGAGTCAGGGAAGCCCAACATGAGTTTTGTTGAGAATTCTCTAACTTGCAAATGGCTTCTTTGTTTGCATAGAGCCTTTCTTCTTATGATAGAATTCTGAAGAGAGACAGAGAGGTAGAGTCACAGACAGACACCTTATCCTCCAAGTCCCTACAAGGCTACCAGTTCTTTTAATTGTAGTTCCAGCCTTATTTCTTCTTTTAGCCTTAATTAGTTTACAAAAGCTTTACTTGAATGGCCAGGAAATTAAGGAGGAGGGTGTAACCACACAAACCACTAGGAGGACACATTTCCGTCCTAGCAGTAAACCATAGAGAAGGAGTGAGAAATAAAATGAGTGTGAATGAATCACTCTATTTGGCACACTGGCACAATGATGAGAATGTGAGCAAAGAGAAGGGCCTGTGTCTTGCAGACCCACCCAAGGGTGTAGAGAACACTCTAAGTAGAAAAGGCCTCTTAGCACATTGCACACTTTGAAAGGACTGTGGTTTTTAGCACAACAGTGTGCTTAACGTTCAATTAGCCTCATGCTTCCAATGCTTCCTTATGAGTTAAGTGAAAACAGGATAAAAAATTATATTACCAATATCATTTTAAACAACACGAATTTATGTTAGGCTCCCATATTAAATAGCTGGAAAGGGAAATAGAAATGCATAACAATAAGTTGCAAAATTGAAAAGTTCCATGAAAATGTTTTTTAAAAAAAAAACTTGCCCTTCGGATCAAGAACTAGAAGAAATTATGTCTTTTTATACTCGTGTCTTTCCTTTATCCATTCAGACACATTTCCTTTCAATCTCAGAATGTAAAGCGTACTTACTAAATTTCCAGTCTGGGTAATTAGTCTTTAAGGTACACAGATAGATTCACAGCAAATTCTTATATTTTACTCAAAGTAAATAGAATTCTGTCCTTAAACTATGTGATAGTATTTGAAAAATAATTCATTTCATGAACATATTTAAATCAAATCTTCTATTTGGTTCTGGAAAAAAATTAAAGAATGAAGGAAACAGAAAACACACTCCTCAACTAACTTTTGTCGGTCATCTCACCTTGTGCTGGTATGTAGACAAGGAAAACATCACTGTATAAAATAAGATCCTTGCAACGTAACTGTCCCCAGAGATCCTGGGGTGTCCTTCACACTCCAGCTGTAGCCCTGACAATCTGGTGAATTCTGGAGAGCCTACAATGCCCCAGGACATAGAAAGAGCCTTGGCACTGTTCCTGTTCACATAATTATACTGTTTCTAAGTAAAATTTCCTCATATTTTCAATTAAATACACCACTTCATCTTCGCAAGTCCCTGTAGGCCCGCCCACAGTTGCTCCATGCTGGATTGTTCTTCATTCTCTGACAACTTGGAAAGTCTGTGAAAAAGCAGCTGGGAAGAAACTGCGTAGACGTAAAGCGATGGCAGTTCCATCCCTGATCTGATGACGAGCAGTTCTGGGGATCCACAGACCTTTAGTCTCTCTGCCGTCGCGTTGGTAGCTTGCTTGAAATGATATTTGAACACTGTCCAAACTTTGGTTGTCGAATGATGTTTCTTGTTTAATGGAAGAGATGATTTTTTACATCAAGGAAGCAGAATCTAGATAGATGGGTGATTGTAGGGAATGAATGGTGAAAACCACTCGTATGGAATTGGAAATGGTCATGAAACCCCAGGGAGGCCGTCTGTCTTCTGAGTGGTTATAACAGACCAGAAAAGGCGAACTGGGAGTTTACCTGTATGTTCTCAACTCAGAGGAAATAACAGTGGTTCTAGCATAATCTCAGCAATAAATTTCTGGCTGCATAGAATAATAACAGTGAATCATACAACTACCTTCAAGAAGATGTATTTTTGAACATTTCAAACAAGTGTGCTTTAAAATGTGTATCAATGCTGTCCAACTTAATTCTCCAAACAACTTTTCAAAAATAGTTCTGGACAGCCACTAGCTACAACTCACAGTAATCTTCTCGCTTTGTGATGTTTTAGTAATCTTAATCTATAAAAGTAAATTCAAGCCTCTAATTTTATTTTCTCCTTTATATCACACCTAATGATCTCCTTTCAGTTAAAACATATGATTCTGAAGGTTTAGACAATTTTTGCACTTTCTACAGATATTGAGGGTAGATTACATAAATACATGCAGATGAAAATATTTCAGGCCGTGAGAGTTAATAGATCTAAATTATCCTTTCCTTGTAATAAAAATAGTTAAATAATACGTATTAAATTTTTTATCACTTTATTTGGGAAAATTATAGAAGGGAAAAGAAGAAGGATAGAAAGAAAAAGAATGGGGATACCACTTCTGCTAGTCAGAAGGGGGACCTGGAAATGTGGGTTGACCAGATGATTTTTTAATCAGTCTGTAGTTAACTTTTCCCCCTCTGCTGTAGAATTACTTCCTAGAAAGAGAATTTCCTTCCTTGTCCTCAACTTCCTTTTGGCCCACTTTTCCGGATGGGTTATGTCATGAAGGAGAGAAAGCCGTTTCAATCCAAAACAGCCTTCGTCATCTAGTATAAGAATAAAACTTCTATCTTGAGAAGAGGACAAAAAGATACGGGTGTTGGAGGAATATTCTATTAATATGGAAGTTCACAGCATCAGGAGGGTTATTTTCTGGCCGCTTACGAGATCTGTGAAGGTACGAATATGAAATAGAACCATGTAAAGCTGGTAGGCAGAATATAATCAGGGATCCTCTAACTGCCAGCTGCAGATGAGTGCTGGCTGGTGGTGTACACTGCTTTAGTCCTTGGGCTAACTCCCACGTGATGACAATCAATATCTCCATTTCCCATAAGAGTGGGCTGGGCAAAGAGGAGAGGGGCAATGCGCGTTTAGTAATTTCAATTGCTTTGTTGTATAGAATTAAAAATTTTAAAATGCACATTAATATTTATGTAAGGAAATATAATATTCAAAAATAGGGCATGGGACACAAGTTTTCTTTACTTAGGAAGACCACAAGGATATTGTACACTTGTAGAACAGTCTTAATTTAGTGGCAAATGGGAATATGCGATAGCCTATTTGGAAAATCAAAAGTTCAGAATGGGGTAAGTCTGTTTACCAAAGGTCTACACTCTTACAGATATAAGAGAATATAATAAATTAGAAAAAGAAATAGCTCTTGTATGTGTCCGGTTGTATAGCAAGAGTGTATCAGTAACTTTATGTGGTTCTTGAAATAGAACAATAAAGTGAATACTGATGTCTTATCCATAAAGTTATAAAGAAAGAAGGGAAGAAAAAGAAGGAAAGAAAGAAAGGAAAGGAAGGAAGGAAGGAAGAAAGAAAGAAAGAAAGAAAGAAAGAAAGAAAGAAAGAAAGAAAGAGACAATTTAAAAAGAAAGTAAAGGAAATTATGTATACAAATACCTCAAAAAACGTGACCTGACTTGAGTCAGGATTGCTTTCAGTCCAAAGCCAGCCTGAACTTCAAAATGAGTTCAGGAGCAACTTGGGATACAGAATGACAACCTATCTCAAAAAAAAGAAAAGATAAGAAAAAAGAAAGAGAAAGAAAAGAGAAAATAACAACAACAAAAAATAAAACAAAACCTAACTTAAGGACTTGAGAATGTCCAAAGATCAGAGCAGATATATGGAAGCTCTAGCTTTCGCATGTACTGTGAAAATCTGCAAAGTTCTGAAGATTGTTTTTCAGTAATTATGAGTAAAATAGAGCATTGGCTGCAACCTTGGATGACTCAAAAAAGTATGTTTATTAGATTTTGGTCTGATATGATTATTTTTATTTATATGTAAACACTGATGTGTTCTGCTCAACTTCAGATAACTGGTCAACTCTCCATTCCTCATGAAGGATGGATGTGAGCTTCTTAAATATTTCACAATCTAAAAAACACCATAAATGCAGTCATTGTTATATAAAAATTTGAAACTGTAATAGTTTTAAGTAGATTCAAAACTGTATTAGAAACTAGAAAATGTCAAGAGACAATTCTACACCACAATGAACTGCACAAGAGCAAACATTACAATGTTAAAAAGGAAATTTATCCATATGTCATGATTGAAATTAACACTTTGATTTGAGTCAAAGAAATGAGCAGGGTTTTTAACCTGTAAAGTCTGGAAGAATTAGATCAAAGTAAAACTGAAGGCATATAACCAAAGAAAAAATCTATTTTTGTAAAATATAGATATTTTCCTTTGTCGTTTATGTTTTTTTGATTAGAAAAAAAAACTTACTCTTTTATTGAAGATGGTGATAAAAGAAATAAAAGGATGACTAAGAAAATACTTGACATTAAGAAGAAAAGAAAAGGGTTTGGTAGTTGGTTTGGTATAAGCAAATTAATTTTCAAAACTTGCATTTACTTGTACTCTGGAAGAAACTGTCCTAGAAGTCTAAAAATCTGTATTAAACGTTGAAGGAATATTTTTGTCATTTCACTTCTAGCTATGTTAGCAAATTTCAGATCCTTTTATATTTTTATAAGACAGAAATAAATAATTAGGTTTAGTATTCTGCCAAGATTACCTATTTTTGTTTTTTACGGTTTATCCATTTGGTTTCTGGAGGTTCAATGTTAAAAAAAATCACCAAAATGCAAGAAATCAGGAGGCTTTAGTATTAAGCAGTTAGATTTGCAGTTATATTAAATTCAAGATAGCCTTGCAAATTATGCATTCTGCCTGATAAAAGAAAGCTCAGCAAAGTCACTTGCAAACTGGCACAATTCACTGTAAGAAGCTCTACTACTCAAGCATTTGCCAGATTTGTCATTTCTTTCTGACTGTTGGCTCTCTCTTGTTTATTTTTTGCTACCATTAGCAGAGTTAAAATTCTCTCAGTTCTGCCATATGTCGCTGCCTACCATCAGTCACAAGTGGACTGGAGAAGTCAGCACAGGAAATTGAATTATGGCACAAATGAGGAAGAATGTAGCTATTTCCTTCTACCTGAAACACATTTATTTCCAGTTGCTGAGATGGAATTAGAGAACTTCACTTTTTGATGAGGTAATTGTAGTACTCATGCACATTTGACATTCATAAAACTTAAGAAAAAATAAATAAAACTCATGCCAACATTTTACCACTCATATTGAATGTGTGTCTTCATATTTTAATTCAAATTCTCATTTGTAAAAGCCTTTCCTTTACGAGTGTTTCTGGTTAAAACTTTAGACAGTTAGCTTGTTTTATGTTTATAAGAATTTAAATGACAAAGTAACATGATTAAAATGTATCCATATAAGCAGAAGAAACTTATTGAAATCCCTTTAGCAACTTCTCCAATTACATATGGGATACACTTGCAATGTTAAAATTATACAAATAAACACTTTGTGGAATAGATTATAGAATAGAATTACGTCATAAAGACAAAAGGCAAGTCTCATGCCTCCCTGGCTGCGTAACACGCTCCTATTGTGAAGATCTATTTATTGTTTCAATATCATAATTTAGATAACTTAGATATCTAAAAAAAAATCCACCATTGTGAAAAGCAAGATTAGGTTTTGGTCCTTTTTTATATATGTATCATAACTTTTGCATGTTCCTTTAGTTACTCAATATTTGTTCTGTAACTAACAAGAAGAATTGCAAGCGTGCTGCAGCAAAGGTGTGTAGTAAACATCAATGACGTAAGTGTGCATGAAGAGGAGGACAAAAAAAGAAGCGATAGCTGAAAAGAATGATGATAAATACACTAAGTAAGGCTGCGATAGCTGCCAACCAGCTATGAAGGTAAATTCACATTTAAGGTGCACGTCTGGCTACAACATGGAAAACACTAGCAAAGAAAGAATGAGGAGGAAAGAGGAACGCAGTCAAACGGGGCTCTATTACAATTGCAAAGAAGGACTTTCCAGTCAGGGATTCAGAACAAAAGCAGAAGAAGGGAGACAGATTTAGAGAACACTTTAAAGGGAGAGCCATGAGGAGGCCATCATGGATTGAATTAGGGAAGACAGAAGGATCAGCCATACTTTGGGGGCTTTTTGATCTAAGAAGCTAAATGTGTTAAATCAACCTTCGTGAGATAAAAAAGACAAGAGATTGAAGCTTAGATGCAAAAATCAAGATTTTGTTTTTAAACATGTTAATTATAAGACATTGATTTTGCACCCAAGTGAATCTTTGAGTCAAATTTATGCAAAGCTGAAAGTAATAGAGCAGTATGGCTTTGATGTATAAATTTGAGAGTTATCAACTTTTAACTGCATCGTTATGAAATAAAATAGTAGAATTTGGAAAATGGAAGCATATAGGTGCTTCAGCCCTGAGACATAGGCTAATCAAGACATGAATTACAGAAAAAATAAAAAAATAAAACCAGAAAAAAATTAAAAAAGGGTTCCTAGAAGAAACAGATGGTGAGATTAAAGGAGAGCTTCTAGAATAATACTTTTGACAAAATATATAAAGTGTTTCAGGAAAAATTAGAAGAATATATGATTTCTACATGAGTGAGATTTAGGTGAGAGCTGGTTAGTTCAGGCCATGCGGTTTGAAGGTTATTGGTGACTTGCCGAAAGCTCTTTCGATGCAATAGTAAGATCAAACTGTGATTGGACTACATCCAAAATAAAATAAAAGGAGCGAAAGCAGAGAAATATAGACTGTTCTTTGAGGAGTTTGTCTCAACAAAAAATAGGAGTGGTTAATGGAAGGGGCTGGGAATAAATGGAAAAGTACTGTGTTATCGTTTGTAAAAATCAGGTTATTTGTATACGTCGACTCTACATTCACAAATTCAACAAACTGGCAATCCAAAATACTCAGGAAAAAGAAAAGGCCTGTACTGAACATATACAGAGCTTTGTTTTGCTTATTAGTATTCTTTAAACAGTACAAATATATGTATATTACTGATATTGCATTGGGCTATTCACATAGTCCTGAAACTATTTAAAATATACAGGAGGGTATGCATGTGGCATTTGGAAATATCACACCATGTTATATAAGGACTTGAGCATCCATGGATTTTTGGTGAACTTGGAAAAAATTCAGCACGGATATTGATGGACGAATCTTGCCTTTGTGTGTGTGTGTGTGTGTGTGTGTGTGTGTGTGTGTGTGTGTGTGTGTGTTCTCCCTGTATATAGAGTCTCACCTACAGAAATTGACCCTTATCTCATAAACTAAATCATTGTGCTCCTCATAAATAAAAAATGATGAATTTTAATTTAAAAGACAATTGGAGTAATTAATAATTATGTTAATAATAAAGAACATATTTATATTTCATATATATGCATGTATATATATATGGCAGAATACTTTATTCTTAAGGTTTTAAGGTTTTCTTCATATATATTTTTTGCTCATTTATATTTACCCTCACATATCATATTTGTTTATATGATACAAATATATTTCAGAAAATTGCAGATGATTTATACATTGTGACAAAAATCATCTGGCCTTTTTTCTATCAATATCTTTTTCCTAAATAAAGATAAATGTACATATTCCCCTATGCAAGGGTACATGTAGATTTTGTATGCTCTCTAAATTCATTTAGTGAATGGAAAATGAAAGCGGTGTAACCCTTTTTACATCTCTTGAACAGGCTAGCTGTTGAAAGGAGAAGTTGGCGTTAGAGTCTGGTCTACTTAACTTCCTTATTGACACAGAAGGAGAAAAAGCCCATTTAATCTAACCATGAGTTCAGAAACCGTTCATGAATTCATTCTAACACCTAGAGAAACTAAAATTTTCTTCCAGAACAGATTTATCCTCATTTTCACATTGTTTTTCTCCAGACCCAGAGAGGATTAAAAATTGTGAAATTTTACTTGTCTCCCTACTTTAAGCCATGTATCCTAGTTTTGCTGAGCTTTAGAAACTATGCTGTAGGTTTATGGTGTATGTAAGGCAAAAGTTGACTTCTTTTATATTATGAGCTATTTTCCTACCTAAATCTCCCTATGAAACAAGAGACAAAGATGCACTTTTAAAGTCATAACCTTGTAGGGATCTGGAATTATCAATCAACAGGTAGGGCTCAGGAAAAATAAAAATCAGTAGTATGTGAATACATTTGCATCTACACCCCATCAAACAATACGATGTAGTGTTGCTGTCTTACTGAGGAAATGATTTCTCTTTTGTTCCTGACAATATGTTTCAGCTATGATCTTTTCTAACATCACCATGGTTAAAAAGAGCCCTGCCAGTGGGATTCCGAGCTGAAATAATATTTGTATGAAGGAACAGGAGTTTGTATGACTTATGCAAGTCTGCTTAAAGTTTTAAATAAAAGATGGCACAGAATTTGACAAAACTCTAGCTTCTGAGACAAACAGAGAAAATAGATCAGGATTATTAATGTTTAAAATTCACGAATAGGAAGACAAGTGATAAGCAATAAATGCAAATAATACAAGCATTCCTCCCCAAAACAGGAAATAATCAGAGGTAATCATATACTTGTGCTTACTTAAGCACACAAAAATGTTAGCATGCATAATTAAGCATGCAAATGTAAAGATAGCAACCATTTTGTGAGAATCAAGAATATATTTAACAATTTTTGATTTGAGTCATTTTACCAGTCTCTACCTCAAGTGAAGGATCAAGGTTAGTAATTAAGTAAGCCTCTGATGATATATTTACTATAAACAAATGAAAGCTTATAAAATTCCAAGTTATTTTCTATAGCCATCTTAATTGCCTCATTTTGAATTTTTTGAACTGATCAATGAATGAGCTTTTGCCAAGAATAGTAATATTGATATCTGTATCCACACATTAACACACATGAGTGTCAATAAGTATGTGTGTTACATGAATGTTTGCAGGAAAGAACTTCATAAAAAGAAAGAATATTGTATACACCTTGGTCACACATTCTCCATTATTTTATTATTAATTTAAACACAGAAAAATACAAATGAGTGTTCTTATTATGTCGTATATTTTAGTTGATCACGTGTTTGTGATATGCTTCCACTGCCTGAGTCGCTACTCTGTGGAACACGTGCGCTATGGAAAGTACCAACGTGTAGGCATCTTCTCTATAGAAAAGGGCTTGTCAGAAGCTGGGATCACAAAACTAGAGTATTCATTCTTTCACGATTCTTACAATAATGAGTCTTGTAAGTTTTAAATACTAGAGAGCGCTAAAATACTTCAGTCTCTAAAATAAAAATGTCTTAAAAAGTCTTACATCTCTTTACAAAGTCTTCTGAGAAATGAGCCATGTTTTAACTTGTTAGTCAATTTTCTGTAGTGGTGATGCAACACCTAGCACAAATCAACTCAAAAGAGCAAAGGCTTCCATTGGCTCACGATTTCTGCAGCTCCAGTCCATAGTCAGCTGACTATTTAGATAAGAGGCAGTGTAGAACATGGCGGCAGAAAGGCCTGGCAGAGACAACCTGTTCATCTCACAGCAGCCAGGAAGCAGGATAAGGGATTGCAGGATAAACCCTTCAAGTCATAGCCATAGTACCCTACTTACTTCACCTAGGACCTACCTCCTATGAGCAGACTCACTGCAAACTCATGGATGGGTTAATCCCCTCAGAAATCAGTCTCCTCTCCAGGCCCCAAGTCTGAAAACTGCTGCATTGGAAGTGAACTCTCAATACTGAGTGTTTGAGGTACAGGTCATATTTCAGCCACAACATAATCCAGCCAATTATGCTACATGTGATTTTAAGTTGGACTTTTAATTCTTACTGAATTAATACATGTATCTAATTTAAAATCTTATGGGATTAAAATAAAGGCCAATATGTTTCTTTCTCTACTGCTCACATCTGTTAGAGAAACCACTATTAACTATTTATGTATTTTCATTTTGCTAATGGCTATTTTCAAAGCTCTAAATAATATCCTGTTATAGCCCTGTCTCTTGTATTATTGTTACAAACACTTAAAAATAAATATATTAGCCAATATATCCTTTCTATAGCTATTTTACAATATTAAAAGTAGAATTTGTACTTTGCTGTACAATCATAATCAATTTTCCTCTTCATCCATTAGATGGTTTTAAATTTTGAAAACTTCATAAATCAGATCAAGAATTACTATGAGTATAAAATATTGTTCAATAAGGTGTCAAGCAGCACTCCATGATCAAATTTTCTTTTGAAACAATTGTTTCATATATTATGTCTCTACTCTTAGCAAATTCTTGTGAGTTAAATGGTTAAATTGTGCTACATTTGTATGGATTATTTTCCATATGTTTTTCTCCAAAAAAAAAAAATATCTTACATTTCATTGAAATTTCATGCTTTTTTTCAATTCTCTATTAATTATCTTTGCTTCCACCAGAGTCCATTTTCTGTTTGTGTCAGTCATTTTGTTGCTTTTTTTCAAATTTTTCACAATTGCCTTTGATTTTACGCATGCAAATTCAAGAAAGAAATAGTAGAAAGCCTGCTGCATCTGAGTGGGTGCTGTTGATCAGAAGCGTCGATGTAACCACAGAAGTTAGCCAGAATCTCAGATAGAAAGAGAGGGCTTCATGTGGTAGTATGGTTCCCTTACTAGCGGCAGTGTCCTTTTATAGGGCTAGTATGTTTGTAAGATGTTATCTATTCATTCTTATATGTTTGAAATATTTTTTGCCTGCTGAGAATATAACCGTCTGGCTTCTGTTCGGTGCATGTACAGTGAGAGGAGGGTCATGTGGGAACACCATGGAGGTGTCCTCAGCTAGCCCTCCGGTTCTTGCTCGGCTATGACTCCTGCCCGCTGTCTTCGGTCTGACTCAGGAGCCTGGGTTCTCTGCCAACCCCGGCCGGTCGTCCAGCCATTCTTTCTCTACTCTTGTCTTGCTCCTCTGGCCTTGGCCATCTGTGCCTCCAGGGTTCCACTTTGAAAAGCCAGGTATTCTCATACAGTGTTCGCTGAGGATGGAAAATCTGTACACACTTGTTCTGTCTAGGCACAGTTGAGTGATCTCGATTCTAATACGCTATCTGTGAAAAAAGGTTTAGATATTTTACTTAAATTAGCATTCCTTTCACTCCATATCTCAGAATGCTTGTTATATCAAGCATTAATACACATTTTATGATTAAATAATAGATGTTGAATAATATATCCACCACTAGAGATTTACATACACTTTAGTATGTGAAAACAAAATCTGAAAATCTGGGGATGAACCTGTTTAAAATTTTGTGACTTGCTATTATTAATCGTGGATATCTATGGTTAACAAGGGACTGTAACATCTACAGGGACTTGTGGTCATAACTAATTTTATATGTTTAATCTCATGAAATCTTAGGAAGAGCCTATAAGACCTTGTTTTGGAATAGAAAATAGAAAACTTCCCCATGTATTTGATCAATTGTTTAGCAATTGCTGGGAAAAAAATACAAAATGAATCAACCAACAAATTACTAAAAAGGAAAGAGTCGGTGAATCTATTTTCCATAAACATTTTTAAAACATTAAGATGGTTGCTTATAAATAGGATCAGAATTATAAATCCTGCCAAGATTTTTATCACTATGCAAATTGGTACTTATGATAAGAAAAATACTTTAGAGAGATACACTTTTTGTTCAAATGCTTAGAAGACAGAAGACCGTCAAAACTCTCCCTTATCAAATACATTATGTGGAGAGTAATAGAGTTATTATTTTTAGTTTAGAGTAAATTATGGCTGCCAGTTAGCAGTATTGTATATTTAACTTGAAAATTGAGTCTTCTGCTACTTAAACCTGCTATTAAAATTCTTTGAACAGGGGTTAACTTCCTGTGTCTCAGAAGCACAGCCCAAGCTTTCTTCTTAGTTTAGTGCTCTGACTCACAATAGTGATTCATACTGCCATTTACAATCTGTAAAATCTTCCAGCTTTCCAATATTGAAATAAATGGATCACATTTCAACAGCCCTACGAAGCTCTGTAACGTTTACTACATAAATGAGAGCTCACTTCAAATGTTTTCCTACTCTACTATAATTTGTTGATTCTGTGTGCAAAATGTCTTAATCTCTTTGTAAAAACTGTAATTGCTAAAAATTATATTGCTTCATTTAATTCACATTGAACGGTAGTAGATTCTTTAGAATTATTCAAAATTTTTTTGACTAAAACACAAAAATGGAATTCAAGATGGTTTTTAACCCAAAATATGCATCATGTAAAATAATAACAACCTCAATAAAAAATCGCAAACCTTCAGAGAATGTAGAAATTGATCAATAATATAGACTTGTTTTTATTAAAACCAAATGAATATAAGAATTTACCAATTTTACCCAATAAACTGCACAAACGGATTTGCATCTTAGTTGAGTATATTAGCAGAACCTGAAAACACAACTCTACAAGCCCAACTTTATGGCCTCTAGCAAAATGATAAATTTTCTATTGACTTTAATATAGTGAATGAAGCCGGCAATTACCTAAGGAAGCCCTCTTTCTCATTCTTCTTCTCCTCGCTTTTCTTGCCTGCTCTCCCCCTTCCTCTTCCTCATTTATTCTTCCTCTCTTCCTCTCTTGCTGCTTCTCTCCCTTCCTCCTCTCTCCCTCGAGTGTGAATTGCAACACTACCACACACACATGGAATACATTTTTATGCTGTGTGAATTTGCTTTCGTTACCGAGTAGTCGAACAACATAAAATGATACATTGATTCTTTAACTTCCTTGGTGTATATAGTTAAGAACATTATCGATGGCATTTCATCGGTATTTCGACCACAGGTGCTGAATCGCTGAAAATATCTGTTAAGTGCGAAAACTGTTAAAGGCAATGTAAGTGTAATGAGAATGCTACAAGTATTTTATTATGAGTATCATGGAATAAGTAATGGCCTAGACAATCCGTAAGATTAAAATCAATAATTGAATATTAACTGCGACCTCAAGAACTAATATATATGAAAGAAAAGTCAAAGTATATGCATATATTTATTTTTATGTATTAATATGATACATATCTTGTAATGTTAAAATAATAGAATGGCAAAGAGAAATGTGACAAGGGAAGTCTTATAAGAAAACAATAAATATGAAGGAGCACAAAAATATGGAGGCTCTTTAAATTTTTAAATTTATTCCACAAGTACTAAATACGTATAAACTAAAAATCAGAGACATTTTAGTAGGGTAAATTCTCAACTTTTCATTAAGCTTTCCAAAATCACAAAACCATACATAATGATAAGTTTAAATAACACTATAATAGATCCAAAAGTATTTGTAAATTTGGAGCAGTGAAATAGAGTCAAAATATTATTTTGGTGGATTGCAGCAAATTCTAGAAGAAAAAAAGAGAAGCATTTTAAAGGGTATATTGCATCAAAATATAGATAAAAATAATTATTTACAGCATATAACCATACCAAAAGTCCATAGCCTAAAAACTAAGTGAGCTAAGTTCTAAAATAAGTCATGGTCAATTGACTGAAAACTAAAAATTTTGCAGTTTGTTTAAACATGACTTTTCTCTCATTAAGATAATTATCAATATTCTATACCTTAAATACCTTGTGTAAGGCTGAAGAAGATGAGGACTATTAAGCAATTTGTACTTTGAAGAGAAACTTTCTCAGCTAAATAAGTATGAGATACAGACTGCCAGGAATTAATTAGCTTGATTACTGTTTTCTAAAGTGTATTTCTAGAAACTGTACTCCAAAGAAATGTTCCTATAGCCAAAATATATTCCAAAGCACAGACTAAAATGAACCAAAAATGCAGCATTCTGTACTTTTATTTTTTAAGCTTGATTCTATTTGGGGCCTCAATTCTAGCTGACTGCAGAAACAGCTTCAATCACTCTAGAACCCAGAAGGATAGGGTCCACCTTGTCTAGCTGGTCATTAACTACAAAGGCAGAGAGTATTCTGGGATGCCAGTGTTTGTTGATGAACTAAAGTAGGTTACCACTACACCTTCCCTGTGTCTCGTATCTGGCTACTAGCCCTCACTGCAGGATTCACACTGGTCTTAGTCACGTAAGAAACACTCTGCTGCTGCCTTTTCATGAATTTAGGGCATAAAATTGCCTTCATTTTATTTCCAGTTCCGTCTTCCCACAATTCCTTTCCAAAGAGCTCTAAAACAACATTTTGTAAGTTTCCCATGGAAAGAAATAGCAAACGTCCTAAAAAATGTTGAATAGTAAAACTGTGTTGCTGTTGCTGCTGTTTTTGTTTTGGTATTCTTCACATTTATTGTAGAACACTTTTTTAGCACAGGGCATCTATCAGCATTCACCAGAACGAACGTTCCCTTGAACACAGCTAGAGAAGCACACGCACTCGTCCTTGAAATATTTTGGCAGCAGAGAAAGTGCTATTAAAACTTTGCCATAAGGAAGAAAACTGTATTATAGTGTAACCAAAGTTATCAAATTGTTTTGACATATGATAAAATCTATTTTTAAATTAGGTTCAGTATTATTTTTAAACGTTTTGGTTTTTGAGAATGATATTTAAGATAGTTACTCAGAGAACAGACTAGGAGAATAGAGCATTTTTGTCTAAACATGAATTATGTAATTTGTAAAGTTTCTTTGTTGGCAGCTGGAATATCTACAGTCTTCCTGTGAATCTGACACCATTAGCAGATAATGAACGTGCTGGGAGCATTCCCGAGAGAAAGAGCACCTCGCCTGCAATGAACGCTGCCGCGCTTGGGAGTTTCATTAGCTTCATATAAAACCTTACTAGTTAGATCTCAAAAATCTAAGACCTTTTGAAATAAATTTTTTGGTTGTAGTCTGCAGAGAGACAATTATTTTAAGGTGTACTTTTTTTTTAAAATGAAGTATCTTCAATTCTTCAGTGGAAAGTTAAAAACTAGTTAAACATACAGCTATTATATTACCCATTCTGGAATCAGTTTTACATTCAGATCAAAGCTCCTTATGACAGATACATATAATTTGGGAATTGATGGTGTAATAATTATCTTATGAAATTAAGTATATACACACAGGTAGAATTATGTATTTTTAAATTCAGTTCTTTCTGTGAATTTGAATTCTTTCTAATTCTCTTAAAGCTATCTTAATGCACCAATTGTTCTAAATATGACAAAGATGTCTCATACCGATGAGACGCTTAATTCTTTAGTTTTTGTTAGTCAGTGACATGTAGTCTTTTAAAATTTAATTCTACAGAAATGAGAATCCGGTCAACAAAAATAAGATAAAATCATTATAAATAATACCAGAATATATAAATATTAGGTTTATGTAGATCAAAAAATTATTCCATGATATTGAAGAACAGGGATTTATATGTCGTGCAAATTACACAAACTTTTAAATAATATTTTTCCATAATTGAATCGTGCTGAAACTATTTTAATGTTTACTGTTGAGTGGTGTGTTTCCACAGACAGGATTTCAGCATAAAAGTATCACTATAAATTTTCTAATTAAATTGATTTGTTTAAAATATAGAAAGAGCAGAGTCTATAATCCTTTTAATTTTATTTTTCCCAGGAATATGGTTAATAGCAAAATGAAATTGTATGACTCGCAAATTGTTTGAAAGTCATTTTTATGGATTACCGAGGAGAAAAGGTCGGAATTCATGGTCCTACTTTGGACTGGCTCTTTGCCATTTGGCAAGGAATTTAATGGTGTATCTTGAATTAAAGCATCTCTAATAAATGCCTGTCTCCTAAAGAAAATTTATGACTCAATTAATGTGATAGCAATGGAATATTTTGTATTCAACGTTCTCTTGTAGTGTTACCCCCTATATATTCATCTAAAGTTTTGTTTTATCATTAAACCATCAGCCCGCTACGTATTCAAGTTTGTTAAAGTGTTAGTAGAGTTAAGTGATTAAGATAGATGTGTTCAAAATGAAATTCTACCTAACATTAACAGGATATTTTCAGATAATGGCTATGGATTCTGCTTGGTTAGCCATTAGTGTGACCATTGGATGCCTTTGCAAGTAGCGTAGGTAGGCATAAATGAACATAAACTCTCTTATCCTAAAATCAATAACAGTTTAAATGGTCATACAGAAACTTTCTGTGGACAGCTTTCCATCTCTGCATTGGTGATCAGACATAATACAATTCTCACAAGAGCCCTTAGAGTGCTAATACCAAGGTTTACTCAGTTAAGGCTTAGAGAAAAATGGAAGTTCCCATTGTGACAATTAATTTCAAGTCTCCAGCTTCAAGCAGCCCATTTAATAAGAAGTTTCATTTAAAAGTTTTGTTGTGGTACTGATGCTGTCACCAGAATGGTAACTTCTCTGATTCTGCTGGTCCAATGTGAAGTTAGGGAAGATCTTACCACACCAGAAAAGAAGACTCAAGTGTATTGTGTAAAGTCACTCAGCTAAATGTCATGTAAGTATCTAAATGTTAGCGTATCTCAATTGAAAATTTCAAAATGTACCTTCCATCACACATTTCTTAAAAGTTGAAAATTTTCCACAATGCCAAAGTACAGTCAGTAAAACTCAATAACCTCTTAACTTCTCCATATACTTTATTCCTCCCATACCAGCAGTCTCTACTTCCTATTTTGCTATGAAATTGCATCCTTTTCAATCATCCAAACTAATGTCTTCAGCTAGCTGATTTTATTTTTCTTTTAGCCATTTACCTGTCTTCTATACGATATGCACACTCCAGCCTGCCCATCAGCTTGGTCTTACACAAAAGTATTTATTCTTTCAACCCCCTGTACTAATATCGGATTCTTACCTTCAAATGATCTTCCATGTTTATCTTTAGGGCTAAAAGGAACTTCTTAGCTTCAGAGAATTTGAATCTTTAGTTGGATATTTCCATATACACACCACGAATCATCAGTTTCTTTGGTACATTTGAAAGAGTAGATACCATGAGATCATTTTTTTCCTCACCAAGATATTAATTACTTAAGGAATTGAATTATCTTTTGTGAGCCCACATTTTCTTTTTCTTCCATAGACTATTCCAATTCAGGTTTGCATAGATGACTTCTCAATAAATCATTGAAAAATATGTGATTCAAAATCAACCTAGGGGATCTTTTAAGAAACTTGGACTGAGCTTGTATTGGTTGTTGTTTTTGATGGATCTCTGTTTTAAATAACTAGGATTTATAGATCTCTTTTGTGTCTTCACTGTTCTGTCCAATTCCAGCTACATCATTTTCATCGTTGTTGTTGGAAGTTGTGTGTCTGCAAATGAATCATTGCTTCAGTAACTTTCTGTGGTAAACAGACTGATTGTGGATGCACAACTGTGTTGTGATAAAGGCATCTTTGCAGAATGCACAATCAAAAACAAACAAAAAATCATAAACAGTTACTTTTGCCTTAAATCTTGACTTCTTACACACACACACACACACACACAAACACACACACACATGCTTGCACACAAGAACCCCTTCATGTGTTTACTCATTAATACAAAATGATAACTTTTAAATAGGAAAAAAAAGAAAACAACTTTTTTGTGATACTAAGGATTGCTCCAATGACCTTTACACTGAGCTATATCCCCAACCCCTTTTTTCCTATTTTGAGACAGGGTCTCTCTAAATCACTAAGTTACCCAAACTGAACTTGAACTTGTGATTCTCATGCGTCAGCTTCCCAGAGTATTTTACCAGGCCAATTTTTTAATTGTTTTTTTCAGTGGCCTTATTTTTCCTTATATAGAAAAGAGCACATTATTTGCAAATTTACTGTGTGAATTGCTTTATGGAATTATACAAAGTATTGTCAGTTATTTTAGGTGTTTCTACTTTATTTTCAAGGTAAGGTACAAATCTAATACATAAAAAGGCACTTAAACTCCATATTTTTCAATATTAACTAAATATTAATATGATGTTATGGCTTAATGCTGTAATATACTATTCAAACTTGATCATAAGACAATATATTTCAAATGTCAGACTTAAGAAAGACTTAACTTTATTTTTGTTGTACAAGCAGTGTTCGGTATTTTAAAAATAAAAACTAATAAATTTAGAGAAGATATAGTTACTTTATGTGACAACTTTAGAAGGACAAAGAATATCCCGGTAGTAGAATCCTACTTCAGGATGTCTCTGTGAGGGTGTTTTCAGAAGGTTACACTGGAATCAATGGAGGTGGCCATCACTTGGTATGTAGATACCAGAAGAGAATAAACAAGGAAGGATGACTTCTTGAGAGTTTTTGCTCTGAACACCGGAATTTCTGGTTTTTAAGATTTTAAAGAATAGGGAGTTTACATCCAGCAGATTCTTCGATTTTCAACATTTCAGACTCAAGCTGAATTATACCACTAGTTATCCAAATATACCATTCAGCCTGCACAAAGCATGGTGCTTCTCAATCTCCATAACTATATGAGCCAATTCCAAAAAATAAATCTCTCATAAGTCTAAACCTGTATCAATATCTATGTTTCTTTGGTTATGCTTCTGTAGAGCTCTGAGTAAAGCAATATTGTTTTTGCAATAGCCTATGTATGAACTATGTCTGATGTAAGTAACTTCAGATACACTTCTACCTCAATATATGCACCATTATATATTTCAGACCTTCTGTGTTTATATAGTGTAAACCATAATTACTAAGTACCTAGATGTAGTTTAACTATTTTGGATATGTATTATTCTACATTGTTGAAAAAATATGTTGTTTTGAATTGTTGGTAAAGCCTGGTTGCCTGTTTTCTTCACATTACCTAATTTGATAGCTTACATCATATGTAGATATCATGTGCTTTCCTTAATCTAGCAAACACTTTTAAGTTGCAGTTTTGGTACCAAATTATTGTATCCATCTTGGCACTGAAGATGTAAAATTAAATAGGTCATCAAAGAGATTATAAGCTTATAGGTCAGTGAGTGAAGCATGGTTTCACATAAGAGAGGACAATCACCATGCATACTCTATGACTTTCACTAGTCTGGATGTCATATAATACACAATAAAAGAAAAAAATATGGAGTTTAAGTCCCTTTTTATGTGTTAGATTTGTACCTTAAGCTGAAAATAAAGAAGTAGAAACTCCTAAAATAACCGACAAGACTTTGTTTAATTCCGTAAAACAATTCACACAGTAAAGTTGCAATTAAAAGCTGATATTAAGCCAAATCATATGAAAATGTGGTAGTTTGGTAAATTAAGAGTGAGAAAATATCAGTTCCCTGTAGTTCTATTTTCTAGAAGGGAGTAGGCAAGTCTAGAGAAGAAAGTAATGGAGATGAGAAATAAAGATTTAAATCTTGAATCTACATCCTTGCATGCCCATTATGTTAGTTTCACACTTGTTCGTTCAGATCTGCTCCATCCTTCCTCTTCTAGGTCTCACAAAGAGAATGACCTCCTCAGGTGTTAGTCTGCTCGAGTGAAACTAGCTGGAGATTGGAAGGTAGCATAACTACCTCTGTGGACATAATTCTTGCAGTGTCTGTGCATCTTTGCCACAACTGTATCACCCGATCGCAATTACCTCTTCTCAGCAACCCCAAGATCTTAGGTTCTGATATTATGTTTCCATCTTTTGTCTCTCTAGTTCGGGAATTTGCTGAGACTTGCAGTTGTCCATCACTTCATTGTCTAATTCTCCTACCTAGCTTTTCCAGCCTCTTTTGAATCACCTGAGAGTAATTAAAATTTAAATTACTGCACATTTATATATGCAAAATATCTTCTGATTTGTGGATTACACCCAGACTGGTGCAAGGTGAGGAGGCCAACGTGCTCAACTCTCTCCTGTTTTCCCGTTAATTGCTTCAGTCTACATCTGCTTTCTTAGCAGGAAGTCAAAATTTCTTCCTCCCTCTGCTTACCCTGGGTAATGATGTAATCCAGAAATGTGTTGGTCTGGATAGAGGACCAATCAAATTTTTAGGGATGAAAATAAGTCCCACCAATGAACCTACAGTGTACATCAAGAAATGGCAGCACATAGCTGTGGTAGCATTTCCACATGAACCTACCCAGCATGAAACACCTCATATGCTTCTGAAGAGGGATCATCCTAGATCTTCGAAGCTAAGTTCAACCAATTCGTCCCAGTACAGTGTCCTCATACTATCTTTCCTAGTGTTCACTCAGTTGTTGGACATTTTGAGACTTGCCAGTCCCGTGGCTGCTAGGCAAGGAACCTTAGGCATCCTGCTTCATATTCTACAAAAGAGCTTTTCCTTATTTTATCTGAATTTCCAAAAAAAGAAAAGTGAGGCCCTTTATCCATTAAATTCATGAGCATAAGGTTTGCAGTGTAACTGTAACTGCCTTCCACGAATGCTGGTTCCATTCACTGTCCTGTAAAAGTCTACTTTAAGTATCTGACCTCTGAGGGAAGGTTTTGCTCAATGATCCACAGACTGTTTTCTTTTTAAGAGAACTGCTGAATTCCCTTTCCTAAAGGAAAAGAAAAATTAATGAAGTTTATTAAATATAAAATATTTGCCTTCTCTGCCTGGGACCATTTACTCTAAGATTTCTGCTACAGGAGAATGACCATTCCAGGAAAAGACACAGAGTTATAAAATCACGAAAGGTTCTTTATGAGTTTTGGTCATTCAAGGCTGACCACGAGCTATAACCAACGGAGTAGGACAAACACCTCGCAAAGTAGAAGAATCAAATCTCTAGATTTTCCCCTCAAGCCCAACTTTCTCCATCCAAATATAATGTCCTTTTCGTATCTCCCATGAAAAACAAGATCTTATTTCTTTCTAACAAAAAGTAAATGTTACATTTTTTATGTATTCAAAGTACAATCCAAGCACAATTCAGTTTCAAGCTCAGTTCCAGGTTCTTACTGGTATTGATTATTTACCTTGCCCAAGAACTGTGTGCTAGAGTTTGCGTGTTACCCTGGAGATTTCTACACAGAACTGTTGAAATCTTAAAAGGGACCTCTTGATATACATCCTCAGAGCGAAGGTAAGGAAGGCAGCACTTACAGACAATGGACTTCTGGAACATGGAGAGTCCTGTGTTTGGGTGGATATCAAAGCACTACCAGAAACTAGATTCCAACAAGAGAAAACTTAAATATCTGAATTTTTGTTATAGGACTAAGATGCAGAGAAATAAACAAATATTGCTGTCGTGATTGCAGACGTTAAAAGGCTACTAAGGGCCTTGGTATCAGAGGAAAGATCCGCAAGAAGTTAGCTAATAGATTTCTAATTGTACTAACAGGTATGATTCCTGGCTGCTCTTCAGAGACTTTTTCTTTTTTTCCTTTAGGAATAGCATCTGATTCACCCGCACTCGGGAAAGATAAAGGCCATCCCTGCCCAGCTTCCTCTGTTCCTCCGGAGATAAACAAAACTAAGTCTATTGACCACGTTAATGATTTGCACTGCTCCTAAAGGAGCTTCCCTCCTACCACCAAGCTGTATGCTTCTTTAGAAAATGGAAGCCTTAGCCTTGGGAAAGATCCTGCCTCCAGAGTAAACCTGCCACAAACAACTGTGTGTTGACCGCTGACCTCCTGATAGCACTGATAGATGAAGCATTTGGCCAAATCTTATCTTCACCAGGTTTTAAAGTTATCAGGATTGCCTGCGGTCATACAAGTACCAGCTTCTTTACTCAGAGATTCTGCTTCAGAAAACCTGAGTGTGGCTGAGAAATCTGAGTTTTAGTGAAGTGCAGAAGAATATTCTGATATTCTACACCAAGAAGAGTTAATAATCAGATATTTGCGCTGAAATAGTTGCCTTTTTAAATAATATCACTCTAACCAGGTCCCTGAGCTATTACTTCTCTTAAAACTATGTAGTCTGAGATGATCAATTGATAATTCTACATAAAGATATGACTTGCTCTTATTGAAGCTGCTCTAGAAAATTCAAAGAATCTCCTGCTTGGGGACAAGTAGTAAGGCAGAAGACAGAGTCCCCTCAAGTGTGAAGGAGATCAGCCACTGCAGCAGTCCTAGTTTACAGCGCTCCCCTGGGACCAGAGATGTGCCTGACGAGAAGTAGCCTTTGTCGTCACAGAGGGAAGGCAGAAAAGACAATGAGAAAGCGAGAGAAAAAAGCCAACGTCAAGCGGCTTCACACAAGGCCAATACTTGGAGTCTATTTAGGGTGTTCATAAGGAGAGGTTTCCGAGAGTAGCCTCTTTATATGTAATCAAGATATATCGTACTATAAATCTTAATTTGCAAAGCAGTCCCATTAGAAACTAATAACAATAAGTAATAAAAATAATTATAACAATATATTTTAATAAAGTTTTACCAACCACAGTGGATCATTGGTACTGGAAACCACACAAAAAAACCCACAAGTAAAGGGAGACCCCTGGCTGTCACAATGAATTACGATTGCTTTTTCTCTGAGATAGGTCTCCTCCTAGACTTTAAGTAAAACAGCCACCAATCTTTGCCATATATTCCAAATTAATATCAAAAATCACAAAGAATATGGTAAATCATCCAGCTTATCCCTCCCATATTTTGACTGCTTGAGTTATTAGCTCTTTCTGCTTTACAAAATTGCAAATTTCTTAGCTATCCTTGCTAGAATTTCCTAATCTATTGGTTTCTTCAGACCTCCTTGCTAGGTTTCAACCCTAGAACTTTGCACCGAGAGATCATCCACCTCTTGTTTCCTGCTGACCCAGTGCTCAGGACTCATACTTCCAATCATGTCTTCTTTCACTCTCCTCTAATCAACTGCCGCATTTTATTGCATAGTGGAAGCAGAAATGCTAAACTTTATTAGACATATTTATTAATGAATTAATCTATTCTTCATGGTTTGCCAAGGAGTTTGATTATATTAGAGTTAAGACACCGAAATGAATTCTCTGCAAAGGATTCTTAACCCATCCTCTCTGGATCATAAATACACAAGATATTTCAACCATAAAGATATTTTCTTCTCTGAATGTTGTCTAGCTGTTTACATGTTTGTTTGCCCATCACTACAAAAACCTTGCGAACTAAGACTATTTGAATTATTCTTACTATACATTTCCACACCTGGGAAAAGGACAAGTATGTGATAATGCTTTATGGGTGGGAAAAAATAGTGAATCGTCACCATAAAACGAGAGTGAGAGATACAAAGAAAAAAGAGAAAGAATTAAAAAGCCAATGACAAAAATGGCAGAAAATTTTACTTCTTGAAAAAAATTCCACAGAAGTTCGAGTTGTCTCACGTGGCATAATCAGCTCCCGAAAATCTTCAATACCGACTCAGGTTCAATTCCTATTTGCTATGTGATGACCGTTTTTGCAGAAGCCACTGCTTTGAAGATTAGGGAAGTTCAAAGAATAGCGAAAATCAAATTTATTGAGAGGAACTCTTCATGTTGAAATGCCACAAGACTAAAGCTGCAACACATAAAGAGAAGACAAGCCGTCACCACAGGAGGACAGACTTTTTGACTCGCTTCCTAAAGTTGAGGAGCACGTTACCCTTGCGTCACCTTCCTTGTGCTCTAGGAACCTCTCGGCTTGGAACATCAAACGTACCTGCACGTCTAACTGTCTTTTGAAAGAAAAACAGGAGTAATTATTGAAACTCGCCTTCTGTTTTGACATTGTGTTATTGCAGCCAGCCATCGGTTGCTAAGGGGTAAGTGTCTTGTATGCAATGCACTTTCATAAGTCACTTTTTAATTACAAGTGTGCAAGCCAACCACAATATTAAATTGCCAGAGGAAAAGAAAAAGCAGGGATGAAGCCTTATCTAATCTGTAAAATGTGATGATTAAGTGTACTGTCTCCAGTCAGGTACTACAGAGACTCAAACAATAAAATTTTCCATCATGATTCCACATCTCACAAGGGAGAAATATTCAACAGCAATATTTAACAGCAATACCACATCAAACAGTCAAGCAGAAATTTAAAGTACACTTTTTCTCTGTCTCTCGTGTAAGAAAAACACTGATTGGTGCAAGTATTTACAAGATCTTATATAACTCTTGTGTACTTTGAAAAGAAATCTCACTGAATTGTTCTCTTGTTCTATAAATTTGGATAAAGATTCACTTTTTTACATTTGAGTAAGCTATAATTGAAAATAATCAAATTTTTAAATTAAAGAAACTTTTAAATTAAAATTCAGTTGTAAATAAAAATGATTCCATAATCTGAAAGCTCTTTTTTTCCTGTGTTATTGCTTTAATAAAAATCTATCTTATATAAATGAGCCTTTTTTCCCTTTGTTATGGATTTTAGCTTCTACCTACGCAAACTATACTAAATACTGAAGAGGGGATTCTGGAGTTCTTTAGTTATATTTTTAACTATACACTCTGAGACTATAGTTTATCTAAACAGTGACACGAAAAACAGAAAGAAACTGGTATGCAGAAACTGCAACTGAAGCTTCTAAAATACTTCCCAGTTTACATAGTACGTTCAGTATTGCCACATTTTTGATCCCTGCCTTGTGGATGAAGTAACTAAGGAAAGGGCAAATTTCAGGCTGTTCCCACACTGTACCAAGAGAATAGAGTTAAGAGACAGCCAAGGTCCGTGTCTCTGAGATCGTATTATCGCTCTCATTGTTAAAATCCATCTGTTGTTTGGGTCCAAACTCTCCATGACCAGTTTTCAAAATGAAACAACTGATTATTCAAAGCAACCATAATTTCAGCATGCCTCAACTTCTGATTACACCACAAATATTTGGAATATTACTGAAATGCACAGCTTTACTAGAGCTTCGAAATTTAGTTTGTGTTTGTTTTTGCATCTGACTTAGCTGGTGCACACATTTCAAAACACTCCATTTTATAAAGAAGTTCCATTGTTGTATAAAGCTAGTCATATTGAAGAAATTTGAGATCTTAAGTTTCTTACTTGAAAAAAAAATGAAGCAACTTATTCAAGGTGAAAACTTTTCATGATTTTTCTGCTTTTAAATGTCATCACACTCAATATTTTTAAAGTCATATTGCATATGCTCTGTTGGATTCTTTTGTTATATTAGGAAAGGTTAAAACTGGCATCTTTGTGACTGAGAACCTTCTCTGAAAGTGATGTGCTTACAGGAGTTTCTACAGGTCCTATGATAACATTTAAGGCTTTTAAGGAACAGCTATTTTGACAACAATCATATTAACCTTTTTTTAAATGTGTCATCACCTTCCTCAATAAAATAACCCTACATTTCCCCACATATATCGTCCTTTCTCTCACATCATTTATATATTCCTTGACTTCTTGCATTATTTACTTTACTCTCTCAAATACCTTCTTCCTCTCTACCCATAAAACTGCCTGGAAAAAAAAATGTGTGATTTTCAAAAAAAAAAAAATCTTACTATAATTTTGACCTTTAAGTTCTCCTTCTATATAGGAAAAATTACTGTATCCAACCATGAATATTCTTACCTTTTTATGTTACCAAACTATTCCCCTTGAGAGAAAAATAAAAAGAAATAGTGGCAGAATTCAAATTTGGGACCAGACATATATTCAGATCTCTGTCTGCCATCTATTAGCTCTGAACTTTAACAAATTACATATGCTCTGAGCATTGACTCCACCTCTAAAAATGAAAAAGTGGAAGATACTACCTGCTTCAAAGAATAGTGAAGAAGAGCAAATGAACAAATAAAGCACTAACAGAGTCGACAATGTACTCTCAGTATAAGTGGTGTTTTGATGACTTCCCTGCCTTCATAAACAACTGTTCACAAATCCGTGTCTTCCCAGTTCATTAAAAAGCTGCTTATCTCCATTTTATATTGTATCCCAGGTATCTGTATTTGTGCCGAATCTCCCTGAATAAAATGCTAATGGTGTGAAACTTGTTTACCTCTATTCCTGTCTTTAAAAACACAAGGTTTTCACAGAAAATATTTATTTGTATATGTGAGGGGATGGAATGTATATATATATATATATATATATATATATATATATATATATATAACACATACTGAAATAAATATGGGTCTAATTTCTGCCTGACTTGTATCTATAATGGAAATGGCTCTGTGCGGAGTTCCTTAAATGATCGATGATAAGACATTGGGCCTTTCCCCACAGGGATTCACAAATATATATATATTGTAGCTGTTTACTTTGGACGTTTTGTGTCCATATGCTTCAGCTTGTACATATTCTACGAGACACCACTTAAAATGGAGAAGATTATGACTTGAGTGGGGGTGAAAATTACCAAAATAAAACCATAGAAAAAGCCCAGTCTTTCTTTATCCTCGCTGATCCCATTTCTACTTACCATTCTAGACTACTATTGTTGTAAATGTGTTTTTCTTTACTGGGACAGAGCTCATTTTGTAAAGAACTCTGCCTGGGTACAGCGAGCCATCTTGTGGGAAGTTATTTAGGGTCTTGGAATGCTTGCTCAAGGACAAAACAACTTATTCAAGTTGAAAGAAAATGTTCAGCTGTGATATAAACATTCACATGCTTCTACTGTGATAGATAAGAATCATATGACTAGATGTTCTTGGACATATTTATAGATATCCTTGCTTGGTGCTACATTCAGCTCTTACACAACTTTTGACAGATTTCTCCAAATCACATTGGACACTCAGCTGGTACATTGCTGAGACTTCAGACCACTTGGCATCCTAAGTTGCTTCTCTGAGCCAATTTTAATCTTCTAGAGTTGTGTAGACCAGAGGTCCTCAAATCCGGGGTATCTTAATCCCATCGCTGGGACACAGTACCCAATACCTATAGGATATCTGAAGAAAAGACTTATTTTAGCTCATAGTTTTTAAAGTCTTATCTTTGCGTGGACAGCCAAATTTAAGGCAGAGACAGCAATAGTAGAAGGGTATCACAGAGGGTCTGGGTGGAGGACGTGTGGCCAGGAGGCAGAGAGAAGTAGAGAGCCACTCACGAGAATGTATCCTTTGGGGTCATGACCCCAAGTGGCCCATTCCTCCAAACTGACCCCACCACCTAACAGCACGTGTAATCACCAGCGGTTTAATCCATAATACGCTGATGAGCATAGTAGCCCACGATCCAGGCACTTTCCAAAATCATGAGGCTTCAGGGACCATTTTAGACTTTTCAGCCATTACACTGGGGAACCAGGCCACACAGCAAGGAGTGAAGCGTGGGTCAGCATGGGAACCAACATCTGTGTTTGCAGCTATGCCCCACACTAGGTTTACCACCTGAGCTCAGCCTCCTGTCTGACCCAGGGCAGCACTAGATTTCACAAGTGCGAGCAACCCTTTTGTGAACTATGCCTGTGAGACATGTTCACACACTCTTTGTGATACTCTCAAATTTGAACACGTGAGTTGGAGCTGAGGTAGTGGCGATGCCTGTGCCTCACACCTCTCCCCTCTTCTGGGGAAACACTGTCTTCCACCAAACTTGTCCGTGGTGCCTTCGAGTCTGGAGACCCCTGATCTGGATGATTAGTCTTATTTTACCACCTTGTGGAATGATTAAGGGCCAAATAAGGGAAAATCTATATATGTATCCATTCAGATTTTGGGTCAACTTGAAGATGTGTGTCATATCTTTCTTTAAATTTCTCTTCTACCCTTTCCCATATAACTGAAGCAATATCAAAGAAACCATTTTCTTTAAAACATGAAGCTTCTCCAAGCATCCTTTGGCTTTCACCCGCCCCTCTAAAGCTTCATTTTATATTCTTTAATCTCAAATATTTCTAACCATTGTTGCAATAAGGTGGCCTAGTAGTTTAAATACATAATTGTTCTATTAATCACAAATACTACTTTTAAACATAAATTGCTTTGTGTGAATAACTCATAATATTACTAGTCAATTATTTAAATACTATTTTACAATGCTAAGAAAAAATATTTCTAAGATTTTCTATAACTAAACTCAACTGAATTTTCTTATTTCTACTTCTGGGATCAGGATTTTATTCAAATATTAGGGTCTCCACCACAAAATTTGAGGCAACACTTAAGTTACCCAGAGAAATGACTCAGTGTTATTTTCTGAGTCTATTTAAACGTCCTAGAACGGGGTTCATAAAGCCTGTGTCTCTCCCATTAAAAGAGCAAGAATGGGAGGTGGGGAGCTGGAGAAATAGCTCAGCAGTTAAAGTGCTTGCCGCACAAGCTCAAGACCATGAGTTCAATTCCTCAGCAACACATAAACTGGGCATTAAGATTTCTGTGTGCCAGACTGAGCTACAAAGAGAGTCCAGGACCAGCCTGGACTATACAGAGTGAGATACTGCCTCAAAAAAAAAAAAAAAAAAAAAAGCAAGAATGGGAAAATTTCTGAGTGAGAAGATAACACAATAACACATAGAAACTGTTTAAGTGGAGAGGTCTAAGCCACCAGGAATTAACATTCATATTGACCAAAAAAAAAAAAAAAAAAAAAAAAAAGAAAGAAAGAAAGAAAGAAAGAAATGAAGGAAGGAAAATTAGAGTAACCAGCGAGGGCGCTGTGCTGAAGAAGTAGCATTTTTGAAAGAGAGAAATCTTTACTAAGTCATATGCCTCCCCTTTTTTAAAAATAACTTTCTAGAAATAGATTTTAGTGTCATGTGTTTCTGGCTACATTTCCTGCCAAAATGAGAAACAGGGCTCAAAAAGTAGTAATAGAACAAGCCACCCAGGTTCTGTGAGCTTGTAAATGGAAAGCCTGCCAAGACAAAGCCAAATGCAGGTAACAATCTCATTTTATTAAAGGTGTATTAAGAATAAGAAATTAAATGCTCATGAAGAGCTTTGTTTTATGACCAAATTAACAGTAAAGATAGAATGATACAGTTATTTTGATCATAATATTTTGGTCATAATCTACATACACAAAGCTTATACAGGTTTCTTTCATTTGATGTTCTAGCATGTCAAATAAGCACGGCTCTTGGTAGTTTTCCTCATTGTATGTGCAATTTATGTGTTTCTGAATCCCAAAACCCAAACACTCACACCTACATACTCCAGCAGTTCCTAAATTTACCTCTTTAAATTTTTAATACTTTCCTCAAAATGTCCCAATTCTGAGTCCTTTCCGTGGAGATTTCTTTCTATTGAGTTCCCAGACAGCGCTTAGAGTACATCTGCTTTAGGTGCTTAGTCTAATTCCTAGAAGAGGTGATTCTCCAACAGCTTAATAACAGGAATTACTGCACACACAGATGGCACACAGGTAAGAACATATTCAGCAGAAGGAAAAGTAGAAAAAGAAGCAAAAGAGCAATGATGACCCAAAACACCAAGGACATTTCTCTAGGCCTCTATCGTTGATGTCAAAGCTACTTCCGTGTATGTGTCCTTGATCTATTGCAAATATTTTGTGCTTGTATGCATACATTTAGTTAAGGCCCCATTCACTTCCCTAGAAAGCCTACGACTTAAGTGGTACAATATTACTGACTTTACAGAGCTGTTAACTAAGGCACACGTGATTTGAGTAGTATGCTAAAGTTAAACAGATCCACACTTTCCCGTGAAGACATTCTAGTTTAATGAAGTATTCTTGTAACCATGATCCTTTGAGCTTTCCAGGAGGAAAGATTTTGCCCCCAACAAATGGCTAACTCCTCCTTTTACCGATACTCTTTGTATTTCTGAAATTCCTGAAAATGAGAAACAAGACAAACTACATCAGATTCAATTATGTAATCACATAAACCTATAAATTATTAATTTTATATTACTTGGTAGCAATTATGAGTTTATTCAAAGAGAAAGTGACTAATGACAACAATCGCAAAGGTATTTTTCCTTGAAGATGAAGAAGAAAAAGTTAAAGCAAACAATTTGGAATATTTTGTTGACTCTCTCTCATCTTTTCTCAATGCTCTTGTTGACTTACTTTCTGCCTATAAGTACTGATGATGTTTTCTAGTTAATTTCAGTAGCATCCCATTTTGAATGGACGCTACCTCTTCCATGGCAGCTGATACCTTATTATGTCACTAGTAGTTTTCAACACACTAACCATTGTTCATGCCCTATACCTGGTCAAGGGCACCACATGCCAGATCAAAGCAGAAAAGAGAGAATTGCAATGACTCATTTCTCATCATTCACAAGGTCAAAAGATCATTGTTTCCTAGGCAGAAAACACAAATGCATAAGATGAAAGTCAAATGAATGTATGATTTAAACTGTTCAGAAATTCATGTAAATTAGATTTTTGGATTTCTCTGAAATCTCGTCTTACTCAACACTTAGAACAATTAAAAGTTTCTTTATAGGACCTCAACTCAAATTCTAACATATTGGAAAGCATAACTTAAAGATTTCAGAGTACAGAAAATGACTCAAGGATTTTACAAAGCCCTCATGCTCTTTAAAAATGATGCTTTAAGAGGCAGATCTAAAGCAAAGATAAGATTCAATTTCATGGTCTCCTCTCATTCTATTCAAGCATCACCATATTCCCACAAATATAGAGATTCTTAAATTGGAAATTAAAGTTTCTTTATGTCATCACATTATACATCTGATTGACATTTGACCATTGTTTAAATTCCTGTCACTACAAAACTCTAACTTCCTGACCCAGATACTTATGGCTTAAATTATCCCTTTACCTTTCTTTATAACTGGTCTTGTCATATCTTTTCAGTTGCTTTTGATTTTACATTCCCTTTAAATGTTCATTTCATTTTCTGTCTAACATAACTAATTCTAATTCTCCCTCACAGCAGATTTTCTTCATTTTTATTTCACTTTGAGCAACATAATTCAGATTCTGTGAACGTGTATTTAAAAATATAGTATTCCCAATAAATATGAGCAAAGAAACATAACCAAATGCATCAAATAAGGGTACAGATACAGTAAATAATTGAAGGCAGTTAATAAGACAGGAGAGTCAACTCCATTCTTTAATAAATAAAAAAGTCTTACTTTGTAACACAAAGTTATTGTCCTTGCTCACAATCACCTGTCTTAGGGAGCATTTTGCTCTTTGGTTAATTAACACTAATGATCTCAGTATTATAATGACAGTAACAGGGTTAGCACTATCATCTATGAGGAAATTTTTAGGCTTTGTTTCAAATAAGTTTTACATAGAAAGTTGCTATAGCATAAATCTCACTTCCTGCTTAAAATATTTTTGAAATAACAGGAAAAGTAAATTTAATGAACTATGGCTAGCAAAATTTGTGTGTGCTTTATTTTAAAAATAGTAACATGCATAACATACTCTTGCATTAATCCTGGCAATGCAATACCAAAAAAATGTGCTGTGCTTCATTCTGACTTACTGCTTTCATTGTTATTCTTTTAGTATTTTTTGCAAGGTTTTAATTTTCATTCTAAATCCTGAACATTATATTTGATTACATCACTCAAAAAGCTGGGGCTATTTTAAGGCACAGTTTTATTGATCATTTATTATTCTTTTGTCTTGTTCATAGATTTCCATCTTAAAGAAAAACTCAGCTGAGCCTCTTTTAGACTGAATGTTCCAAAGACGTGCAAGGAGAAATATTTATTTTTATTTGTATAATCTCTAAATCTCCATATGATGCCAAAATGTAACCCATACCTGCCTTACCTCGGGGCATTGCCAAACTCGCTCACAGAGCCCACTGAGTTCGTCTTTTGGATATGCCTATTAATCTAATGGCCGTTTTCCAATTTTCCTGGTTCTAAAGCTTTTAGCTGGGATAAGCTGATGAAAACAGCAAGCAATTTGAAACTTCCACAAGAGCTAGAAGAAAAAAAGAAAAAAATCATGATCTAATTGTTTTAGTCACAGAGGAGGGAGGCATTTAGAAGTTGATTGCAGGAAGTATTTTTAAAGGAGAAGAAGGAGGAAAAAAAGACTAAGAGGAGGGAGAGGAGGAGGAACACAAAGAGGAGGAGATAAGAATAGTGGATGGTTATTTCAGGCATTCATCCTTTTAATGAAATGCATTTGAAAATTTAAAGTGCGTATTCACTAGGTTTGTAGTTGCATAGGAAATAAAGATTATCAAAGATTGGTATAACCTTACCCAAAGTTAAAGAACAGTATGCAACTTTGAAGGAGAAAAAGAAACTTACATTTACAATTTTGCCCTTTTTTTCTCTTAAAGTTAATTTTTTTTTCCTGTTTCAAGATATTTGGCCTAAAGATTTTGAACTTTCTTAAAGTTTCTCTTACAGTATTATGAACAGTAGAAACAAGAACATAGGCATTATTGCACAAATTTAAAGATTTCAACAACACAGGTTTATCTGTCTTGTAAATAAAATTTATTGTTTTTTCAGTGTAACCCACTGGGAGATCTGTTTATGCCAGGCTGAAGAAGACAATTGCCACTTCCGTGGGGACACCAGGAGGCTGGCTTATAACACTGAGCTATGGCGAGCCAGGAAACGCTCTTGGAATCTTAAAGACCTAGGTGAAAGAATTCAATCGAGACACATGCAACGTTGTGCAAAGTATAGTTAGAGTTTAATTATGACATGAATGATATTTCAGAGAAAGAGAGAGAGAATACACTCAAGAGAAAAGGTAGGAGGAACTACAAAAAAGGTAGTTAAAGCGAATGGTCTCAGGTTACACTTGCATGATGAACTGGGTCTTTCAAGAAGTATTCTTTTCTTCCTTTGATTTTTCTGTTGTTTGTTTTTGTGGCGGGCGGAGGGATAGAATTGGCTGTTGACTACTTCAGAGACAACTAGGTCCCTGTTTATTCTCTTGGTGGAAGTTTTCTGTTTCCTTTGTCATGACAAAGTGAATATGAGTCCTGGAGGATTTCTGACTCCTCACGCATGACCTGGACTTTGCGTGAGTCCTGAACTTTAACAGAATGCTCCAAGGATGGTACTTTCTCTTGAAACCACAAGCCTGATACGCCCGATGATTAGGAAAGTAATGAACAAACAAATCACATATTTGCTTTTCCTGTAGTCCTAGGCCTTTTTTTTAACTCTCTGATGCCTATTTTAAAACTTCATTTATTTTCATGCACATATCTAATCTCTTTCCCCCTCCCACCTCCTCAATTTCTCTCACATCCTTTTACTCCCTCATAAAGTCTATCTTCTGACTTTTTTCTATTTCTCTCTTTCACTATGTGGTCTTCTCATAGTAGATAAACTGTATGATATTTAACCTCTGTGTCTGATTCATTTCACTAAGCATAATGATCTCAAGGTGCATCCATTTTCCTACAAAGGACTCAAATTTGTGTTTCTTCATGGAAGAACAGTACTCCATTGTGTAAATGTACCACAGCTTCTTCATCTATTCAACTGTTTTTTACACATTCTGGTTCCTTCCAAGATATAACCTTTATAAGTTGTGTTGCTATAAACATGGGTATGTGTGTACCACTCTTATATGATGATTTTAACTCTTTTGAGAAGATACTCAGAAGCTATATAGTTGGGCCAGTGGTAGCTCTTGCATATTCCCTTGAAAGAATTATTATTACCACTGCTGATGAATCCGAGGCCAAAGATGGGTTCAGTGAAAAGCTTCAGAAGTGGAATCCTCTAAGGATAAACAATGAAAAAATCTCAGTTTTATCTGATGAGGGTGTAGTGAGTGCTTTGAGAAAAGGCAAGAAATATTTGGCAACTAGAATTTGCTCTTCCAAGTAAAATAAGACAAAAACAATTGAAGCTAGTGATTTACAAATAAGAACAAATACCTTTTTTTAATTTTTAAGGATTGTATCAAAATTAAAACTTCCCACAAAACCACCCAATCAGCCAAAATTGAAACCTGCTACCAAGTAATTGTTAAAATGATTATCCTTAGATTTTGTGCTAGAAATCTGGAATTCAAGTATTCAAAAAGGATGGAGTTGTGAGATTCCCCCGCCCCCTGACAATTTAAGTTTGTCCATCATTAAAAAATGTCATTTTTACATCTTTCAAAGCACCCTCAACCCTTTTTATATGGAATTTACTTACAAACAAGAATATTTACTCTCACCTGTCGCTGGCACCATAAGGTGAAAAGTGCTTCTAAGAAGTTGTTTCACCATTAGTGGGAATTTTTAATCAGGAAATGTTGTCATGCTAATCTAATAGACTTTAAGTTAAGACCTCAGTGTCGCTGAAGCCTAAAATATCCCTGCAGTTCCACATATAGAAATCTCTGTATAATGCAGTCCATCCCTAAAGAAGCATTATGCAAATGAATGCATTTAGTTAATATGTACTGTAAACAGATCACTACTTCTTTCTTCCTCTCTAAATCACAGCAGAGATTAGAGCTGTAATACTCTTATTACCTAACAATGTGGCTAAATATTTAAAGTCTATCTGCAAAGAGCTTCAAGCCCAAGATAACACCCCTTGAATGTGCTTTGGGTGTTTCTACCAAAGGTCACAGCATCTGTTTCCAGGCCCCGTCCCAAACTCCCCGATAGAACACTTCTTCTATAAATATCGTACCAAGTTCCACTTGCTTTCTCCATGGCCACCTGGAGACTATCGAATATCGTTCCTTCTTGTAAAACCTGATTCCTCCCCAGGATCTACTGATAAAGCAACTAGTGTCGAGCACAGGTAACACACAAATCAGAAGGACTAAATGAGAGGTGTGGAATTATTTATAGAACGTAGTTGATTATTTCTGACGTCATGACCTCATGAGGCGCCACTGATGATCTCCTCTAGAGCTTTTCACTGCAGCATTGACCACCTGCAAATGATTCTGAGTCAGAATAAAAATGGGACAGTGATCTCTTCATTTGTCTTTTAATTCTGTGTTGAATACAGACGAGGCAGTGGTCCATCTTTACGGCAGTGCTTGTGAGTCACGTCCTAAAAGCTGGATGAGACCGACAGCAAAGCTCTTCCTCTGATTACGCACAAGCCAATTGATTCAACCATGCTGGTGTCATTCAACCCGCCCATTGACCCGAAGAGATGGTATGTTTTCTGCCAGAGAATTTTCCATTTATTTAGAAAGACGTGAGAGAAGAACGTGGAGGAATGGTGACCATTACATCGGGAAACTGGCTTTCGCTTTCCTGTTTTTAAATTGTTGTGGAATTGAGGTAGAGTAGCTCTTTATCATTCGGAAACTAAGAGGGGGAAAAAAGGAGTTGAGTCCAGTTTAAAAGTTCAAACAGAAAAGTTCTACTACTGTCCCCAGGGGAAAGAAGACAGGAGACAGGTGAATCTACACTGGTCAATCTCAGCATAAAGGAACTTGGTCAAATACTATTATCGCTTCCTTGGAGAGGAAAGTAGGGCTCAGTGAAGCACTGGAAGACAAATTTTAAGAAAGAAGTAAATGACCAGCTTAGACTAGTGTAGCTGACTGTAAGTAGATGTTGTCAGAAGTTCTTCTATGTTCTTAGTAATGGCCATTTCGACTTGCCGTTGGTACATAATAGATGGTTGTCCTTGAGGTTTGAAGCTGTCTACAATGTACTGACTGGAAACAAATTCTCGACACCCAGCATTCTCCCAGGCAGCTTGGCTAGATATATGGACATCAGGAAGCAAGCAGAATATTCTAGAAAAACTGAGACACAGCTTCGTATTTTTTTCAGGTTTTCAAATACCTGTGGCAGTTTTTCCTTGTCCCTCCTAAGGGCGACTTTTCTATTTTAATTGTGCAGTATTGCATAAACGTTTTTTTTTTTTTCTGACAAGATCTTATTCCTGTTTTCTTCTATCAGTGTTTCAGTTGTCTCTAATCCTTTTTCTTTTTGTCTCCTGACAAAAGGAGATATTACCCTGGCCTTTTTCTCCCTACTGAGATTTTCTTTAGCATCGAACTTTATACAGAAATGTAGGGTTTTCTTAAAAACTAGTGGGATTTTTGGAAGGAGTTTAAACAAAGACGAAGAAGTGATTTCCAAATATATGTTTGTGTTTTATCACAGTTAATCAATTATTACTTAGGTTCAGTCCAACCAATATTTTTAAATGGCCCATATTACAATTTATAAAGTAATAGATTTATTCTATAGATTCTCACATTTCCAATGAACATATTGTTAGCCTACAATTAAAAACAGTGGCAATTACTTTAAGCTATATGCTAACCAGAACAAAACTAGAATTATTAAAATAATATCAAACCCTAGATAATGGATAGAGTGATAACCACAAATAAGTATTCATGTGCTAAACCCAAATTTATAAACTTTATTTTATTTGGAAAAGGTCACTGGCCATGTAATTAAATGAAATGTTTCGAGATGAGTTGATCATCCTAAATTGTCCAGTGGGCCTAAAATATGACAAGTGTCTTTATAAAAAAAAAAAAGAAGAGGAGATAAATGTACATACAGTCAGAAAGCAGAAGACAGAGGTAGAGAGTAGAGTGAAGGGGCCACAGCAAAGGAAGCCAACAGGCAGGGACGCATGCCAAGCGATGGAAGAGGCAAGGGCACAGTCTCCTCTGGGGCCCTCATGACACCTCGATTTATGGCCTAAGGTTTCCAAAACCAGGAAGGAATGGACTATGTCGTTTTCACCCACCCCGTTTATGATAATGCAACTTTAAAAAGAAAAAACTATATATGTATACCCATACCCCATATGTATATATGTATACGTGTATGTACTCAGGAAATGATCATAATAGCAGAATTATGGTAATACAAGTGGGTGTTGGAGCAGTGGCAGGTCCTCTTGAATACTCCATCTTCCTCCTTTTTTCAGTCCCATATTCCAGATCCTCTGAACAGTACATCTTCTCATTTCTCTGTGTCTGTAAGCATATTATTCACACTATTGCCCCAAGCCTGGGTGCAGGTGAGTTAATTTAATCACCTATTCAGTGAATATCAAGCGCTGACCATGTGTTGACATGTCGAAGTATTTCAAAACCCGTTGCATGAATTGTTGAAGATACACACGTGGAGATCCTTTTAGATTCAAACAAGCATTTTACCTCACAGTTGTATTCTCAAAGCACATTTGCAACCACATAATTTCCCTTGATGCCATATATAAATCCCCAGGTTTCATTTGTAATTTCTAGCCTTGTGGCAATGAACAAAACAGGGAAGTGGGAAATTTCTCATAGAAAATATTTATTCTTACTGTTCCTCAGAAATTAGAAATAAAGCCTTATTGGGGATATCTGCGTTTGTTTTAAGTTTGCTTCAGCTTAAAAATCTAAGATGAATCAAAAAGAGTCTTAGATTTTGATTTTGATTATGAGTCAGTAACTGTGTTAAGAATTTACCAGTAGGTAAAAGAAGGAATTTTAACTTTGTCCTTTGAGGTCTCCCCTAAATATATTTCCACTGTAGACTGCCTAACTCCATAATCTGCAATACTACATCCTGCTCCACTGTTTTTAACTCTTTCTTTCTTTTTCTTTTTTTCTTTCTTTCCTTCATTCTTTCTTTCCATCCTTGTTTTCTTTTTCTTGCAATTACCATTCATGCTTACTAGAATGGGTTTAATAATATTATTAATATTTACTTTGTTAATCTTCCCAGCCTTGCCTGAGTGCAAACTCCACACAGAGTTCGATCCCGTGGGTAAGAATTTGGTACATATCTCCCTTCCTGTGTCAATAGCAACTGGAACACAAAAGTAGTGCCCAACAGGTACTGAATAAAATGAAATAGTTCTATCTAGTCACTTATGCCAAAACCTGGGGAGAAACGAGCCATAACTAGTGTGGCTGGAGAAATGAAAGAGAGACGATCAATTGCATTGATGGATAGCAGCCCAGGAGAAACCAGAGAGAAAACAACATTTGAGGAAATCAAGGGCTGCGATGAGGTGCACCTTTATTGTGCTTGTGTTATTACGGTTCTCCCATGAAAACAAGGAAACATTATGATACTGGGGACTGTAGTAAATGAGAATAAAAATAAAAGTCAGTGACTGTATTCAAAATAATTTATATTATACTCATCCTTAAGAGGGTTACTAGAAAGCCAGGAGCGAGGTGGCAAGCGGGCAAACATCTCCTGCCTGGTTGTGGTTGTTTCTTTTACCCATGGCACAACCCCTTCCTATCTTTTTGAAGTGCTCACGTCTGTTGAATTATGAATGAGATGTACAAAAAACGTAGTCCATTTGGGAAGCTGTCACAAAATATCCTGTATCATGGAGCTTATAAGCTGTAGCAATGCATTTCTTACCAGTAGAAAGGCTGAGGCTTAGGCAGGAGGATCACAAGTTAAAACCCAGCCTGTCCAATTAGAGACTTAGCGGGACCGTGTCTCAAAGTCAAAAACCAAAACAAGGAGCTAGTGGTGTAGCAGATTGTGAAAGTTCATCCTCAGTGCCGAATGAATTAATTAAATCAAAGTGTCAGATGTTTCAGCATCTCATTAGAGCACCTTGGCCTGTAATAGCCAACTTCTTGTGTTCTTACACAGCAGAAAGGTCAAAGGTTTTTTGTTTTGTTTCAATCTTTGTTACTGTTGTTGTTTTTTGTTTGAACTCAAGGCCTCTGGACTGAGTTAATTATTAGCCTGTTTATTTGTGCTTTGAGACAGAGTTTTGCCAACTTGCTATGCTACTCAGGCTGAGCTCAAATTTAAGATTCTCCTATATCAAGCTTTCCAGAATGCTGGGATTACAGGCATGTGTCACAACACCTGGCAGCCAATGGGTTTTACACGGGTACCAATATCATTCAGCTCTTATTATCTACTCATTCATAAAGTTCTTAAGTTCTAATATTATTGTCTTGGGGAGAAGATTTTAAAACATAAATTTGAAGAGGGTACAAAAGTTTGAGAACAGAAAGACTCATCTGATGTTATTTTCTCTTTCTAGTCCCACAGTTACTTTGCAATTTGTCTGCCTAATAATTTTAATAATATAGTAAACAGATATTATTCCTCTATTATATAAAATGAAACAGCGATGCTGAGACCAGACAGCTTGAGGAACTTACCCAAGTTCACTCAGCAAAGCAAACTAGTAGTGGGTCTACGAATCTTGGACCTGTCTCTTAACTCTTTCTGTCTCTGGGAATTTTTCTCATCTACCTCAGTGATTTCATAACATAAGTTTATTCTTTTATTCATTGTCCATTTATTCTTTCACTTAGGAAAGTGAAAGACTTAATCTTGGGATTTAGGAATCAATGTCATTGGGTAGAAACTCATGCCTATCAGTGAGTGATTGTGTGATATTGAGAAAATTCCTTGGACTTCCAACTCCTCGTTCCCTTTCTACAACTGGAAAATATGGATGAAAGACTGATAGACTTTCAGACATTGTTTTTGATTATCATTATTTTAAATATACATTATATTTTCTGTTTTCTGAACTATTTATCATTTTTCTGAATATCCTATCTTCCTGCTGGGATCACTGTCTGCTTCTCTGAAACATATACTTCAGTTTATATAGAGAAGAAAGGGGTGATGTCAAGCATTTTGCTTCTGTGTGTCTATTCTCAAGAACTTCCACTGTTCATAGAATACTGGTTTGAAAAATGCTTCCTGTTAGCCCACGGAAGCTAGGAAGCCATTATCTTCCAGTCTTCGGTAAAGTATATGCAAAGGCTGTTACTATAATCACTACACAATTAAAGCAAATCTGTTTCACTCTAACTGCTCTCAAGATCTTGTTGTTGTTGTCGTTGTTGTTGGAATCGTTGAGTGTCCTATATTTTCCTTATGCACAGATAGCCGTTAGCACTTTTTCTTTGACACCTTGTCTGGGTATTCTGAATCGCTTTTATTATTTCCTAAGTTCCAGAAAGTTTAAGGGGTTTACCTTAAAATATCATTGTTGTCATGTTCTCTTTCTTCTCTATAAGCTAAAAGAAAACTTAGATGAATATTAAGCCTCTTCATGCAGTTCTTCAAACAACAACACTTTCTTGATCTTTATAGTTCTTTATTGCACTTTCTATAAATTTATTCCATATTAATGTCTGCTGAAATGGTATACTAGGTCCCCATTTTAATTACTCAGGTCTCTTGCTTTTCTGCAAGTTTTATTGGGTTATGTTTCAAATATTCTCAGTCATTCATTCTATAGTCCTTCCTGCTTGCTGCACATATTTCAAGCTCGAATTTCATGTCACTAATTATAATAATCAGTCCTGCTAAAACCTTGCATTTAGTTCCATTATTTAAAGTTTGTCAGTTGCTGGCGTTTGTTCATGATGCCTTATCTTCTTCTATTTTTTAGTCATTTTTACTACGAGAGAGAAAGAGAGAGAAAGAGAGTCAGTCAGGCCCAGGCATTGTAAGAAACACAAAATGATATATGAAAGAGATTTTTTTAAATGAATCATAAAAATTTGAGTTTGCTTTGTTGGAATAGGATGCAAACAGGGCGGCAAGTGCTCCGCAGGGTCACCTCACACTTCTAACGTCTTGGCAATGTTCTTCACTCATCTTCTCCTGGTTGGAGTCAAACAGTAATTTTTTGTTATAATCCCTTGTAAGCAGAAAAGGTAGGTTTATTTTTAAATCAACCCAATATTATATTATCAACACTATTGAGATTAACTCTCTAATGTATATTTTTTGGCATTAACCAAGCACACAAAATCGGAAGCTAAGCTTCAGTAGCTACGTAATAAATGCCTAAGTATATATTAAGTAAGCCTCCTACTTCTATCTACCTCTCCAATACTCATTCAGACCCCAGGATGAAAAATGGTTTAACTTTCTGAAAGTTGAAATTGCTAAGAAATAAGATTTTATGCAGGTATTGCATTTAGATTCTCCTCCCTCAAAAGAGGTAGGTCTATAAGGTACCTGTCCAATCATGTTATTAAGTTGGACATTATGAAAAGTTAACATCCCAAACCCAGATCAATTGTGCAGATTACATGGGATTGTATTTGAAGGCTCAGAGTTTGGCACAGAACAAGTACAAGGTGAAAGTTAACATTTTCTGTTATTCCAGAGTTTTTGACACTTACTTTAGGTTGAATATATGCTATAGTTCAGCACTTCCCTTAAATCTTTAATGTAGCAATTATCACCTTCTGTTTTGAATAATAGCTATAGAAACCACGAGTTCTTTATCCTTCTCTAAGCATTTCAAACATAATGATAGCACTTCAGGCAGAAAGACATCTACGCACAAGATTACATGTCAGTGAGGTGTTCCTGTTCATGCTTTGAGCTCTTTAAAATTCTTAAATGTCATTAAAATATCTTGAAAATGTACCCATCTGTCCTGTGTGCTAACTAACTTAGGATACCATAACAAAATATCCAAGACTAAGTGGCTTAAAACAACAAAAATGTATTCTCTTAACAGTCTAGAGACTGAAAAGTTAAAGACTATGGTGGGGCCTGATCTTCTCCCTCGTGAGCGTTACCTTGTAAGCTCGCAGCCTTCATGTTCTCCCTATTCTCAAATGGGGGGAAAGCAGAGGGGAATGAGGAGAGAGGCAGGAAAGAGAGGAGGGACAGGAGAGGAGAGAGTGACGGAGAGACAAGAGGTTTAGAGAGAGGGAGGGAGGGAGAGGGAGAATTCATTTAACGAAGTTCTATTGGATTAGGGCATCTCCTTTCCATCTCCTGTCTAATGCCCTGTCAGTTTCTGTCTTATAGAGACTTTGTCTTTAGATACAGTTACACTGGGAAGTAGGATTCCATGAGATTTTTGAGAGGAGTGCAATTCGGTGCTCCTTTACGCACAGCATGAACTCTCAGAAATGGAGCTTCAAGGCATTCACGCTGCAATACGTTGCTCCACATCTCTTAAACATAAAAATTTTTAATCGTCATGGAATTTGCCAGTTTAGCTCACTGTAAAGTTGCAGGTGAGTATTTTTTTCCATTATTATTTTCTTAACTAGTGTATGTTTGTGATACATAATAATTACATTTGACTTGGAGCGCGGGTGCATATACACATTACATCAACCACTAAGTATTCCATGATTTCAAGCTTATTATACATGTCTTTCTCTGGGTATTTCTGGAGTGGCCCATGGTCGTGAGTTCCTAAGTGAAGTTTTAAGGAGAACAAATTAAGAAAATAGAAAGGAAATTACTAATATAAAAAGCAAGTCATCCCTAAAAGAATGAGAAAGTCAGAGACAGTCACATAAATGGGCTTTTCAAGAAGATTGAATACTTAGCTAATTTAATTAGGTTAAATATGTGAATATCAACATATGTTTATAGAGACAATTAGGAAGATATCAGAGATGTAAGATGGCTATTAGAGAGAGATTTCCTCACTGAAAAATGAACTCATAACAAGGAAAAATATTGCAATGGATGCAAAATAAATTTTAGGTTTGTCTATATTTGAGTTTGTAGTTGGACTTCTTACCAAATTTGGCTACAAAATGCTTAGAGCTCACTCATCATCTTTGTCCAAAAAACAACAAGCAGTGGCAAAGATAGTTGAGTGGGTTAATTAAGAAGACATAGAAGCCACCATGTAACTGTAGCCTTTAAGAATATACTTAGGTTCTCTGCAACCATAGATTTTTTAAAATCTATAAATACTTGTAATAACACTGGTGCTATATATTTTTTTTTTTTGTCCTGAATGAACAAAATTACTATATAAGATTTTTAGCCTAGTGCCTGGCATATAGTAAGTACACAAGAGGCACGTTTCTTTCTTTAGAAATTATTTTTCTTCGATTAAACTAGTTAATTAAAATTGATCAATTATAAAGACATTGCAGAATGGGAAAGAAATGCCAAAGACAAAACACTGGGCAAATCTTCTGTTATAACTTGAAAAAATACACTGCAAACAACAAGAGAGTCAAAAGGCAGGAGAAAATCAACCGGGCTGAATGTTGGGACATCGAGGGTACACAGATTTTATAAATAAAGAACTGTTGACAATATTAAAGTCAACGGAGAAATAAGACTTTGGTGCGTGAAGAAAAGAGTATTGATTTTGTAATTTGAAATTGGCTGGATTCTTCGAAGAACTGGTCTCACAGAATGACAGGGTAGGAAATGACATTGCATGGGATTGATGGGAAAGAGAATATAGTGATAAAAAAGAAAAGAAAGTGAGATTAAAGGCCAGTGGAACTACACTGAATTTATTTATTTATTTATTTATTTATTTATTATTTTTGATACCAGAATGGAACTCAGGGCATTCACTTTAAAAAAAATTATACCTTTAATAAAAAGATAACCAAAGGGGAGGAAAAAAAAGGGCGAAGAGGAAAAGAGTCATTTAGGAAAGAATGCACATATCTTTCTTTGAAGGAGAGTGTGAGGGAAGCCCAGTACTGAAGTCCTATAGTCCCAGAGCTAGGAAGCTGAAACAGGAGGATTGCAAATTTGAGCTCAATCTGGACAACATAGAAATTTAAAGAGATTCTGTCTCAAGATAAAATGAAAAAAAAGCTGAAATGTAACTCAGTGGCTCAGTGTAATACCCCAGGACAAGAGAGAGAGAGAGAGAGAGAGAGAGAGAGAGAGAGAGAGAGAGAGAGAGAGAGAGAGAGAGAGATACTTTTGATATGGAGTATCAGATTTACAGGTGCGGACTCAGGAAGATACTTTCCCAAAAAACAGGCTGTAGAGTGGGCCCTATGATTTTGATTTTTCTCAGTTGATAAGGAGTGAAGCTATTTATTTATTTATTTTGAGTGCAGAACAGCATCGTTTTGTGCTGTGAAGGCTCAAGGAAAATAGAAAACATTGCCTAACTGATCTCGGCATTTTAGAGGGTAAGATAAAACTGTATACTTGGTGCATAAAAGAATTGCTTAGTTGAAACGTGTAGTTGGGTCTTGAGCAGAACAGAAATTGCTTGGAAGAGCCAAAGTGAGAGATCTACCGGCAAAAACCAAGAAAGGAGAAATGAATTAAACTCATGCAATTGAAGAGTCTCAGTGACAGTTCAATTGAAGTTAAGGAACATAAATTTACAGTGGACCCCGTCTTAGAAGATAAGTCCTATTTTAAATCTTAAGGGAGACTGGTAATGAAATCCATTAAGAATACACTACCCAATTGAAAGTTGAAAAGGAGATTAGGGAAGACAAATGTAATTACCCGAATTGTAATTTGGTCAAGACACCAAGGTTAATAACATTCTTCCTTTTTCAAAAGTTGCCATGAATTTTTAAAAATCTTATAATGGCCAGCTTCACCGCTTTTATTCCTCATGCGAGAGATGAACTCTTCGATATACATTTTTACATGTTGCCCGTGTGCGATCAGGATGTATAGTCATATTACATGGGTCCGTACATTTGTGCCTATATGAACGAAAAGAGAATGGGGTAATTTACCAAGGTAGAAAATGACTCCTTATTTCCTTCCCACATTTGATGAGAACTTATGAGTAAAACTTCTCTCTCTCGTAGCATGTACAAGTGACAATATAGGGCCCCTGGCATTACCTAAGTGTCTCGTGTATAGACTCTAGAAAGACCTCATTTTGGGCCGGAGGCTGCCAATGTCAAGTTCCTTATTCTCTTTTAGCTCACCTTCTCTCTTCAAAGCAGAAACACAAACTATATCTCATCGTAGGGACTTTAATAAGATGAAGCAAGGACACTTAAAACAATAAGCTATCAATAAACAGTAATTATATTGCCCATTAATGATGTCAAGTTGATATTTCTTCTTTGATCACAGTTACTGATATTTAGCAACTATGAAAAGCAAGGACCAGGAAACTTCGAGTGCCTTGGCAATGACACAGTATGGCAACATTGCTTGTTTATGCTCAAGTTTTCTGGTATACTCTTATCTTTCATTGTGAAAACAATGCTGAAATTGTGCCAAATAGTAAATCCATATGTACAGTACAGTGATTCATTAATTCATCAATATCCCTTCAGAAATTATCTCTTGAGTAAATCATACTTGTGTTTGAGAAGTATTCTATGTTAAAAAATATAAGAAAGGTTTAAAAATAAAGTATTTCTGAAAACATAAGACAAATATGCATAACATATTACTGCTTTTAAACTACAAAATCACAACTACTTTTCATACATTAAGGCACACTGATTGGATCTTGAAATAGCAATAAAATAACAGATTCAAGACTCACTAATATAGTTTTTATACTTTAGCAGCATTTTTCTAACAGTATAATTATTTCATTGTATAATTATAGGTAGCACCTGGATTCAGTCATAAATAAAATAAGTTAAAGAAAACTAACATTCTCTTTCTGTTGGACAAACACACTGTGTTAAACAGTTACACACACAACACTCCCCAACAAGCTTAGCAATGTCATTTTTCTTCTCTCCTAACGTGTCTTTTATAAAAAAAAAAAGAATGATAGAATCTACTTAAGAAATAAAAAAAGATTTCACATATAAATATTGCAATAACTATTCTCCTGTTCAAATTAATTAAAGCCAAAAAATCATTTAATACTCATTTAGCAGGAACTCCTGAGGTTCTATTAGTGACTATTAAGTTCTCTCTCTCTTCTCTTATCTCTCCTCTTTCCTCTCCTCTCTGGACGCCTTAGCATCTCTTCCCTTTTTTATCTGACCTAACTCTGTACGTAGGATTCTTACCGATTAAAGTAAATGACTAGAGAGAGCTTACAATTCACATCAGCTGAGACTGACACCTGCTGAATAAAAAGAAAAAAAATTTCCCAATACCTTTATATAAAACTTCTACAATCCACTTATATTAAAAATTATAGCTTTTTCTTGCTTAATTAATGTAAGTTTACACCTCATTATAGTTGTATTAGTCTTGGGGATTTATGTATGAATACAGTGTATCTTGCTCCTTTATTTTTAATCTTTTTCCTCCCCTCCGCTCTCCACCTCCAGCAAGTCTGCCTTTTGGTTTCCTGTGATCTCTCTTTTGTTTCACTCTTTTAGTCATTTATATTTTTAGACTTCCTGTGTCAGAGAAAACATGCCGCATTTAACTTTCTGTGTCTGACTTATTTCAATTAACATTATGGTTTCAATTTTCGTCTATTTGCAGGCAAATGCCATGATTTCATTCTTCTTTGTGGCTGAATATAGATACCCATACACGTGTATACGATGAAATATACATATACACTTAGAGTTTTTAATCCACTCACCTATTGATGGGTTTCTAGGCTGTTTCCAGAGACCTTCTCTTGTGTGTCACCCTGTTATAAACACAGATATGCCAGGTTTACTGTGGCATTATGTCTTGAATTCTTTCAGGAATACATCTGGGAAGAGGATGATGGGATCAATGGAAAGTTTAGTTTTAGTGATTCTGAGAAATCTTCACTCTGCTTCTAAAGGCATAATACAACTTTACATTTCCACCTGGAATGTAGAAGGATTGATTCCTTTGTCCTACATGTTCATCAGCACTTGTTTACTCTGTGCTCTTGAGTGCTGTCCGGAATGAGCTGGTCACTACAGCCTGGAGAGCAGATCTTTGGATACGAGTCCCATGTCCACCAGCACATCAACAGGTGCTCGGAAATATGATTTCTAAGCGCAGAGAAGGGGCAATTCAAAGGCAGAAAAAATACTGCTGGCAGAAAGATGGAAGGAAAAACTATGCAGATGAAATTCAGAGCTAAATCAATTTTGTGATATAATTTCATGGAATTAATAGAGGCAAAGCAGTATTAGAGAAAACATTACATAAAAATCAATATATCTTGACCAATATCTTGTAGGGGTAAGAAAAACTTCATCTCTTTGGTTAACACTGGGCCTGGGAATGAAGATGACATGGGGTAGATTAAAGTATGATACCACTTTGTACAACACAAACATGCATGAAAAATGAAGACTTCAAGAAATATCTATTTAACCACTGGATTTGTTAATTATAATGACTATATTAAATTATGTGGAGAAATTGAGCTGATAATTTATTTACACAATATTCTTTTAATTTTGGCATCTCGTCTTTTTTTTTCTTGAGGATATGGAAAGTGTCATCTTTAATAATGGAGGTTTTATTTTCTGAGTTTTGGAAATAGTACTAAGGTCCGAGTGATCTTATCATACTTGGTGTTATTGAGTGCCTTTAAGCTAAATGGCCAGCCTGCCTGAATAGTGTATGTTAAGCCCTTTAATCGTATATAGTGAAATCCATGCCTTCCTTAAGATTTTGTAGAATTTCACTGAAATCAATAGCATACTCTAAAATGTAGTCTACCTTATTTAAAACTAAGAGACACAACTTATCTCTTGTGTGGCCACTTGGTTCAAAAGACTGTGCTTTTTAAGTAAGTCAATCAGTATGCTTCCTGAATGTTTTTTGGGTTTTTCCCCCATTTTTTTGATATGTACACGTGCAGAATTTAAGGTTTACAATGGAGTTGAGCATTTTGTGCACATACTTTCCTTATCAAAGTGACAAGGGCTTTCCCGCTCTCCCTTTGTCCCTCCCTGTTCCCTCCCTTCCCTCCCTTCACCCTTCCCGCCACCCCCCCCTTCTTTCCCTTTGTCTTTGGTTTAAAGTTCAAAGAAAAACACTCTCAATGGACTGATAATAGACCTTGGGGTCACATAAGTATGTGTCTTAGATCTGACCTTTAGTAACTGTGTAAACTTGTATGAAAAAATAGACTCCTTCAGTTTACTAATAAAGAAGTAGCAATAGAACCTATCTCACTTGGGTTGCTGTGATCAATTCATGAGATAATTAAAAATATTGTCCAGGGAAATATCACTTAATAAATGTCAGTTGTTTTTAATTACTTCTATTCATTACTATTAACACTTGCACAAAAGATTTTGTAAAAATTCACTGTATCCGTGCTTAAATATTTACCAATTTTGTTTGAATTCAGAAAATTTTAAAAGTGATTGGTCTTTTACCAGTTCATGATTTCAGTTGGTGACGAAGCAAAAATTATGTTTCTCAAAACAACCTGCTGTAGCACTAGCACTTGCGATTGGTTTCAAGCCAAAGTTCACTTCCATGGAGAGCATTTGAATTCAAACGTTTTCTATTAAGAATAATTATGAATCCAGAGATAGCAAGGATACCGCTACTTATTTCTTTCTGCTCTTATGCCCCAGCTGATGGAGAGTTAAGAGAGTAAAGCAGTTATTACAGACATCTGTCCATAGAATGATGTCATTAAAGGAAAGTCACATCAAAAGGACACTTAGCGGGCATGAAACCTTACAGGACATTTTAATCACCATCACTATCATTTGAAGAACTAATTAAAGAAGAGCATATTTCTTTTTAAAGACTACTTGTTGAACTTGGTAAACTCAAAATGACCTTTAAGTAATTGCAGGAAGAGGATAGAAAATCATCTTCAATTTGTAGTCTATCGACTGATGCAAGGTTCTGATCATTTTATCAGTGATCTTATGTGATTTTGTTTGAACATATGTGTCCATCTACAATCCCTGTTTTGGAAACTTAATTTTCAATGTAATAGCATTTAGAGGTGAGGAATCTAGAAAGAGATGAGGCGATCAGGCTCTGAAGGCTCCGTCATTGTGGATAAGGTTAGTGCTGTAGGGAAGAGCTTGAGGCGGTTGCATTTGTGCTTTGCAAACCTGTAGGGTGTAAGAATAAAATATGCTTCTCTTCCTGAGCATACATCAATGATAGACGTCATCTTCCAAGACATGGTGAATCATCAAGTCCACCGAATCTTGTACCGCTCAGCATTCATAACTGTGAGGAATTAGTTTTATTACTTATAAGTCATGCAGTCTAATATCTATTGTTAGGGCAAGAGAAAAAGACGAAGATAGTATACGTATGAATGCTAGGGAATTCAAAAATAATGAATAAATGAATGAACTGGTGAATTTTAGAAGATATTGCCTATTATTTCAGGTGTATAGACTCCCAGCTTCCAATTAAGTTTCATTTTTTATTTATTTCTTAGACCTCAATTTCTATTTCATATACATTTTTTGTGTAATAATGTTAAATAATGTTGGTTTGACAGATATGTGCACAAAATACTCAAGCTTATTGTAACCATTGCATATTGCATACACATATATACATATATATGCTAATGAAAATAGGAAAAAAGAATGTTCAGTTAATATTCATATACATTAACAGAGACACCATATACCTACTTGGACTGAATATTTTGTTAAAATTCCCATTTATTCAAAATCAAAATCAAAGTCAAATGCTCCATTATAGAGCAAATTGTAACCTTTGTGTTCTAAAGGTCAATATAAAATGAAACTCAAGAAAACAGGGAAGGGAAGATAAATCAAAATGTCTAAACATTGACCATTAGGACAAGAAAATGTGTATTTCGTTCATAACCCCATGACTTGATGTCACTACTTTCCAGCACAATATGACAATCTTCAAGTGCGCCCTCTGAGTCCAATGCCATGCACCTTGGGATGCTTGCACTTTTCTACTTGGTACTGTCTATAGATAGTCACCACAGAAATGGTTACGGCATCAACTTAAAAAATTAGAGTCAGAAATATGCGTAAGATTGATTAATCTACCACTGCTAAAAACATTGATAAAAATCTCATAAATACTATATGGAGTTAAAAAAGAGAAAAAAATGGCATAATCATATTTATTTTTATTTTATGAAATATATACAAGGCATATAATTCATGAAGACATATGTATTTTTAAGATTAAAAGTATGTCTGTTGGCTGCAGGAAGAAAGAGAAGCTAAAAAAATGGGTACAAACATTAAAAATTCAACTTTTGATAATAATTCTCCCCAAATTTGAAACTAATTAATGTCAGATTGGTGAATAAATATACATATTATGTTACATATTAATTATTTATATGTATTAAATCTTGAAATAAAATTCAACAAATTGTAATAAAATTTCTTCTCTAGCTGTGCATTTAAAACATTATATATAAATATTTGGATTGTCTCTTATTATTTCTACTACTTGAAAATTTTGGAAATTTCAAGTTAGATAAAGAATGATAAATGGCAGTTATAAACCAAAAGATATCATTATTTCTTTTCATGAAATCTAAGAAAAAGAGATCTTCATTTTAAAATAAGGTTAATCTTCTTATGAGTTATTAGTTCAAATGATCTTGAGATTGTATTTGCATATATGTAATCACGGATAACACAGGAAGTGAGTAATTTCAACATTTTTGAAAACTGAAACAACTAGTCATTAAAAATTTAAATGCTTCCAGAAAAAATGACTGTATTACAACTTTCCTGTTTTTGTATTGAGCAGTTAAAGGTGTTTATACATTTTTCTTAACAGTGCTGACTGGTGCTAAGATGCTGGATTGACACCTTAGTTCAACTACAGAAATTGAACTTTGTCATTAAGCTGTGTACATTTGACCTGATGACTTTCTATCTGTGCACATCACGCAGCTGGGAGTTATGCAAACATACGGGCCTAAGTACTTTGGAATTCCTGCATGTTCCTGGTAATATCCCCCTTTTTACACTTTATTCATGTATATTTAAACAGAATCTGAAAGTTTATGACAAATTCTAAATTTCTGCTTAAATGTGTTACATTATGAAATGTTTCACACTATTTAGAATATTTAGGATTCAGAAAACACAAACTGTGATCATCAGTATCTTTTTTTCTATCAGCAATTGAATAGATAAATATACACTCCACACATATGTATGCACTTTTGCTTAGCAATAGCATTTCTTTATGTCTCAAATTATTTAGTAATATTCTCAAAATATTTCATACTTCTATAAATGCTGTTTAGATTCTTTTTATACAGTGTATTGATTCTCCACCTCCACTATTTTGACATTTTTCTAACATCGAATCTACAAATCTAGAAAGTACTACATTTTATTTTCTGAAAAAAATACAGCCAATTATAAAATTGAAAACTGGTAAAAACAGACATGTCTAACCGCATAGGAATATATTACTGCCTAATGCATGACTTCTAAAGTCACTTAAAATGGGATGAACTCTTGTTAAACAATCACATTTCTCTGGTGTTCAAAAAGTGAGAACTGTTGTCTGTATGGTCAACTCTTTTTAGGAGTGACTGGATGTTGTACCATAAAATAAATCCCAGGAGCAGATAGACCAGCACATCCTTTTGGTAACATACACATCATAGACCAGTTCAAGCGACAAAGGCCACTGGGGTCAGAAAAAAAAGGGGGAGAATGTAAAGCCCCACTGAATGTTCCTTGGAGAAGTTTTAAAGACAAATGTCACTTAATTTTATTTACATATGGAACCTAAAAAAGTTGATGTCATATATAGAGAGAGTGATGGTTTTCAAAAGCTGAGTATAGAGTACAGCATTAGATGAAGAGAATTTGGTCACAGGGTGCAAAATTTTAATTTGGCAGAACTAATAAATTTTAAAATTCTATTGGATGCAATAGCACCAATAGTCAATAGTGATATATTGTACACTTGAAAATTGCTGAAAGAGTAATTTTAAGTATTTTCACTACAACTAGTGGTAACTATGTGAGATGACATGTGTTAAGAATATTGACTTAGTCATTTTACAGTATACAGATGTCTTAAAATATCGCATTGTGTATAGAAAATATGAACATGGAAAATTTAATCAAATATAAATATATTTTTAAGTTCATGGAAATGCTAGGAGGTAAACCTGGCTTACAATTCTGAAGAATAGACATTCAAGGCAATATTACGGGCAGTTGAAAGGTTAAATATATTTAAGTAAGCGAACGGCTTGACATACACCCAAGTGACTCTTGTCTCAAAACATTTCTCACATTGAAAAGATCATAGTCTTAAAATTATATATATTTTCATATGCTATACTTGAGATATTTTCCCTAAACTTATTTTATAATGAATGAGCAGTTTCATAAAGGTAAAAAAATGGTTTGAAAAAATAGATGCCTCCTGCCTATGTTGCTAATCTTTTATAAACACAGTTTTTTAGATTTCATGCATAATATTCATATGTTGACAACAGATTTGCTTTTTGTCTTGAGTAGAATATTCCTTCATTTTCCCTATGAAAAGAAAAAATTTTCAAATTAAATGCCAAAGTGCTTAATATTCATTTTTGTTTCCCATACATCTCTATAAAAATTTTTGATAAATGGAAAATTCTTTAGGAAGATAAAAAGGTGCAAAAATGAAATAATCAAGGTGTTATAACCCTACAAAAGAAAAAACGAGGCTACTGGAGAAGACATACATTGGTCAGAGAAGGATTTAGCATGGTAAAAATACACAGACACGGTCACATGCTCTCACGAGTTTCCTTCTTCCTTATTGCTAATTTGAAGAAAAAAGAAAAACTTCCATTAAAATAGGACTAATAGTTACACAAACACAGAACAGAAAACAACTACAATAGTCACCAAGAATGGGTTGACCACTAGCTTTGATACGAAGGCAAGGATGAGCTCTTCAATTCAAGAAAGTGAAGAGGCATCAGATCAGACACTATGTACTTATGTTATCAGTATTTTTAATTATCTTGTTTTCTTTTACCAAATTCTGAAAAACGCATACAAAGCAGAGCTTCAAGGAAGAATTAAATAAAGAAAAGGATTCCTTACCAAAAGTGAGAGAGGTTGGAGGCAGAAATACAAAAGAAAACGAAGGGATTGGAGCAAGTTAATAAAACAGTCAATGATGAGTTACCATTAAAACATCTCAAATGTTTGAGATAAGTGCAAATTTTCTCAGGCAAGGAAGGGAGCAAGAGTAATTTAAATCATAATTGGCAAGAAAATCATGAACAGAAATATTATTGAACATAGATAGCAACTTCGTGTCTTTTTAAACAGCCAATAAACCAGTATTTATCTTTTTGATGGAATAAGCTTTATAAAAATTAATCAAATGTGTGCCAAAATTTGCCCTACAGTAAGCAAGGCCAGGGTGATAACAGGGATTCCCATGACTGTCAAATCACTCATTGGTTTCCAGTGTACCTCGTCGTGACTAAGCACATGAAATTCACTTCTCTGCATCAGGTTTGATGAGTAAGGCACACGTGGGTCTGTACTCACTGAGCTTTGATATATGAGGTAAGTGATCAAGAAGAAATCATGATGCCTCTTTGCGCTGTAGCTATCATATTGCCATTTTGCAATAATACCTATAAGCATGGAGATTCATGCTACATGAGCAGAGAGAGGAGTCTACGCCAGAATGAAAGTGGAATTTTAGGCTTAAGGGTCAAAGTAGCCTTCATGGTTGGAGAAGCTTAACTGAAATGGAGTCTGGCAAAGCATGAGACAAGAAATTCTGTGGCATGAGTCTTGGTAATGATTTTTTATATGAAATCGGACAGACAGACATGATAAATGCAAAAATAAGCAAGGTGGAGTACATCAATTTGTATAACAAAGGAAACAACTAGCCAAGTGAAAAGGCAACTCATAGAAAAACATAAAATATGTGTCAATGATATAGCTGATAAGGAGTTAGTATATAAATAATATGAAGAATTCCCACAACCACAAGAAAACTAAAATAGCCACAAGGTCTTAATGGACTTTTTCTGAATGGAGATTATGTAAGTGGCCCACAGACACATAAAGAAGTGCCTAGTGGCACTAAGAAAATGCGAATGAGAAACCCATCTGCTTCAGATCTGCTTGGATGGCCGTTATAAAAAGACAAGTGATGAGGAAGTTGGAAAGGATACTGAGGTGAAAAAACCCATGTCGACTGTTAGTAAGGAGGCAGTTTGTACTATCATTATGGATGCGCCTCAAAAACTTAAAATTAGAACTTTTATAGGATCTGTGTATACAAAGAGAGAAAAAGTCAGGTTTTACAAGGAATAGCTCCACTCTCACACTCACTGCCACATTGTTTGCAATGGGTAAAATATGGGGGAAAAAATCTAGTCAGTGGATGACTGGAAGAGAAAATACATTATATATATATATATATATATATATATATATATATATATATATATATATATTTATATAGACATCCATTCATCATGTATATATGTATGTAGGTATATAAGTGTATATACATGACTGCACATGATTTGCAAATATATATGTGTATACGTATATATTTCTTCCCACATGTGTATAGACAGAGAGAGAGGAATATTTAGTCATGAAAAAGGGACTTTTGCAATTTGTCACAGCACGAATGAACCTGGAAGGTCTGATGCTAAATCACACACACCCAAACAGAGACAGACAAATGCTGTATTATACCACATATAAGAGGAATTGGAAACAACCATGGAATTCACAGAATAAATTCATAGAAGCAGACAATAGAATGATGGTGTTTAGAATATTCCAGAGCAACCATGACCTTGGTGGAGTAAATCAAATTGGACCTCATTACCTGAATGAGAACTGGTGGTGCTGACGTGGGAGGTGGGCTTCCATCTCATGCTAAGAAATCAAGCTTTTCCCTTTCTGAAAGAGCAGTAAGAAAAAAATTGAAGGAATTTCATCCAGAGAGAGATAGGATTGGCTGTGTATTTTAAGAAAAAAAAATCACAAGAGTTAGAAGTAAGAAACAGTGCCTAAAGCAGTGCGTCTTGTTTTGGATCTGGAGCATACCCTAAAAGCTTTATGAACCTGTGAATGCTGCACAGTGTTGGGAGATCGGGCCTGGCAGGAAGGGGCGGATGCTTGAGGCTTAGCCTGGAAGGCATGTGCTGGTTCCACCGCTCCTCCCAGACTAGTCTCTGTTAGGGCCCGTTGCAGCGCGGATCTCTTTCTCCCAAGCATCGGTCTGACTCTAGATATGGCCTCACCGTGTGATTCCACCATTTTCCATCCTCCCACTCATGAATGGACTGTGTCTTTCTGAAACTGTAAGATGAAATAAGTCTTTCCTCCCTAAGTTGTGCATGTTGGGTATAGAGTCACAGCAATGAAAAAGTAACTAAGACCCAAAAATGTGTACTTTTTATTTTATTTTATTTTTTCTTTATAAAATATAGTAATTTCATAGGAGCTGGTAACTAGAAAATTATCATAAGGTAACTAAAATCTAAAATTTGGATTTTTACAAGGAAGTCACGAGTGACCTTGATGCCAGCTACACAGGAGAAGGTCATGAAGATCTGGGCGGGAGACAAAAAATAGAGCACAGCGTTTTCCTGTTTGATTATAAAGAGCAATGACAACTAGGGCAGCAATTAGAGATAGATGAAAAGTCAATAGGAAAATATTGGAGATGAAACTACTTTAACAATGCTGGAAAGGACTCATGGGACAAAAATATATATATAAATTGCCATTTGTCTACTCATTGAAATGAGATAAAATCATGCAATTCCCTAGTAATACCTCTTAAGGAAGTTCGAACCTTGTTAGTGGGACTATATATATATATATATATATATATATATATATATATATATATATATATATATATATGTAAAGGAGAATGTCTGCAGGATCCCATTCAATGCCTATTCTCTTAGATACCAAATATAATTTAATGAAGGCCATTAAAGGCTAATAAAGTTCAGCCACTGTCAAATGCAACTGAACAAGGGAAAGGTCTTAACAATTACTCGACTCACGCAGTATAACTTTTGTTTCAGCACCGTCATTTCGTGTCCTCTAAACGTCAGAACTTTCCTGTTTGTACTTTATCACAATACCTTTTTTCCTAAAAGATATTTTCTCCGACTACATTAATTACTTGAATCTTAGATGAAGTCCAAAAGTCCTTGCACTGGCTCTTAATGGCACCAAAGTAAAAAGAAAAAAAGAGAGAGAGAGAGAAGATAAACTGTTTTTGGCACTCTGTTTAAAACCTGGCTTTGGGCCTTGTTTTAAAACATATCACTGAAGGTCTCACCGTATTTCTTTCTATATTCAATAAATGGTTAAGCGGTCATGCATTCATTATGTTATAAGCTGCACAGAGATGCAAATGGAGACCATTTATAATATTTTACAGTGTTTTGAAGTTCCAAGCCCATCTAGAATGATAAAGACCTGGAAAATGTTAACCTGCCTCAAAGTCTTTTTTTATTGCATTCTTTAATAGATCGGTGCAATTTCTTTGCATGCTATAAAAGTCAAGAAAGTATTTCCATGGTATTAAATGGTAACACATGGAGACCATTTCGTTTTTAAGAAGAATGTTCTCTACTTGGTGATTTGTGTTTTTTAATGCCCTTTTCCTTCCTCTTGTTCTTTCAGGGACAGTTTGATTCAGAGTAATGGAGCAGTGGAAATTAAATGAGTGTGCATGAAGTCCAATGAACTCAGTGTACTGCTTATCTTGTAACTACACTTAATCTAAATAACCTTTTTTATGCTCTGCTGGAATGGCATTTTCAAAAGGCTATATCGTAGTAAATGAGAGTATATGTCAGTAAGGATTCGCCAGACAAATCAGATCTCCCAGGGAAGTACATCTATCCATTAATATTTAGCACACACTTTAGTTTGAAGGACAATTTTGGAGTGTGATCAGACCATTAACATTTACTGTTATTTAGGCTACATATTCCAACTTTTTTGCTTTCCATTTTGATTTTAATTCCATTTATTTTTTATTTATTTTTTCCAGTGGGAGCCTCTAGACAGAAATTGCCTCTGAAGGAAAGAATGAAACAATTTATGTACATCCAAATCATCGACTCACTTTTTCTTACCAGATCCAGATCGTTAGAAGTCAAGTGAAAGATTTCCAAAGGATAACATCAACATGTATAAAACATGTAGCCAGCATCTTTTGCATTACAACTTTTTATTCTCTTTATTAATGTCGTTTTTCTTTATTGTCTCTGAAGGAACAATTGACCAATCAGAATTCGATAAAGAACAGTTTTTTTTTTTAACTTAGCTGCTGCTTTTTTCTTCAGTTCTTTATGGAAAACGGTAGGCACATGTCAGTTATGATGATGTAAGGTTTTGTTTCTTCCATTATCCTAAAGCGAACCTATGAGGCATTTGGAGAGTTAGGTATTGTGCTTAGTTCTGACGTGCAGACCTGCTGGTGTACTGCTTCCTTCTTCTAGGCCTCTTCAGGTGGACCGGTATTGCACCTCTAGCACATAGTTCATGGTTGAGGCCGCCTCACCAGTCACCTGACTTGTGTGATGCTAACTTCCTTCTGCACATACCTGTCTGTGCTTACCTGATGCCTGATGTTTGCTTCCCTTATAGCAAGACAGATCTGGACCCTTAAAGTCCAGGCTCTAAACAGTTTATCATTTTCATTTAAGTCCTACCTGTAAGATTCTTGACAGTGGATGGATATAATCACAAATCTACATCCTTTCCATCTCTTGTATTTGATGAAGGCAATTCAGCCAGGACTTGAGAATTTTAAAGATAAAAATTTCTTAAAGTTACTGTTTAGATTTCAATGTTACTAGAACTGGCACTTCCACAGTATTTCTATATTTTCAACAGTAAGAAGACTCCCACTTTGGAAAGCCCAATTATATAATATCAGAAGGAAATAATATTTCCCCTATGGAAAAAGCACAGACCTAGGAATAGAGAAAGATGGAGGAAGCAAAGCACCAGGCCTGCCTCTTCCCACTCTGGTCCCAGGGAAAGATTTAATTGTCTCAGTAAATCACAATATTTTCCCCACCTTTGGATTCACTTACTATTATTATTATGAGCTTCCTTTATCAAATCACATACAATAAGATCTCTAGTTTTATTTTATTTTTAGTTTATTATTAATTGGTATATTGTGGTACTGTTTTTTTTCCTCCAAAAGGAAGCAACAAACAAATCAGAAAATATGTTTGAAATCAAAAACGTTCAGACTCACGCCAGCCTTACCTACTCAAAAGTTCCTAGAATGAGGCTGACAAACTGGTATTTTAACAAGTCTTCTGGCTGCACCTAATGTCCAATAAAGTTTGAGAACCATTCGGTCTGCTCCTCATTTCTCATTAATGGATATCTAGATCAGTGAATGATGTTTTCAAAGTAGAAATTTTATTGAAATAAATTACATCATTTTTAGATCTGAGAATTGAGCTGCAAATCAGTGTAAAATTGAAACATCGTGTTCTGAACAAAAAGGGTGAGGACTTAAAAGTTGCCAATGAAAAGGGAGAATGTATTTCCTTTCAAAGCATCGAAAATGCCCTTAAATCAGGAACACACAGGCTATCCGGTCCCGTTCAATATAGTATTTGAAACCTGAGTCATGGCAATATGGCAAGAGAGAGAAGTAAAGGAAATATGTACTAAAAAGAAAGAAGTCAAACTACCCTGATTTATGGATGTCACGATTCTCTACATAGAAGACACCAAAAAAACTCTTAAAACTATTAACAAATTCAACCAAGTTGCATGATACAAAATTAATACAAAAAGTCAATAGCATTCGTCTACAATAAAAATAGACTTACTGGGAAAGAGCAAGAAGAATAATCCCAAAAAGCTCCTCAAAAAAATTAAATATGTTAAGAATAAACCTCACTGAATGTGAAGGACCTCCACAAAGAAATTGGACATCAGAAAATAGACATTAGAAAATTAAAAGGCATCCCCTATTTCTGGATAGGCAGAATTAATATTGTCAGAAGGTCAATACTGACAAATGTGATACACAGATTTAACCCAATTACTATCAATATGACAACTACATTTTTCATAGAACTGGAAAAGAACAATCCCAAAATTCATATGGAATCAAAATAGACCCAAAATAACCAAAGCAATCCTGAGCAACAAGGCAAGAACAGGTAGCATTACAATTCTTGATAGCAAGTTACATTATAAGGCAATGTTTTTTAAAATGATTTTTAAAATACTATCTTCGTGCCACAAAAAAGATAAACATTTGAACAATGAAACAGAACTAAGAATGCAAAAACAACCTCAAGAAACCTCAGTTAGTTGATCTTTGTCAAAGAGACCAAAACACACTAAAAAAAAAAAAAAAAGATATTGTCTTCGATAAATGGTCCTGGGAAGCATGGGTTATCTACATGCAGAAGTACATATCTAGACACTCACCTATCGCCGTATTCCAAAATCAAATCAAAGTGGATCAAAGACCTAGATATTAAAACCGAAACACCAAGAAGAAAATAAGTAAACACTGGAAATGTAGGCATGGGCAAAGACGTTCTCAACAGAACACACGATGCAAACAAATAACCTCTAGCATCAACAAATGAGATTTTATCAAATTAAAAAGCCCCTGCACATCAAATAAAAATAACAAAGAGAGAACCAAGAGAATGGAATAAAAAATTTAGCAACTACATCTCAGACAGGAGGCTAATCACCAGAGTATATTGAAAAAAAAAGAAAGAAAGAGAGATCCCTCAAAACCAAAGACCTAATTAAACATGGGTAAATGAAATGAATAGACAGCTCTTAGATGAATAAATACAAGTGGCCAGTAAATACATAAAAAAAAATGTTCAATATCCTTTGCCATTAGAGAAATACAAATTAGAACAGCATTGAGATAACAAAGTACCCCAGTGAGAATGGCATATACCAAAAACTCAGAAGTAAATGCTGGTGGGCTGCAGGGAAAAAGAAATTCTTTTGTATTACTGGTAGGACTGTAAACTGGTACAACCACTGTGGGGGGCAGTATGGAGAATCCTCCAAAAGTTGGAAATAAATGTTTCATTTGACTCAGCAATAGCTCTTGGGTATCTTCCTAAAAGAGTATATATATATATATATATATATATATATATATATATATATATATATATCCAAGTTTCTAGCAGCAAAACTAACAATAGCTAAATTATGAAAGATGGCAAAATATCCATCAAGAGACCAATGGATAGGTGTGTGTGTACACAATGGAGTACTACTCTGCAGAAAAGACAGATAACTTAGTTACTTTCCCTGATGGAATGGAATACCCTACATTCACAACTTAGAGAAGAAAGATCCATTTTAGCTCACAGTTCAGAAAGTCACAGTCCATCCACGGGTAGGTGGCTGGAAATGGCAGAATCACACGATGGGGCTTGTGCCAGGTCTGGGACTGGAACAGAAGCTGGAGAAAGAGGTCCTCACAGAATGACAGAGCAGTCGATTCTGGAAGGAAGAGGAGGAACCATCACACACACACACACACACACACACACACACAAGCATAACAACAGTATTATTGCTCACAAGTTGACAAGAAAACAGAGGCCAAATCTAAAAAGCTAAGAGGACCATCTCTGTAAAACCAACAAGTATACATGCAGTAGCTTGGCTGAGGTAGGAATGATGACTATGATAAAATAATGTTCTATCATTTTAGCTGAAAAAAAATTAATAAAATGTGTAAATAACAGGAAAAGTTATATGGACTTAGATACAAGAAAAGTCAATTGTGTTATATGGTTAAAATCTAATTCTTAATATTCTCTCTGATACTAGAATTGTCATGTCTTACTTATTTGCATGTAGACCGCATTTTCCTTATAGTGTCAGTGTTCTACAATAACATACTTCCTTTTTATAGGTAATATCTTGTACTTCATGAATCTTTGACAAAACCGCTTTCATTGTTATTTACTAAATGAGCCAAAAAATAATTTTTAATGTCTGAAATGATTGCTTTGCACAAAAATAGCACACTTTCCAAGTTTTACCTTGTACTTTAAGCGAGGAATTAATTCTCCATCATACCGCTTGGCTTGACTATTTTAAGGTAGGTCTGGCATAGGTCTAGAGCTAATCCCTCTCGCATTCATTCCGTGATCTTAAGTCTCTGGGGCAGCTGTCAGCAGTCCTCAGCACAGCCTGAACCCAAAGAATGTGGTCTTGAGAGACATTTCAGTAAATACAAAAGACAAACGAAGCAAACTGGATCTCGGCTTTGCCTTTGTTCTCTACGTAGAGAACTATAAGAATAAATTATGAACAAAAAACTCAGTTCAGTTAATAAAAATGATCAAGCCAACCAAAAGAAGTGAAGACCAATTCAGAAATAAAGCTAAATTTGTATGAATATGTGTGGATTAGGCACGATGCACCTTAGAGTTATCTAATCTGTCATTTTATTGAGGGGAACCCATTATGGGTAAATAAATGAGAACTCTGTAATTTTAAGGAAACAATTATAACACTGAGATATAGCAGAACACGACTGTCACAACTATCCGAAAGTCTAACTCCTGTGTATGTGTATATGTGTGTGTGATACTGGAGAATGAACTGAGAGCCTTTGCACTCAGCCCGTTTTTTATTTTCGTTTTGAGACAGGGTTCCGCTGAAGCTAAATTCTAAATTGCTTTAAGTTGCCTAGGTTGGACTCAGCCTGACAATCTTGCTGCCTCAGGTTTCCAGGGCACTGAGATTACAGGCCTGTGCCATCAGGCCTTGATTAAATATATCAGTACTATGAATTTATGGTTTAAAACATAAGAAATGCATTACCTAAAATGATATTCTTTTTAAAAGTTCCATTGCATTTGCACATAATTACCTCTAAGCTTGCATACCAAGTTATAGTTAACACATATAAAAGTATATGTGCCTCACATGTGAAAATGTTATGAAACAGTGAGCTGGTACTATTTGGGACAATCTTAAGGTAAATCAAAATAGGAGAAGGAGGAATCAGGTGTTATTTTTAAAAATCTATTGAATAATTCTATAGCTTTACATCAGCTGCTATTCTGTAATAATTTGTAATGTAGCAAGATATAGTCGATGAAGGGAGTCAAGTATCAATTTCATGTGTGTGATACATGTGCATGTATGTTGGTATGTACAAATGAAACAATGTAAGATGGTATTGCTGACATTTGTCATTTTTCAGTGTTAAGAAGATATGAAAAAGGTGTGGCATGAGGTGCGTGATTATATCTGTAGCAGCAAGATGTTGTCCAGTTCTGAAATTATGCACTGAAGAAATGAAGAGAAAAATGCATTTATGGTACCAAGATACTTTATTTCTCTGACCATCTAAATTATCCCCTTTCCTTTCAAGTGAATTTCTCTTGCACGGCTTTCTAAAGTTTCCTCCCACCATGTAACTCATGTTCTGCATAATTTGACGCCGGTCTATTGTAGGTAGATTTTGGTTAAGAATCTATGGATTTATGCACCTTCATTCAAGCCTTCCTAATACTGCATTGTGTCTCTTGCTTATCAATATACCTACAGCTGGGGGATCATTTAGTATCTGCGTTGATTCTTTCTTACTTCTTTAACAAATGCAAAACTCCTGGCAAAAATACGTTACAGTCAAAACCTCTTTCCTCTTCATCTTGTGTTTTCTTATTTCTATTCCCAATTCTTCTAATGTGCATTATCCCTTAATCCCCCCCCCCCCACGTCTCTCGTCTCTCTATCTCACACACTCAAGTACTTGTATGCACACACTAACACTATGAAACTTCCACTGTGTTCACTTTGAACGGCTCCTCGTTCTTCAGGAAATTACCCTCTTTCTCGCACCTCAGACTTGTTGAAATGCTGCCTTTTCTCCCCTAGAAAAGCCGTACTCATCTGTCATGTCGTCATCCTAAGATGCTTCAATTGTGGTTTATACTGTCAGTGACTTCCCAGTCTGAACCTTCTCCCAATAACTGACCCCAAGTCATTCAAGTGAACCAGGTTGGAAAGCATACAAGTATTATGAAATTTCTATTTCTAATTTCAGCATTTATCACAACTTTGGTTAAATGGTAGGTAAGAAAATATGTATTTTAATAAATAGTTAAGAAGAAAAACAATTTCATGAGAAATGCCTAAGAGAAAGCAAAATTAAAGACAGATACAGAGCCTAACCTAGTAAAAGGAAAAGAATGAGTAAAATAATAGCAGTAAAATTAAAAATAAATATTATTATAAATAAAATTAAAACAGTAAGACTCCTGTTTCCAGACAAAACAGAGTAATGAAAATCAGATTACCTTCTCCTGAAAATAAAAAGTAACATAAAAGAGGAATAAATGAATCAATAATTTTCAGGACCCTGGACATCACACAATGAAGGGGAGTGATCTCTGCCTGACAGAACAAGCTGTGGGGGTCTTAAGCATTGGTCACGGTTTGTTTCTGTGAGAGAGTTCCTGCGGCGTATCACTGAAAGGAAACCCCGGAGGAACCTGGAACTTTCCAACTGAGCGGGGCAGAGCGGTAGTCTAAGACTGCGCAAGCAGCGCAAGTGCACAGAACAGAGTGCCAGAGGAAGAGGCTACGCAGGCAGAGTCCCAGAGATCCAGACATGGGCAGAAAAGTCCCCTTGGTTATTCATCTAAATGCTGTTCAGCATCTGAGAACGTTCCCTGAGGATACACGAGGAGCTATCCTAAGGACAAGACATAGCAGAGGCGCGTAAAAGTGCTTTTGATCCACACTAAATCATCCATGAAAATTAACCAAACGTAGGCTAAAATGGACAGCCTAATCTGCAAAATTTCTTAAGAACATTATAGGAAAAAATTTCTGAATCACAGACTAAGCAGAATTCTCTCAGATCCGATTCCAGAAGTATGTACGTTATGTGAAATAAATTGAAAATTAGACCTTATTGAAACAAAAATGCCTCCTCTACCAAACTGCATTATTACAGAACAAAAGATAACATGTTCAAATTATACATTTAATGAGACTTTTTTTATTATCATAAGTATATATGTAAATCTCAAGGTGTAACAAAAACAAGTAGCTCAATAGAAAATAGACAAACATCTGAAAGACAACTTTGCAAAAATGTATGAATGGCAAATAAGTGCATGAAAAAGTTATTAGCCTTTTTAGTCAACATATAAATTAGAATCACACTGAAATTGCACTGCACATTCACTAGAATGACAGTAATTTAAAAGCTAGACCTCACCAAATATTGGCAGGGTTATAGAGGTGCAAGAACTGTCATGTACTACTGATGAGAACATAAGTTAAAACCGCTTTGGAAAACAGTTTGTGGGCGTTTTGGGGTGGGCGTGGAGGCACAGGTGTGTCATTCCAGCACTCTAACTTAAGGCATGAGCCTCAAAAGTTTGAACCTCATCTGGGAAACTTAGCAACTTATGAAAGATACAGTCTCAAGAGAAAGGTCTAGGAATGCAGTTTAATGCAAAGGCCCTGGGTTCAATCCTTAGTACTGGAAAAAAAAAAAAAAAAAAAACTAAGCCTGCGTCTACCTGTCACTGGGTCACTGCACTGACAGTAAGAAAAGCAGAAACAGGAGGAGGAGGCAAATTTCTAGTTTTCTAGTCTTAAGTTCCATAGGTGTTGTGATCTGGGTCTCCAAACCTACCCGAGTAAAGGACACTTTTTATGCATAATAAGTCTGAATATTCCTCTTTGGGGAAGCTGTCTTACTCTTTAGTTTTTAATTCTCCTACTCTTTTCTATTAAGGGACAGAATGAATAAAAATTCCACTCTCACCTGTCAACAGTCCCTGGCCTTGTAAACAGATCGTCAGGGTCTGGTATTAAAGTCTCCACGGCTCCCCTCACAGTGGCAGCTGTCTGCTCTCTCGGTGTCTTTCTTGCTTGGCTACCAACGTAATTCTCCAGAGGTATCTACCTCTCTTCTACTCTTCTGACTTCCAAGCAACTCTATGGAATTCAGACTCAAAGGAAGAATCAATGTCACCTGCACCTGCACAACAACAATGGAAATCTCACTCATCGTACCTTTTTAATCAGAGGAGAGAGCTTCTCTTTTTTCTTAAAATAACTAATTTACATCCCTTCTCTGAGTGACAACTTGAAATTTTCAGTGCCACGTTTAAGTGAATCACTGAGAATTACTCCAACGGGATGTATCAGTTGTCTATTGTCTATTACCATATTAATGCAGCTTTATCAAACATACTTCCATCCAGAGCCTCAAAGAGTGAGTATATAGTAGTACTCACATGCCAAAGGATCAGCTTCACTAGATTCTAAATACTTGCATTCCAAATCCTCAATTTTGTATGCTGAAATCCCAACTCTCAATGTGTTGGCATTAGAAGACAGAGGTCATTGGGAAGGAAGTGACCGGGTCATGCTGGTTGAGCCTTTATTAATGGAATAAGTGCCCTTTCAGATGCCCTGCAGATGGCTGCCTTGCCCCTTCCACCAGGTGATGACTTATTGATAAGACTATGAACAAGAAAGTGAGACTTCTCCTGGTACCCTGATCTTAGGCACCTCCAACTCCAGAAGTGTTTCTGTTGCTTACAAATCACACAGTATGATATTTTGTTATCATATCATCAATATGCCAAAAATGGCAGTTCTCTTGAACTGCAGTGGGTCACTCAATAAATATACTATTGGCTATAAACTGTGTATATCATTGTTCTAAGTTTAGTGGTCAAATGTATAGTGGCTGCTTGGCATTGGGTGATTTAGTCTTTCTCTTTGAATTTGCTGTAGCCCCTCAGCAAACCAGCCCAGCACCTTCTCATGGTGAGATAGTGTCTGTGAGAAACAGAGGGAAACAAATTTGTGTAAAGCCTCCATATGGCTAGGCTAAAAATTGGCTCACAGTAGTTTAGGTTTCATTTCATCTGCAAAAGAAAGCATCAGGGTCCACAAAATCCAAATAATAGTAAAATGGTTCTCTGGATGAGAAAAACTGAAAATCACATTCCAGAGAGGGAAGAATCAGTGGCCATTCTCAGCGTCAATCTACTACATTCTACTTTCTGGTTCCAAATTCCTATAAATCCCAGGTGCAAAATATATTAATCTCCTCCAAATTACCCAAAAATCTCTTTCAATTATGGTATTGTGCTCAAAGTCTAACATCTTGTGATTTTTATCAGGGTGTAGACAAAACTCTGAAGACACAGCATATTTAGATTCAGAAAATTATGAATTCAAAGGAAAGTTCATTTGTACCTACCATCATTCTCCTGGGTGTCAGGGTGAAAGAAGAAAAGGAAAATTGTATTTCGACCACAACAGGACTTCTGTTCAAAAAGACAAAGATGAGAGACAGAGAAGTCCATCAATTTTAAGAATTCTGAAATCAGAAAATGGGCCAATGTTTCCAGGAAGGACAGGACACAAAACCTTTGTGCATTTAAACTTTTTTTCAATACACTTAAGGTCAAGATGATGGGCCTTTTGCCTGTACAATCCTTTAGCAATGTCAATGGGCTTTCAAATTATGTAGTTTGTATCCACATAACAATTTTTTTAATAACAGTCATTTGGAGTTCATCAAATATTTCTTAGCTGTGTCTCCTTAGGACACCTAGTATCACTGGCAAGTCTTTTTGTTTACCTGAGAGGACCAGCTAAGCTCTTCTCTAACTCCTTCAAAGATTTTAACTAAAAATTCTTAAGCCATATTATTGATTTAAGCCATTTCTTCCAGCACCACTTTGTTGATAATCATTTCTTGACTAGAGAGACTGAGAGAGAAAATATTTTACTTCGGAGTCTATAAATCTGGCCCTCCATATTCCCTTTCAGTACTCTTAGAAACAGGCCGTTTTTAGTACATCACTTTCTTGCCATACTCAACACAATTCAGAAAATCCAGCTGACACTCTCATCATTATGCCTGGAGAGCTCCTTAGGCAAATCCAAAAGTTCATCAGATACATTGTCCAAGAAACTGCAGGCAACTGTTTGGTCAATTATTTTGTGATGACATTGCATGCATCACCATTTTTCCATGACGTAATTACAATCTCCTTACCATGCTTCCAGACTTCATTAACAGTTTATAACATTCTCCAAAGTCCACCTGCAACCATTCTCAAAGTCAATGTTATTCAACTTTCTCTTGAACTAAAAAGAGCAGTTATATTATCACAGCCTCAGTCAATACCAGTTTCCGTCTCAGTTACCTGATGTGACACCCTAACTTTACAATAAATTACTCTCCAAAACAACATCTTCTCCCAGCTGTATTACTTGCAAATACTCAGGTAAGTCGTGTGGCCCTCCTGGTCACTGTAGGTGTGAAGTCACTTGTGGCTTAACTTGTTGGCATGCCTGACACAGAGCATTCTGTCTCAGATTTGTGCGTTTGGCTTTTCTCCAAGTATCTCTCAACTCCTCCAATACGTCAGCCCCGTCTTGTCAAGTCCAGGCCAAAATCCAAGAAACAAAACAAAAGCAGAAACAGGCAGAAAAAATTTTGAGTCCCAGGTCAGGTGTAATGAGCCCTCAACTCTGCTAAACTTATTTGTCAGGCCAAGCTGGATTTAAGGTGAGGAAACAAAAACATCTCTTCATGGAAACAATCTTCAAGGATAAACTGGGAGGGATGTTAGTGGAGAGGAGATGGAAAATTGTGTTCATTTTTACCAGTGAATAGGGTAATAGAAATTTGATATGTTTTTTTCAAATGTCCATGCTTTATCAAAAAAGCTAATTATAATCCTCAAAAATAAATAACTTGGTCTTGACTCTGTGCATGAATCTCATCTCTTACCTATATCACAGCAAATAGAATTAAGAGAAGAAATGTGTAAATTGGTAATTTGGCTCACTATGAAAATCTTCTAATCTGAAATAAACTACAGCAAGTCAACTAACTCCCTTTGCCAGCCCCTTCCCAGGCGCAAATTAAAAGCTCCTTTTAGGACAGACTACCAAATGCTAACAAAATGAAGGAAGTTAGTAATCAAGCATCTGGAGACCACTAAAATCTTTTACTCTCAGCTGCTGGTGGGAGATGCCCTGAACTTTCAAGTGCCTGGAGCTGCCAGGATCAGTAAGAGTCCGCGTAAGATGTGGGAAATTTTACACGAGCAGCACATGAACTGTATGCAGTAACAGAAGGTCAAACAAACTCATTGTAGAGCTCACATAGAATTCTGGGAACCCTTTGTTACCACTCTGTATTTATTCCACACATGTCTGTTACTTTTTGATTTTACATTTTTATTTTGCATTGAAATGCCAGAAGCTCTAATGAGGTATGGCAACAATGAGTTCACACAGAAAAAAAAAGAAAGTAAAAGAAACATATATGTTAAAAATATTAAGTAGTAATCTTCCATTTCACATAAAATATCATTATGCGCGTGTCACGTTCACAAAATGTTATTGACACTTCACCTCTCTTCTTAAGCCTAGAGTGATATACGCATATGAAAACCAGAAGGCATAAATATGCTAAAGTACCATCTGCTTTCACTTCAAAAAGATAGTAGCTGTTTTATTTAAGAAGTCTGAGATGAAAAACAAGAATGTAATGGGTAGTTTTTTAAATGTATTCACTTATCACTCTGGACAGTGTGACTTTTTATTTATATCAAATAACTCTTGCTCTAAATTAGAACCTCATTTTCTATGCAAAACTATGCTGTGCATATAATAAATGGAAAGGTACAACTATAATGGGTTGATGTTATTAGCATAAGAATTCTATGAAGGTTCCAAGAATTTTATCAATGACACAGAGGCTTTAAATAGAAAGTCGGTTATTTCTAGGGATTTGAATGATACTAAATTTACTAATCGTATGTATGTTGCAAATAGAAAATCAAGTAGCCCATTTTTTGAAACATATTGTAAAGTTTTGGATATGTAATTCAGTTGGAAATAAAACAGTTGGCATTATCATAAGTACCATTGTAAAGCAGTTTGAAAATTAAAGACTGACACCGAGGTAGGTTTTTATTATATTTTGTCAAAATAAGAATAGAAGTTTTGATTAAATACATCATCAAGGTAAAGTGGTGTTTGTTGCTAAATTAAGAAGTTCATATGGCAAGGACGCTCTTCAAATTTGTTTTGGTCAATGGGATTCATTCTTAATTGCTCCCGGGAAGCCACAGTATCCTATCCATACAAACCTTCATTTAAGAGCATAAACTATAGGATTTACAAGAGATGTTTGACACTTTCATATATTTTATTTAAAAAATTACCATCTAGAAAGAAGAGTGAATGAAGTATAAATTATTGACGATTTTAAGTCTATAACCTCAAAATTTTTAACAATTGTTGTTTTCATGAAAAATCAAGCCTCACTTTCAGATTACATTCCATACTAAAAATGCAGCATATTACATGAGAAGATGTAATATTAAAATGGTGAAAACAATGTAAATGAGCATCAACTAAATCTGCTTTACTTAGTAAGATTTTAGTTGCTTATTTAATCTGATTTTTTTTTTAATTTGGCTTTAAAGTACAAAGATCTACTATTATTGTGGGGTTTTTTTCTCTTGGGTTGGATTTTGTTTTTTAGTTTTATCAAAATAATAAAATCAATTCTTTTATCAAGAAATAATTTACAACGTGTGTAGTTTGAACTAACAATAGTATCACTTTTATTCTCAATAGTGCCTAATTTGCAAAATGAGTGAAGTAGTAGTGTTCTTACCCACAAAATAGATTGTTCTGCTTCCATTTATTCTAATCAAGATTAATCCACAAAGCGAACTAGATTTTTGTGTTTCAGTCCTTAGGAGAATCATTAGGCAAAAATCGATGTGAGAATTCAATCGCTGTGTACTGTACCTTTATCAGTCTGGACCCTGAGGATGGGGCTCTGGAATCACGCTTACCTCCTTGAGACCTACATGTTCTCCTGGGAGGGAAAGGAAGTCAATTAGCATTGTCTGACACCTTTGTACTCCAAAAGGGCTAGATAAAGTAGCTTCATCATACAAGGAGCTTGAATAGATGGTTTTGTTTCCTATACACACATTCCACAGTAGTGTGAAATCATAAAAATGAACGTACAAACATGCAAAGACACTTGAAAAGAATTTAATGGGAAAAAAGTCTAATTTATGATCTCTAAAATGTTTTTAAGACCTTAAAGTTTACTTTAGCGTCAATTATAAGAAAAAAGTGTGTGCATGTATGTGTGTGTGCGATTATTGATTTACTTTATGCACTTTAGCTTAGAATATTAATCATTCGTGCTGTCTTTTTTTATGAGATGCCAGGCTTGGTGACACAGAGATGTAATCCCAGTGCTTGGGAAAGGCTGGTAGAGAGCCTGGGAAGGCAGGGGACCACAAGTTCCAGCCCCTCTTCTGGCTAAGTTAGTAACTCAATAAGGAAAATCCGTGTATGTCTGTGTTTGTGTATATGGTGGGCTGGAGAGTGTTTCAGTGTAAAGGCCATGGATTCAACCCTCAGTACCAAAAGAAAGGAAGAAAGGAAGAGAGAAAGAAAGAAAGAAAGAAAGAAAGAAAGAAAGAAGAAAGGAAGGAAGGAAGGAAGGAAGCAAGGAAAGGAGAGAGAGAGAGTAGTTTGAAAAATGTTCATCTTTTCTTCTCATCTAATAATTTGCTGTAGCAATCCAGGTTTTTTTTTTCTTTCAATTCTTGGTGAATTTTTCAGGCCCCTTTATAAGTTTGGAAAATCTCTCAACATTTTGTCCTTTTATATTTTTAAGGGAAGCGAGTTTTTCCCCTTCTTTTCATTAAGACATGTTAATTGAAGCTACAATGCAAAATTTCTCTGTAAGTTTCTTCAACGTCCCCTGAGACATCTTCACCCTTTCTGTCCTGATCTCTTTCTGCATTTGTATCAAGTTTCCCTCCACGGAGTCTAGATGCGTATCTGGACTCCTGCTGACAGTGGCCAGGCCACTATTCCCATAGTCAGCTGTTGAGTCTACACATCAATTTACATTGAGCTCAAATTTCACTTGTGATACTATCACGTTTTCCCTTCCGGGCTGAACTTCCGCCCTTACTGTACATCCCTAAAACACTCCCGTAGAGGAATAACCACAAATCCAGGACAGTTTAAAGTCAACTAATTGAGCTCAAGGAGGCCGTCCGTTCTCTGAACCTCACGTCACTTCAATTGTAGCAAGATTTAAAGTTTTGTGAAAAATGAAAAAAAAAATGTGTATGTTTCACAGAAGACGAGGCAAAATAAAGCTTGAAAGACTGAATTTCCACCAAGAGAATCCTTTGCCAGTTACCTATGCAAGCTTTGTTAGGTTAAATTCCAGAGAGCATGACAGTTCTTTTGTGTTTTCACCAATCAGAGGAGGCATGCCGTTCAATTTAAAGAAGTCTCTTAATCCTGTATTAACTTTAAATGTATGCTCTACGTTTCTGTTCTTCAGCGTCACATGAGAATGACACAAATGTGATTTGCACATTGGATTCCGCTTCTTTAAATTCTGCTCGTACTCTTCTCTGAAATGAAAAGACCTTATTGAGAAGGAATAAAGAAAAAAGAAAAGGTTAGATTTGTTGGGCGAACAACCAGAATTGTCCTCCAGGGGTTCTAATACACAGTGAATATTTCTGTGTAGTCCGTGGAGGTTTGAAGAAAGTTACTCTTTATTCTCTTTGAAAATACTTATGTGCACAAACACTTGTTATACAAGCAAACATACACATAAACTTGGAAATTGCTCTATTAAATCATTATGCTTATTATTTGTTCCCGTGCTCTGCTAGTTTCTAACACAGGTTTAAAAGTTCCTGATATTATTTCCCATCGATTTATTTTTGCTTTCTACAAAATTTTTTTATTTGCTTTGTTACTGTGCGCATATGAAAGTTCATGACTGTCATATCAGCATGGTGTACTCCTCTTGTTACCAGTGTAAAATAGTTCTCTTTGCCTCTGACAAATCACTTGCTTTAAATTTTATTTTGTCTGATAATAAGATTTCTTCAATTGCTTTCTTTAGATTAATATTTGCAGGGAAAACATTATTCCACTCTTTTACATTCAATCTTTTTATGTATTTTATTTTTATGTATGGCTCTTGTATAACAAGCAATTTTGTTTGGGGAGTTTTTAAGATATTCTATTCTGAGAATATCTGTATTCTAAGAACAGCATTTAACTCAATATTTCTTGATTAATAAAAGCTTGTAAGTATTCATGTCATTTCACTTTATGTATTCTATGCTTGATGTGCTTTTTAAAAGTCCATTTTCTTTTTCTTCACTTAGTTTAATAGATTTAAGAATTTTTTTTATTATTTGTATATTTTTATTTTTTCCTCTTGTTTTAAAGCTCCATATCTCTGCTACTAAAATTTAATATGTAGTTAGCTCTCTAGAATATGTCAGAAACTACAGAGTACACTAGACTATCTAATAATTCAGTTGATATTTTATGTCATAATCAAAAAATCTAACCTCACATATGTTTACTTGTTCTCCATGCCATTGTTTATATCAAAGCGTTGTTTATTTTGAATGATTTTAATTAAATTTCAATTAAATGTGTCAAAACATAACATTATGCCTAATGAATATGCAGAATGTGTGTCTAATCAAAAGTAGAAAATTAACCTATTCAAAGGATCTATTAGTGCTAAATGCTCGGAGCTTTTTCTCAAAAGTATATCTTTTTTTCTACTTTTTGACCCTAAAAAAGAATTTCAACTTCAAAATTATGTACTCTAAGATGATTGAAAACTTATCATTTACCATTTCTAATTTTACTTCTTTCTTGGTAACTATTTTTAAAGGGGTCATTTCTTACAAGTTTTGTGTTAATAAAATATATGCAATGGTGACAACACAGAGGTACCCAGTCCCGATTTCTCCCATTATGAACATCTTACACCACCATGACACATTTACACAATTACAGAACTAATATTGATACATTACTATTAACTAAAGTTTGTATTTTACTCAAATTTCTTCAACTTTTACCTAATATGGTCTTTCAATTACTAAAATCCATCCATATTATATTTTCATGTTTTCTTGAATCCCTCTTAGCCATGATGATTTCTAGTTTCCTTATTTTTGGTGACCTCTATGAGGCTAAATAAAAGGACATTTTTGGGGGGAGGGGGTTGTTTTTATTTTTTAGAATGCCATTTAAGTTTTGCTTGATATTTTTTATCATCAGATAAAATATACACCTTTTGTGGTTTTCTGTTTTGAAAGTGAGTATTTTAATGAAAAGTGTGAATTCCGTGGGTGGATTAAATTTTTTATATATGAGTGTTAAATTTTTCCATTGCCATTTGTGGAAAAAATTTCTCTGTTAAATTCCTTCGCTCAATCTATGAAATATTTATGGCTATTTCTGGGCTCTTTATTCTGTACTATTGAGTTTATTGCTGAAGGTGCCATTACAAGGGGAGGCTGGTTGAAGGTAGGTTGCAGGCCATGATCTGGAGTGCTGGGTTCCTGCTTCTGGCTCTGCCTTTATCTCACTGTCTTTGACTCTGATGGACCAGATTTTCTGGATGCTGCCCTTTAACCTTCTCATTTCTGCCTTGATAATCTTAGATTGAACCTGCTAAAAATGTGAACCAAAATAAATCTGTCCTTTTTTAGGTTGAGGGTGTTGGGCATTTTGTCCAAGCCATGGGAAAATGGCTGATATGGGGATCAAAAAATAACTATTGAGAGTAGAACAAGACATTTAATATATCTCAAGATAATGTTCTATATATTTACCACATCTTTAATATTACTCATATTTTATTTTTTTGTATGTATGTTTCGTCTCGCTAAAAATCAGCAATAAAAGGAAATCCATCTAGAATCATTTTCCTAAAAACAACAAAATTTAAGACAAAGAGTTCCCTTGGAACAAACTAGGATTTTATATAAAAAAATAGAAATTTTCCTGTAAATACATTTTTAAAAATGCTTTTTTGTTCTATCCATTTATGTTTCCCTAATATTAATAGTTTGTGAATGACAAAACTTATAGAAAACTATACATATATCTTCCATATAAATGGGTAAAGTAGAATTTTGTAGAACAGAGGATACTTTGCTTATTGTGTGTGTGTGTGTGTGTGTGTGTGTGTGTAAGAAAGTTAGAAAGAGAAATTTTAGGTATTTGATCATTTTTTATTTAAAATGCCTTTTTGTTATGTATCAAGTGAGAGTCAGGATGTGGACTGTATGTAAATGATTTTTCTGATAAAATGAGCCATCTTCAAAGAGGATGGGGCCTTGTTGATTAAGAATGTTTCAAATGTCTACAAATACTCTTGCTTAAAATATAACTGTGACTCAAATCTTTATGAACTTTCAAGCAAGACAATAATATGAATTAAGATTAGGAAACTTTTTCAGTGGGGATTAGATTAGAAATAATGTAGGCCTTCAGCTCCACAATCTCTGTTGCAATTACTTAGCTCTGGAAAACACCTGTAGATGAAGTATAAACCATGCGCCTGATCTCTAATAAAACAGTACCTGTAATCCAGATGATGGTCTAGAATTAGCTTGCATTTTTGGTTCACAGATGCATAAAATAACTATGTGCATAGTAAGTGGCTTTTCCAACCTGGATATTTCATTTCAGGTATGGCCCTCTGGGGGTGGTGGTGGTGTCCCCTCATTAGCACCTTGTAGGACAAAAATAAAATGAATTCAGCTAGATCACTTTTTATATTGTGGCTATAATATCTGAGAAATATGTGACTTATTCCAATCCACAATAAGTCTTTGCACATATAACATGTATGAGTTTCTGATAGAACTTTGTCTGTGTGAGAGAATTCCTGCCACTCTACAGCAAATGAATAATTTTACGCCATAGAATATACTTGCAGGAGAGTTAGGCCTGCTAATGCAATCATTCTCATTTTAGTAAAATTCACCCATTCCAGAAGACAAAATACGGCATATCTTAGTAATTTGTTTTCTCTTAACAAACATGCTGGGTTATTTTAATTTTTATCTATAGAATTTCTTTATGATCAAAACTTTCTTTCTTTAATCCTTAATAGACTAAAATGAAACCTAAGCTTCAGACATATTTATGATTCATCAGAAACATTGGACCATAGCTTTGATTCAGTGATACTGGTGGTAACTTCTCTAGCCTCCAACACTGCCTGGTGTGCATTATATTTCTGTAGGCCATAGAAAACATAATCAATACTCTCTACGCACTTTATGAAAATCTTGTCAGGTAGGAAGAAAAGGGTTTGTACCTGTTTTACAGATAAAAAAAACCTACAGATTTAGAGACTACATCACCTCTCTAAATTAACCCCTTTAGACGCAAAAAGAAGCATGATCTCTCTCACATTTTTGAACTTTAAGACATCATTACTCTTTTAAAGAAAAAGCAACTTCTGATTACAATCACACAGGAGTCAGTCTGTGGCTACATAATCCTCACGCATTAAGACCACAGCCAATGAACTTAGTGATACCTTTCTTTTGATACTAGAACATGGCTGGACACAGAAATATTCTGCTACCTAATTATTCATTGTTCATTAAATTCTTAATGGACTAAAACCTAAGTGGAGACCATAATAGGCCAGGTTTTAGATGCATCTGCTAACACAACAGACATCTGTAAACAAGCATATTCCTAGAGGTGGTGCCCTGAGATGGCATCCCAAAGGAAATAGATTACTACATAATAATCCAGTATCTATAATAACTCTAGGGTTGGTTTCCATGATCTCACTTATAATCTCAGCTCCTTCAACATCCTAAAATCTAAACTTTATTTTCTACCTCAAGATCATTTCCTATCTTTTCCTCATATTTTAAGTTTGCATATTAATTATCCAGATCAGTGGATTTTTGTTTTGGTAGATATATACACGTGCATAACATACTTTAATTAGCCCTCCTGTTGCCATCCTCTTTCTCTGCTTGCCCTAGCTTTGCATTTTTCTGATTTCAATATCATACCCTATTTTATACCACCAAACCTTTTTTCCACTTTCTGCAATTCAAACATGCATCTCTAGACCCATTAGTCCTGACAATGAAATCAGTCAGGACTAATTGCCATGAAAGCACATGTGACCAGCTAAAATTTTTGTTTTCTGTCTTTACTAAAAAACAAAGTGTATGGTATCAGAATTATTTCAGCAAGCAGACGTAACTCCGCACTTCTCTAACATGATTGAGAGCCAACAATGGTTTCAATTATTCGTCAAATATGTATATCTAATGTGCTAACCAGTGATAATACAAAATGACAATAGAATAATGGAATTTCCCATTCAAATCTGCCGCATTGTACGCAAGGCAAAGATGTGAGCCACACAATGAATACACATTGTGAGACATACCGGGCTTAAAAATAGAGATGTGTGGGTAGCCACGTAGCTGCTGTGACAAAGATCTGATCCACTAATTATCCGCAACACATTTTGGGTCTCGTGATCGCTACCCTAGCCTTGTTACAATTCACCAGAGGAAGATTTTGGCAGGTTGTCAGCATGCAAACAGGGAAATGAGTTGGGAAACACTAATAAAGGTTGAAAACAACAGCCTTTCATGCTTTGGGCTCGTCATTCCAATATAACACCAAGTGTAGGGTGAAGAACGGGGACAAAGGCTCGAGAAAACAAGAAAGAGAGCAGCACACACTCAATGACGGAAAAGTTACATTCGAGAACGTCTTATAATTATTTTTCCTTTAAAAAAATTAGCCAATGAAATTTTATATCCCATAATAGTGAAAGAATTTTTTCTCACTACAGCAAAATCATCATTCATATTAACATGGAAAGCAGAAAGGATCAAAGTTCCAAAAAGAGGAACAAAATCTTTGCAGCTGTGAAGATACTCAGAAAAGCAGACCCAGAGCTTTAATATAGGAACTAACTTTCCCATGATTAAAATGGAATGGAATTTCGAATTTTGCTTGTTGTCCTCACATAGCTATGTGTATTTCTATTTATGTATAATACGGATGAAGACTGTGTTTAGTATATTTAAACTATATGTTAGCTAATGAACTCCTATTTATAAATTATAAGTATTGCATTTTAGAAGGAGTGTATGCCATGTATTTAGCTTGGATGTGTATGTCAGTCACGTTCTACGATAAAGAACAGGGCACAGAGTTAAAGAATTGAGTTTCATCTTTTAGTAAATAGCTATGACTTTAGCGTGTGTCTTGTTCCTAATAGGTCATTGTTCCCAATTGGCACCTCATGAACCCAGACTTTCCACACTCCTGTTAGCATCCTGGACCTCTGGTCCTCCACCACAATCATTCATCAAGATCTGTTTACAGTATACTGGAATTTTTCTACCTCAATTGTCCAATTGTTCCCAAAGCCTTTCCAGAAATCAGTATCAAAGGCAGGTAACATGGTCAGGTATAGTCACAATAATGACCCCTCTTGGAATATCATTTATTTTGTGTGTTAGTCAGTGCTTCTATTGCTGGGATAAACTACCTGATACCTACTGCTTAAAGAAGGAGATGGTTAACTTGACTCTAGTGTCAGAGGATTCAATAGAAGGTGAGTCAAGCCAAGTCAGAAATATTGTGTCAGAAAGGCCTGGCAGAAGAAAGTTGCTTGACTCAGGGAACACCAGAGATTAGGGGCCAGGAACTAAGCATTGAACCCAAAGTCACACTTCCATGACCTACTCAGACAAACTCCAAACCCAAAGTGAATCTCAAGCCAATCAGATTGGCAATCCATCTAACTGTCACATTGTATGAATGTATCTCTCTCTCTCTCTCTCTCTCTCTCTCTCTCTCTCTCTCTCTCTCTCCTCTCAGCTTGGAGTAGATAGCACATATAATGTGAATATGATGGACAAACAGTCAGAGGAAGAAGCACAATAAAAAATTAATCACTATTCAGAATGCCAATTTAAAACTTAGAGGTTATCAATTTCAAAATTTCCTATTAATGTTTTTATAATGCTGTGGATCAGATAATTGAAATTGAGAAAAGTAAAGCCTAAGATAAGAGAAGACTATATACATATCAATATGGAGATATGGCTACTTCTTTAAACAGCTACATAGCTTGTCACATGACCATAGAGTATTTTTCTTCCTTGGTGTATGTAGACATCTAAGTGCCTTCAAATTCTGTTTCAAGTAACATGTCGTATGGACATTTATATACAACTCATTGTGCACGTGTGCAATGATATGATTAGACTATGTATCCAGAGCTCAATGAGGAGACGCATCAAATTTTAAAACTAATAAGAATTTTAGAGATCATCCGATATCACAAACTCATTTTACATAGACACACTTAAACTAATTAGTGGCAAAGCTAAAATTAGATTCTGAGCCTCCTTCGTTTTATTTCTGTGTGGTTGATTCACTCAACACTCTGCCAGGGCTCTCTATTTACCCATGCGTTTTCATTTGCCACACAGGTGCTTGTGGATTTGCTGTCAATACAACCTAAGAAAATAGCCCCTTGATTATTAATCAAGGGACACTCTAAAGTCATTGATTAGGCGTTTGCAAGGAGTTGCAAACACTCTCTGGACAATCAGAAGCCTCTGCTCCAAACAGTGTTTTTAACTCCTTGTGATCACTGCCCGTCACACACAGGCTTCCATTGTTCACCTTGGTCTTAGAAGTTCCTTTGGAACTACAGATTATTCACTTGATGTCACTGTTAACCCTGATATGGCAACTTCATTGAATAAGAAAATCACCTAGGAGACTAGTAAAGCACACTCCTGGATGCATCTGCGTGGGTCATGATGACATGCCCTTGGGTACTTACTTGCCTGGTCCTCTCTGGCGCTGCTTTTCTGTTCTGCTTCCAGGCCACCATGGACTAGCAGTTCTGCTCTGCCATGCCCTTAGGACACGATGTTCCTGTCACACATCCCATCATTAATGGACTTAATATCCTGAACTGTGAACCGAATAAACTTTTTTTAATGTGTCTGTCAAGTATCGCGCCCAGAAATGACAATGTTGATTAATACACTTGCTATCTCTTCTGTCCTCACAATACTTAAACTTATTTCCCAAGTATTCGTGTGACTTTTTCGAATTCTGAAATTCTTTCAGTATTTCTCTGAAATGTTCTGTGGTACATCTGCCATAACATTACTGCCTTGAACCTATGAGCAAAAATCTGTATCTTGTCCTTTAAGTTATTGATATCAGATATTTTGTTATCTGTAGTAGGAGAAAGACAAAACCACTGTATTTTACTCAGTTTGTTTATCTATTTCAGAGCCTTTGCACACATTCTTTTATTTTCCACAATCAATCTCACCTCATAAAGCTGGCCAATCTCATTTTAAGGTATCAGGTAACTATAACTTCCTTAGTGAGGTCTTTCACTTTTTTTGGTTTAAAGTAAGGTTTAGTTTCCATATTTACTTCCGGAGGTCCAAAAAATGTTTTTCCCATACTTCTCCTGCTTTTTCTGGCTTGCTGTACCTCTTTGGAATTGCTCAGCTTGTAGAAACATCACTCTGGTTTATGATATCTGCCTTAATATTCGCATGGCTGTTTTCTTCATCTGCGTCCAATTTTTCTCTTGTTCAAAAGGATATCTCCTGTCATATTGGATTAGGGGTCTACTCTGATCCAGCATGACCCTATTTCCAAATAATGTTCTGACCTAATAATCTCATGTTCTGAACTACTACCAGTTAAGACTTGAATAAATAAATGCTTAGGGAGCAAAATTTAGCCTTTAATAAGAACTTACAGTCAAAGTGTTTGCTCATTTGTTTAATGATCATTTTGCCAGTCTATAAACTTATTAACGAAGACTTTTCCCCCTTTTTCCATTTTCTTTTCTTTTGCTTTATATACCAAGTGCTCTCAACAGCTTGGCATCCAATACTGAAACCATAGTTATTGTGTTTCCTTTTTTACTTATGTAATTACATGATTTATAAAGTCTATTACTTTTTCTGAGTTTTGTGATTTTCCTTTGGCTATGCCCAATTTCATCATCATATTTTTATCCCATGTCATCCTAGGGCAAAGTTTTCGCAATGTAAACCATATGTCAAAATAAGGCAAACATAAATCCTGTTTGGTTTCATAACTTCCTAAATAATTCAAACCAAAATATGTATGCTTTTAGAAAGAAGATGGAAATATTGCCATAGTTCACTTAGTAATTTTTCAACCAACTTTCAATTTACTTTTTGCTCTGAAGAATGAGGTCTAAGAAAAATAATATAAAATGTAGCCACCATATTTCATGTTGGACAACAGAAACTCAAGAGAATGCACATTCTTAGTTCAAAATACCACAGTGGAACGTAGAATGGTCATGCGAGAGCAGTCTTCCCTTCTGTTTGTATCCACACAACCGCACCACGAGGGCCCCGAGTCCACACTTCATTGTCAATTTACTCTGTGTCTTTCTCACCGTCCTCTGACATGCTTCATATTCTGTGTTGTCCGAAAATCATGAGTGGCTCATTTGAAGCTCATGCTTAAATCTTCTAAATCTACTGTTTATCTTGGCTTCTCCACACCCACCTTGCAATTTCCCTTCAGTATCTTTAAATCAATTCTGGTACCTTTCCTAGGAGAATCTTCTCAAAATACTATTTATTCCACGTTTCTTAATTTAAAACAATAAGGGCATCTTATCACCTTTTGGATCAGTTTTAGAATCCTTAGATTGCTTACTCTTGTTGAATTTCTACCATATCTTGAATGGAATTGGTTTGCTTTATGCTGGCCTCCAAAAACATGTGAAATTCCACTCATTTTATTTATGACTTTTTCCAAATGAGAAAGAACAATCTACTTCTCCCTGAATGATCAAGCTTGTGTGGCCAACAAATTATGTTTGTTGAAAACACCCCAGGAGTTAACTTCCAATCCATATGATCTTCTGAGTCTGAAATTCTATGGCAATTTTAGTTTGAGAAGCAATAAATTTTAAGAAATTATTTTTAGTTAGGGAGTGAACACTATATTTTCAGTTCATTTTTCTTTTTGTCATTCTTCAAATCTCGGAAAATAGGCAACTGTTCACAATTCAAGCTGAATCTCATGGAACTAATTAGGGCACATCTTTCAACAGACAGAGTTTTTTTATGTCTAAACTATCCTTTTTATATTGTTCTTCTAAAGTCTTATTACTTTTAGGTTCAATTAGCCTTTATATGTAAATTAAGTGTAATTATAAAGTTCTAGTGTTTAGGAGAAATCCTCTACAAACATGTCAGTAGAAATCACAGAAATTATAAAACTACAAAGTACATAGAAAAAAAAGTTTGAATTGTCTTTCATTCTAATTGAGGTATTCTTTGATGGCTTGTCTTTATTTCATACAAGTCTATTTTAATTTTTAAATAATATATAACTGAATCAAAGGGTTTTACAATCTAGCTCCTGCTTAACTTCATACTTACAATATAATCCTGACACAGAAAGAACAGGCAACACGAAGATAAAAGAATAGTTATAGAGTACAAAAGGGTACTACTGTAGAACACATCTCTTTCGAGATCCTGAATGAGGAGCTGGAGGAAGAGCGCAGTGGTTAAACTGCTTGCCTAGCAAGAAAAAGGCCCTGTGTCCGATTCCCCAGCACCACATAAAGTGGACACGGTGGCGCACACCTGTAATCCCAGCACACGGGAAGCTGAGGCAGGAGGATTGCTGTGAGTGCCAAAAAACAATTGCTGGTTCATGGTGCCCACCCAGAAAAACACATTATATATAGCATAAAAAAAAACAAAATAAAAATTCATTAAATGCAGATCGTACAGTCAGCAAAATTAATTGCGTATGCTGCTTTTCTAAAACTCTACTATAAAACTGTACTTTTGATTCATTGTTCAGATTTTGTCCTCCACGTTGGACTGAAAACTCAGAAGGTAACAGCCACACTTTTATTGTTCACTGTTATGTGCCTGCCATCTGGACCCGCACTGCCAAGCGGTCCCAGTCTCCTGTGGCTGTCCTATTCTTGACGTTTGTCCAATTCAAATCAAGTTCCCCTGTAAGAAAAAAGCACACTGAATGTGTAAGTATGGTAAAAGAGGCAGCGGAATATCTGGACAGTTTTTACAGTACAATAATAAAACTCCATGGAGAATTTAGAAAATACATTTTATCCATGTCTTTTCTAATACTGCTAGTGTGGAAACTATAAAATTTAAAATTGCAGGTGTGTCTTCACTATATTTCTCTAAAATAGGCCTAATTTAAAATGCGCATGTAATGTTGTAGACTTTAAACAGATGACCTCATGTGAAAAAATGAGCATGTACCATGAAATGTCAAAGTAACAGTTACATACTACAATCATGTATTCTCCATTTACAACTTCAGTCATTTAAAGTCACATTTTTAAACATTCTGGAAATTTTTCCTGAGATACATTTTTCTCTTTTCTGCTTAACCCAGCTGACTTTTCTTTTACAATACATGACTGGTGTCTGCATTATTTTTATCATGCAGCATGTGTTAATTTTAGTTTTTTGAAATGTGCTCTCCAAGACTCTGCAACGTGCCTGCTTGGAAGAAAAACAATCAAAATTTACAATTTTTCGTATGAACCAAGTAACACATTGCAAACTTTATTAACATTGCTTTGCTCGTGTCTCTGAGGAGGCTACATGTTTTGAAGTTATTAATACTCTTGGTGATATATACAAACATATTTAAAATGACACTTTACCAATGTGTTTTAAAGTAAAAGTAGATCACCAGTATACAGCAGCAGACATGATCTGTTTCTACTGCGTTTCCCAGATGCCCTGTTCCCTGCCACTCAAGTTTTAACACCTAGAACCAGCCTATCCATCAAAGTTCATACTTACAGACAAGACCAAAGTATTCCTGAGTTGCATATTAAAATTTGGCAGAGCCCGAGAAAGTCCAGGTTAACTGTGATTAAGTTACAAATTACAGTTAAAGAGTGTTTTTGAAAGCATCATGTTGCCATCTGGTTCTCCTCTTCCAGAAACACTTGGTGGTCGATAAAATTGAGATGTTGATCTTAATGACAAGAAGTGGTCCCAGACTTCTGACAGAACACAAAAGCAAGATGAGCTTTGCAAGAGCATGAGGAAATAGAAAACTTTTAAGCAGTATTTTTCTTTGTCAGAGAGTTTTAGAAATAGCTTATGTAACCCACCCCAATCCTCTTATTTTGCAAATCAAACAAGAGATGTTCATGGAAGTTCAATGAAGTATTATGATCCTAGTGATATATAGCACATTGCTCCAACTATCTGTCCCAATATTACATGGAATTCTCCAGTCATTGTAAAATTATTAAACAAGATACACTCATGTTGATTTGCTGAAGCAGAGTTTACCAATAAGCCTCTAAAATTTCAAAAATTTAAAAGAATTGCGACAGATGAATCAAAATTGCTTAAAATCAATAAAAAAATAAAATAAGTAATGGTAGCAGTGTGACTGAGTCAGTTGTATGAGTCGTCTCCAAAATACCCACATGTTGGAAGCTCAGTGCCAAGGTAGAGGTATGGAGTTGGTGGCACATTTAAGAAGTAGAACCTCGTATTAAATAACTAATTAAGTCACAGAGTCATAATAGTCTTGAATGTATTTATGTTACTCTTAAGGCATCATTTGTGTCTCGCAAACATGAGATGGTTAACAACATGCGGCACATTGTTACTAAGGGAGGTTGCACACCACCGATGGGACTCCTCTCCACCGGGCGATTATTTCTGCACTCCCCTGCCTTAGTGTGACACCATCACAGAGCTTTCACTAGGATACAGTCCTTGCCCCTGCACACACCACCGTCAGAATCATGAGCCAAATGAACTTCTCTTTTTTATAAGCTACCCAGGCTAAAGTGTTCTGTGAAGCAACACAAGATGAATCAAGATGGATAACAACTTTGCTTTCTAAGCTCATGAATCTATGTGCATTTTTTCCTTCTGCATTGGAGTGTGTGTGCCCTCCTTTCAGACTGAAATCCTCTTTATAGGAATCCTTTGTTGTAAACCATAACTTTCCTCCTTTAAATTCTTTGTGATCAGAATGTTATCAACTAACATGAAAGACTTTCAGTTTTGATTTTTAATTCAGTCATGTGTCCTTCATGAACACACTGTGGTGACGAGTGTTTTGAGAACAATGATTATGCTTTATGAAGCATTATAGCTCTAATAGACTCTCATTAGAGGTCGAAAGCTCAGCTGAATGCATTTTGCATATTAGACAATTAATAGACATGAGATGATTGGCTGTTATGGGTTATCTCCTATCATCAGGTCTGTTAGAGGGAGGTTAATATGTTCCAGATGGTGAAAGAAAGATGTGTGCTGACAGAACTATCAGTCTTGATAATATCGATTGTCGAATGTGTGTCATATACACCCTAACTGAATGTGGAATAGAGGGACCAGTTACACACGTCTCTGAGCTGATATTCTATGAAGTCTAGGAGGTCAAAGCATTTTACAGATGATATCATGCTTATCTTTATGGCATTCTCTGAGAATCAAGAAGGGGCTAATGCTTAGCCCATCTTCCTCTATTACTACAGGGAAAAATATAAGCAAAGTGGGTCTGAATCATTTATACAGTGCTGCACCATAAGGCAGGGAAAGAGGCAGGTGCGGGTCTCAGATGGTTGTCTAAGTCCAAATTCCACGCTCTATCTGCTAGATAATCCTGCCTTTCCTCTCAATAGAATATTTCCCTAGATAGTTCCTGAAACATTTATAGCAGAAGCCTGCAGAGTGACTGTTATAGAAGTTTGTGGAAAACTTCCAGGCATCTAAAAATATAAGAAACGGCCACATTTCACTTTGGGTATTCACATTTGAAAAGTGATGTGTTTTTTTTTCTCTCCCCTCAAATATTCAAAAGTTTGATCTAAGGCAAAAGTTTTACTATTCTGCCCTAAACTGGAGGAATGAAAACATCCATGAATTTTCATCAGTCTGCTGTAGGCAGAAATTTGCCAGTTTGCAGGAAAATGGCTTAAAACTCAAAGCTGAGATGAAATACTTAAACTTCTTGTGTGAACCTATGAAAGTAATATTTTTTATCAACTGATATGAAGGTTTGCACAACCCTTACATTACTTCAATATAAAGCGATTTTTTTTCTTGTCCGAAATGTCACAGAACTGTTTGGATTCTTCATAACACACAGCCAAAAGGATTCTCGTGCTCTTAACTTGGGCACATTACATCATTTCCCCTTTATTCTTCAACTATTTTCATAATAAACAGAAAAGCCCTCTGGCTAACCTCCTCTCACCTTCACTGTGAGGCACACAGCTATGAGGAATGGCGCACGGAAGGGCAGTACGCAGCATTGTCCTTCGCACAGGTCGGATGTGGACAAAGTTCAGAAATTTGCCTCCTACAGAGCTGAAAGCTGTTACCTTCCAGGAAATGGTAGAGCCTCTGACTGAAGTGCACTTTCGAGTAAACCTTTTGAGTCTGAGTATTTATCTCTCTACCTGATTCTATCTCCCATGACAAGGGCGTGATGTTCATTTAGGCCACTTGGCTATTAGTTATAAAGTCTATTGTTATCTCAGGTATTTGTTATGGTTTTTGAAGTGAGGTGCTTTTCCCACTCATTGAACCAGAAGGATCCACTCAATGATCTTGTGCTTGTTTCCTTATCTCGCTCAAATCAAGTGTCAATGGTACCTCCACGACATGCCTCTCATAATCTCTGTTCCCCAGAGACTTATTTTACTTCAGCTCAACAAATGTTCCTAGAGGGATAAATTACCTGAAAGCTGCTATAATAGACACTATAAAATATTCATACTGGTAATGACATTAGTAATGTAAACATGAATTTGTAAATCCACCTAATCATAGACATTTATTTGTTTAAGAAATTAGCGTTATAAGATATATGCTGTCTGTCTCAAACTTGTGGGTGAAGCATTTAATAATCCTTTCACTAATATTCTGTAAACAGCACTGCACACTTCCTTTATTTTTTTTAGAACAAGAAAACAACTAAAAGACTAAACACAGAGAATGTACCAGCATGCTGAAGCAAGGGGATTTCTTGACTCACGTTTTGTTTTACTTCAAGGCCTGTTTCTATTTCATTTTCCAAGATGGTTCCAGCCTCAGAACAACTCTGTTGTCACAAAGACGTGTGTGCTCAGATGCCTTTCTGATAATTGAGCAGAAATTTTATCTCACATTGTCTAGATGGTGACTTCTTCCTGTCTTATTTTAAGAAGGAATTGCAAAGTCACCGGGTAGACTAGGAACACAGGCTATAATTTGTGAATGAAAGAAAGTCATTTAGCATATGCAAAGGACTGCAAATACTGGTGGAGTCACTGATATGGCAAAGCAATCTAGATTCAGCACACAATGTAAAACTTGGTATGTTCTTTCAGTGTATGTAGGTGTGTTAGTGCAGATTTTCAGAAAAGCAGAAACCAAGACAAATCTAGATTATGTTGCAGTTTAAATGTGGATAGCAGCAGCACCTGTGTATTAAAAGTCTTGGCCTCAAAAATAGTGCTACTGGGAAGTATTCTGAACTTCTAATGTAGTTCCTTATAGGAAGACATGAGGTTATTGAAGACCTCAAATGAGACTGTGGGATCTCTTTCTCTCTCCTCCTCCTCCTCCCTCCCTCTCTCTCTCTCTCTCTCTTCTGGCTCTTGATATAAACTGCTTTATCACATGCTTTTATTATGATGTCCTGCCCTCATCACCAGAAGTCAAAGTGATGGCTGCCTGATGTTGGACACGAACCTCCAGAACAAATGAGCCCAAATTAATCTTTTCTCTTTTGAAGTTATTTCTCTAAGGCATCTTGTTAGAGTAGTGTTAGGCTGAATATATTAACAAAGGGGTTTTTTTAGAAGGGGGTGGAGAGGCAGGAAATGTCTATAAGGAAAAATTCAGAAGAACCCGGAACAAGTTGCATCTGTCCCTTGTAAAGGAGACAGGGAAGAAAGATTGAGTGGAAGAGGGCTGGTCACCAAGAAAGTAACCAGAGTACCGTTGTCGGTATAGACATCTTTTAGCCTAAATTTTTAAAATATCTAACTGTATCCCACCCCAGCACTTCTCTCCACCTGTTGCCATGTGTGAATGCCTCAACAATTAACACCCCCTTATTCTAGAGATTAGCACTACCCCACCTTCCAAACAGAGCAGTGGCTTCTCCACCCTCCAGCTAGTGAGTAAGCTGGTCTAAGCTTCCCCATCTTACTGTTTTTTTTTTCTTACTCTCAAGACTGCAAGTGTTACTTGTGTTCTACAAGATGATCCTAATTAGACATGTAAACATTCACTAAGGGAAACATCAACAAAGACATTGGAGAAGAACAAAAACGTGAATGGATCTTACTGTAGGACAGACAATTGTGAGGACAACTGAAAAAAAAAAAGTTGAAGAATGAGATTGTGGACCTCATGACAGTTCTAAGAAAGCTCTCATGATGGTGGGTGATAACTCAAACCAAAACTGCTCTCCAAAGGAGCTCCCCTTTTGAGTGTTGTGCTTCTCGCTTAGTATCTCTCAGTCCCCATGAATATTTTGGTGACAAGCTTCTTGCCCTTGCACATGGGAATACAGTTTGCCTTTGATTGTTAATTAAGCTACTGAACTGAAATGTCCAGTTTCTTCAAAGTTGAAGGAAAAAAGAATACAATGAGAGCTTCCTGGTCTAGTTCCCTTGAAGTTGATGGCTCTTTTCTACTTTGCTGGGCTCGTACTCGTGCTGAAATCAATATATTCTCTTCTTCTGTATTTTTAGTTTTGCTAGTGCTTTGACATCTCCAAGTACTCCAAAGAAATTATATAAATTCTTTTACAACTAAATTATTATCTCTTAGTTGTTTTGTTGACATTTCTACATGAATTGCTGAAGCAGAGTAGGAAAGTTACAAGGTTCCTTTCAAGAACATATGTTTTTAGTTATAAATTAAGCATAATTAAAATATTGACCTATTTTTGGTGATGATTAATTGCTTTCCATATGGTATTATATAGTATACATATCATTTTCATTCATGTACAGAAAGTATCAGTCATCTCCTGTCTTTCTATCTCCACTTTGTGCTAGTTTTATCATATTTTTCAGTGCATAAAAGCTTGCAGAAGTTGAGCATTTTGTGCACCTATGTATCTTGTCAAGATGACAAGGATTTTCCCACTCACCTTTTGTCCCTCCCCCTACTCACCTCTCCCTCCCTCCCCCACCCTACCCCCCTGTTTCACTTTGTTTTTTTGTTTTAACTTCCATGAGAGTTGTGCTCTGGGTCTCTCATATCAGAGAGACCATTCGATGTTTCACCTTCTGCTTCTGACTCACTTCACTAAGCATGATGTTCTCAAGTTTCTTCCATTTCCCTATAAAAGCTCCCACACTGTTGGAATTTATAGATGCACAGTATCTCATTGTGTATAAATACCACAGTTTGTGTATCCATTGGTCTGTTGATGGGTATTTTGGTGACTTTCATATTTTAGCTATTATAAACCTTAAATTTTGCACTTTTACATTTCAATAAAATAGGGCAGAGAGAGCTTTCAGAGGAAATTTTACCTGTATCTCCATGTCTAATGACATCTCACTTGGCTGTTTTAATTTTGTTGAAGTGTTGTGTTGCCCAAATTAAGCACAAAAAGCCTAGACACAAGAAAAAATCAGAATATCCAAAATTATTTTAGTTATAAATAATTTAAGGTTATCATTTCATACCTTTTTGTCACCATCAGTTCAAGTATTTTTCATTATACCTGAGTTTTTCTGAATCTCATATATGCATGCATATATATATATATACATGTATATGTATGTATTACACATGCTTCTATAAGGAAGATCATAGAGCAAAAGGACTTTTGTAACCAAAATCAATTTTCTCATGAGTGAAATTCACATGTCTATCTTTTCAGATGATTCACAATTGTCAATACCGTGTGATTGATTCCATTTGTCTGCTGTTATTTTACAAGAATGGCCTATATCCAAAGAAATGATCAAATTAGCCATGAAGAAATCCACACTGACATTAATATTGGCATTAGTGCAGCAGAAAATAATATAGTCTGCTCTTTTTCAGTTGGACAGACACAGCTTGAGAATGAGACAAAGATTTTCAGTAAATAGTGCAATGAGTTAATTTCCTTTGAATTCTTTATGAAGAGAAGGGATTTGTCACGATTGAAATTTTACCAACTCTCAATGCAGTCTTTGCTAGATTTATAGTGAGCACACGGGCCAAATACACTTCCTTTGCAGTTGCTTTGTACCTGCTTGGGCTCTTGTTACTGGAACCAAGGTTTGTAGCACATATGAAAATGAACACAAATTTCTGTTTTTAATTAACAGCCCAAGAGAACTATTCCATCTTTGATCTTTGCAAGTTTCTATCCTAGATCATGTTTAACTTCCCAAGGTGAAAGCAGTTGTTAACTAAGAAATATATTCACACCCATTGAGAATACAGACAGATAGGGAAAGGGCAGAGGTCCATCTTGCACTAGTAAAATTCTCCTGGGAAATAAAGACAACAAAATAAGCATGTATAAACCCATACACGTATGTGTGTGTGTGTAACACACACACACACACACACACACACACACACAAAACACATTCTGCTATGATTGTTTTCTCATATATAGATTATCGGGATGAATTTGTTCACCCAATTATGAAGACTAAGGATCTTCATAATCTGCCATCCTAGCTGGAGAGCCAAGAGACCAGTCACCTGCTTGAGTAAGTCACAGTTGAATGTAGAAGACACTCCAGCTCACTGAATCAAGCAGAGAGTGAATTCCACCTTTCTTTACTTTTTCTTTACTAATATCTAATATATATCCACTTATGTGATGTATATTATATACTAAATATGATACAAGTAGCTCGATATATGCATATACATGTATATAGGTGTGTATATAGTAGACTTGACTACTCTTTTTCTATCATCATTTTAGCATAAAATTTCTAAGTTTTCCAGTTTAAAAAAGAAACATTTCTATCTTAGACTTGTAAAAATTTACAAAATGGTTTACACAAAAGATACTGCAAAGACTATTAGAATACCTATTTAAATTTACTTCTACATGGAAAACAATATTTTGTTAACCTGCAAAAGTCTGCAGACTGTGACAGAAAAGGGCTATGACAAGTTTCCTGCTCTAGAGCTGGTGCTTTGCAAAGAATTACGTAAACCTGAGAGGTTCTGTTCTTCCTAATCACCTCACTATAAGGAAAGCAGACATTTAAATTTCTTCATTTATCAGAAATAATAAAATAATGGGATGAAATAATATCTAACATTAAAGATTATCTTTGAAAAGATAACCAGTTGTTGTTAATAAAATGAAAAGCAACTGACCTACTTTATAAAGTTTTTACATAGAGATAAAAATACACAAAGAATGTGAAAATGCATCCTGAACTGAGCAGTCAGTGCACTTATGCTATTAATAAAATTTAAAAAGAAACATTTTAGGTGGAGTATATCTTTTTTGCTGTTTAACTCCTCAAGTAGTTAAGAATTTCTCATATAAATAATGCAATATTCTAATGATTGTGTAGAAGTGATGCATACTTTCTGGTTGGAATGTGTACACAGAAAAAATTGTGCTCCTTTATAAATTTGTCATCTTCTGAAGTAAAAAAAAAAAGTGGCTCTTAAAAATACTGTGGCGGGTATACTCAATTGATAGCTAGATGAGATTATAGAGATACACATAAAGTTTTCATATCTACATATATTTGTTAATGCATCAATGGGCACATTTTCTGCCCAAATGAGTAAGTTTAAAAATCTGGAAATAGGGCAAACAAAAACGAAAGCAGAGTACTGTAATTTGCACCCTGAAAAAGTGATGGGTTCAGCATCGAGAGACAAATGTTCACTTGCTTGAACTGAAAGTATCGGAGCTTCCTTCTCCTTCCCTCGGTCTTCCATTTCCGTGGCATTCCAGAACTGGCTCATTCACCATATCTACTCAAATCTGTGCTTTCACACCCGTGCCCAGGCTCCTCCAGGAGAGTGAGGAAAACGATCCACATGGCTGGAAAGGAAGGTGACTCACTGACCATGCAGCTCCGTGGGAGCAACTGCAATGAAGCCCAGCTCTAGCGCCTGGGAGAAGTAGCGCAGAAAGTGCATCTGGGCTGCGAGCAAATACTGAAGCAATTACCCCATCAGAGATGAAGGGATTCAAAGAAAGAGAACCGGGTTCAAAAATGTCCTTCATAATGCTACAAAAATCCCAAAGAAATTAAGAAAGTTTAGACGTAGAGGCAAATCACTGTAATGATAGGAAAATATTTATACTTCATTATCTTTTTAAAGAATCCTGTTAGCAAAAGACATCAATATTTGTTTGAAAATAAGATGAAAGCCATATTTGGCAGGAGAACAGTTGAAATCTTTCCAGAATGTATTTTTGTTCTCAATGGAACAACGGAACTTGGCCTTTCCCCAATTTTGCAAAGGCATGTGCATATTCATATGTGTACATGTTTGTGTCAAAGCAAATGAAAAACGGAACTTCAACAGATGTTCCTCTGTCCTCTTTAACACGGTCACTTCTGGACAGACACAATTAGTAAAGACCAGCATAGTTACAATGGATGATTTGACACTTTGAAGGTCTGGTTGCAAATGAGAGGGAAAGGAACATACGGTATTTTTATTTTTTAAAAGTTTATATATGTGATATATATATATGTGTGTGTGTGTGTGTGTGTGTGTGTGTGTGTGTGTGTGTGTGTGTGTCTGTATCCAAGTGTACCATTCATAAATATTATTTAGTGTCAATCGTCTGTGACTTTCATATTTATGTGCAGATTTTTTTTTAAGTGGAGGATTCCACTGTTGGTACAAAAGACCACGTTTTTAATTATGCAGAAGATCCCATTGTAGCAACATTAGTGCTTTTTAAATACTTATTGTGTAAAAGACATTTGAAGTTCTACATGTAAGTTTTATATAATCTCACCAGTGAGTTAGATGTTCTTATTTTTATTTCCATTTTGTAGATAAAAAAAAGTCCAGCTACTTCCTCAAAGTCACCACTGCAAGGAAACAAAAGAGCTGAATTTAGAATAAAGGTGGTTTGACTCTTTTTACATTGTTTCTCATCATCATGTGTAGATAATTAACAGCTTTTATTACTATTCTCTAGGAATATGAATTTTTATACATTTGCCAGGCTTGAGAGGTTAAGCAATTGAATAAGAGCTTGCATGCTCAAGGAAAGTACTGCCCCACTGATGTATACAATCCATCCACCGTAACATAAAGCATTGGTGCATATGAATTTTAGTTGCAACCTTCCATGCAGGTATGTAAGTAGCTCCCTGATGATTCAACTTAGAAGTCCAATTTCCAGTGAAAGACTAATGACAGTTCACCAGTCTTTAGCATTTAGGTTAACATACAAAGCTCTTAGCTTTGGGAAAAAGGTGCACCCAAAATTAAAAGTGTTTTCAGAGGATGAATTTTGGGTTAAAGGTCTAGCAACATGCTTACTCGCATGTACAAGGGAAATGTTGACATTCTGTCACTTGACCATTTATTTTTAGAAAACAAATAAGTTAATGCATGTAAAAAATTCAGCCCAGTACCTAGTGAGCATTTAGGACACACTCACTGACATTACTGGCTTTAATAGAAAACCTTTTCTGAATCCCATCCTGTATCTAAGGTGAAATATAAAATATATTCCCACTTCATCTTATGATGCTCTATAACACACACATTACATTTCTTCATTGTTTTGTTAAAAAACAAGTTCTCTCTCTCTCTCTCTCTCTCTCTCTCTCTCTCTCTCTCTCTCTCTCTCCACTAATGATAGAGATCATAGTTATTTTCATAACTTTCAAAGATTCCTGAGGTCCATGTTTTGTGAAACCAAAACCGGAGGCAGACAAGATAGATTCCCAAAGTTCTCTTCTTCCAATTCTTTTCTAGCTTCTTGTTTACCAGTTTCCACTTATGTTAATCATATTGATTTTTTACACCTCTTTCACTCAAATGTACTCAATTTCCTTTGTCTTTTTTGTGAAGCAATGTGATTTAAAATCTGAAGACCAGATAACCAATCTTAAAAGGTTGAGGTCTCTCTGAAATATGCATCGGGTCCAAATTCAATCCTTCAAAATGAGCACTTAAGGTGATGATCAGATCCGTATGACAACCATGTGAACTGCTATAGGCCACAGAGTGAAAACGTGATTCCAGCTCTCTCATTGACTTAAGCGACTAATCAAAATGAGCATAGAGTGAGAAATGTCCGTTTCAGGTTTGGTTGTATAGACACAGCATGAAGTTGTTGCAGTTTACCTGGAGAAAAAAAAACACGCTGTTGTTTTAATAACCCACTGAGACGGTTTAAGGCTGAATAAGGCTTCAGGACCCCGAACGAGCTCACCTCAATGTAGAGTCGAGTGGGCTGAGCAGGGTTAACAAAGATAGGAAGAAATGCCACCTCGTTTTTGTTGATTAAGTGAATACCACTAATTATTAACCTTACCGTGCATCACAGATTTTTTTGACATTTACTTTTTGTTTGTTCTTCTACTTTTTTCCTCTGACTCTAGTTTCTATTCTTTTTTTTTCACTTCACTATGAGCCTCTCTGTGTTCATAACTGACTCCAACCTCTATATTTGGAAATTCTGCTTTTATTCAAAGAGGAACCTGAGATTCATTCTTCTTAAGGTCAAAGAAAAAAATATCTGCAGCTAAATTTGTGTGTGCTTGCCAAAGTACAAAAGTGAGATGAAATGTAGGGAAAGTTTCCAAAATAAAACAAAAAGAAATATTCAGATGCAGAGAATTAGAAGTAGCCTGGTTTTCATCTTTCTGATCTGTAATTTCTCCCCTTTACTACAGTTTTCATCATCCGGCGTACATGTGCTGTATGATCTGTTATCTGCAAACTGGGGTGAAATTTAAGGAACGCAGTAGAAAATTAGGGATAGGTTTGAATCTCGACATTCATTTCCAATAAAGCGCAGTAAAAAATTCACGTTGCAGAATAATGCTTTATCCAAAGCACCATAAAAGAGGAGGAGATGAAACATAGAAAAAGATGCACTTTCCTGTCCACATCCAGATGCAAACTTGGAGAGTATTTGGCAGCCCTGGCAAAAGAGCAATACTGTAAGGCAGAGGCCAGTATCCAAATGGCCTGAATAGTCATCCCCTTTTCTACCACCACAGGCCTGAAACTCCCACTAAGGGTTGGTGCACAGCAGCCTTGATCTGGTGCCAATGGCGACATGTCCTAACTCTGCTTCTGAGGAGCCATCTGATTATTTCTGACTCCTCTCCCACTAACCACCACACTAATGAGTTGTTCCTTTAACTGTCGAGTGAGATTCGCAGGAAAGAAAAAATGGCTTTGTATGGAAATGAGAATTTTCTAAAGTTGCATCTTCAAGATCATAAAAAATCCTTTTCTGTGTCATATATCAAAGTTCCAAAACAAATGTATATCTAGTTAGAAATCTAATAGAAAGTACGTGTGAAGTTCTTACATGAATTTTAGTGACTTAGCCCTGTGGAATTGGTAAAATTCTCAGCATTAAGAAATCCTTCTACTTTGATTTTATCACCATGCTTTTCTCGCGTAAGTCTTCTGCTACTTGTGTGTACGCCGTATACTCACTGTGACCCACCACAGTCCACAATGTATCAGGCATTTCCTTATATATGTGTTAATCATTATTCCATAGTAGTCTTAATATTTCTAACAGCCATTATTTAGTTTTGCAGGTCTTAGGATAAAAAAAAAAAACAGGCACTTACTAAATCTCTGCAGTTCTAAGCACAGTTGCTCCTAATTTGATACTCTTAAAGCCAAAAGATACGGTGGTTCATTAATGTGCAGATCGTGTGCAAATGCTCTCAGTAACTCCTGATTACTTCCATAGGATTGCTTTCTGAGTTGCATTCCAACTACCCAGAAGCAACTGATTATACTTAGTTCTTTGTGTAACCTTCTAAAACAGCTTCCTAAGTTGTCATTGAGGTGTTGCATACACATCTCTGGGCCAATGAGGTGTGGCTTACAAAAGAGCTTATTCGACCACATAATCACGTAAAGCTCACCACTGAACACACACTCATGAGAGTGACGATGCAATGTGAATGTCTGGAATATGAAGACACGGATTATTGAAATGACAGTCCAATGGAGAGAGATAGCGTGTAAAGTAGCGTGGGTACACAGTACGGCCCATACTGTGAATGAGCATAAGAAAAATAGGGAAGAGCTCTACTCAGGGATAAGGAATGGTCATTTCTACAGTTCAAGGGTTCCTGGGGCACCATTAAGACAATACCACATACAATAAACAAGCGCATCATGAAACCAAACCTCCGGGTGTACTGCATCCTGAACAAACAAGGATATGCAGAGAATTCTACAGAACCTCATCCTCCCCTAAGTCTAAGAGCAAACAGTGAGCTTGTGAAGTGGGAGATGTTGACTCCAATTGATGAAATATGGAATGCACTCGCTTCCTACCATCTCTTTTAGAAATGCCCAGGCTTTCCTGTTCCTGTGTCACCTCCAACTCAGCAATCCAGTGAAGCCAGTCTTAATTGCAAAGGGTTAATGTCCATACTATTTTCATAAAGAAACCAATTACATTGACACATTTCATACTTTTTGGCATGCTTGAATTATATTTAGAAGGTTTATTTTGGAATTCCATTTTCCTTAAAAATTATTCTTTTTTTTTAAATGCACACTTTAAAATCACTTCATCAGTGTGAAAACTTCATGCATTAAATATTCTCAGGGAAACACACCTTTATACTGCCACTCCTCATCTTTAATCCTTCAGGATAAAATTGTAGCATTAGAATTAATTGCTAATGCATTCTCTGAAAAGGTTTTTCATGGTTTTTATATTGCAGATCTGCAAATTCTGCTTTCTAGTACCTTTTGTTTTCAAAGTCATTGTCTGTGGAATTAAGTCATTTTAGCTGTCAGGTATGCAAACATTAGGACAAAATGTTTATTGACAAATTCATAGGATTTTCCAGTTGAGGCTGATTTGATTATTTCTTGAATAAAATCTCTAAGAAGCATGAAATTCTTCTTCCTCTCAGCTTCAGGAATTCTATGAAAATCGATCTGTTGGAATCATTTTGAGTCAATTTTTGTAATAAATAAGGTGAATAAATGAATATTAGATACAGGTTTTCTTCATAGTGTGTATTACAAAACCCAATCTTAAAAACAAGAATTTTGATCTCCCTATGATGATATCCAATGCAAATACATTAATTAATTTGAAGAATATAAAAATTATTTGACCTATATAGTTATATCAAGTTTTTAAATCATCAAGTGATACATCCACTTTAGTAGAAAACACAGAAAAACATTTGAAAAGACATAACCACACATTATCATTCCTTCCCTGGGCAACCACTGGTTTTTTGACCACAAAAAAGTGCTTAAATAAATGCACTAATGAACTCTTCCTTGGAAGATAGGAATGGCCCATTAAAATCACTTTCACAGCAATAAAATCTACTAGGACATAGCAGTAAGAGATAATTAACAAACCGCAATGAATAGAAACTTTCAACTTCTTACAAACCTCTTTTTCTCTATTTAAGTGCATAGTAAATTTGAAATGCTGTCATGTTGGTTAAGATATTTTCACAGTAATAAATGACAACAAATATTACATAAAACTATGATGTCACCAAAATAAATGATACTACTGACGATGTGAATACTTCTATATAAGTCCTTGTATATTATTAAAACTAAGAGAGGCTGGTGGAATGCCAGAGCTGTTGCAGTACTTTCCTGGAAGTACAAGGCTCTGAGTTTGATTCCCCAGCACCACATAGCTGTACCTGGCAAGCCAGTAATTTCAGTACTTGGGAAGATGAGAAAAGAGGATTTCAGTGAGTTCAGGACCAGCCTGGACTACAGAGCAAGACCCTATTTCAAAAGATAAAATAAAATAAGTCTAAACTAAACTAAGATAGCATGATTGGGATTAGAGGAGTTATATGGCCAGTACAATTTGGTATTTGTAAAATTAAAAAAAAAAACTAATTAAACCCTGATGGTCACAAAAGTCATAGTAGCCACTAAGAAGGCCAGGAGTAGGAAAAATATGTATTTTCTTAATTTTATCTTCTATTGTCCCAGGAGAATTACGTCAGCTCTTGCTGAAATTAGCTCCCACAACTCAGCTCTAAGGAGGCCTAGCTAAGGTTCTACCTTCCAGGAACTATTATAATAACACTCTTAATTACTATGAAATCTTTACCAAGATGCTCAACAATTAAAACTCCATCATTATAAATATTAATAATTAAAACCACATAAAAGTTAGATCCAGTGGCACAAGCACAGACCTGTCATCAGGGAGGTTGAGGCCATATGATCACAAGTGTAAGCCTAATCTGGAGACTTGAGCAAGGTAGTGAGACCCTGTCTCAAAATCAGAACTAAAAACATGGCCTGGGGATGTAGCTCAGTGTGTAGGTCCTGGGTTACACTCCCAGTACAAAACAAATAAACAAGCAAAAACCAAAACACACAGCAGCAAGCAGCACAGACACTGAGACAATGGCACTACTCAAAGGGAAGAGCCTGAGCCATCGCACTCCCTGCACTGTGAGAGCGCATAGCTATACCTTGAAGATCAAAAGCAAAAGGTCAAAAAAATCGTTAGTTTACAAACTACAAAACATCAATAGAAACACTATTATTCTATAGGGCGGAAATTACCTGGAATCTATTGTTTTCTTTCAAGTCAGAAGTTTCAAAAATTATAGTTGAATGCTATTTAAAATGGAGAGATAAGCAGTTGCCACCGCAGGGAAGTCAAGTACATAGCAACTCTATGAGCTTGGCACTCAACTCACTGTGACACAAAATCTTGTCCTGCTACTCAGTACTCTGGTTCTCTGGGCACACAAGAAAGACCTTGTTGATTTCACCCACCGAGTGGCTTATGCGTTACCCTTTCCAGACAAAACAGTGTGCTTGGTACTGACTGTTTTGATGCTCATTATGCTTCCTGGAGCCAATAAACATTGGTAGGAAGGCACCACTGTATTTTAGTGATTTGGACTTCTGTCATATCCTGCTGATGGCTGACTGTTGTGCTTAGCAAGCCATGTAACACACTTGTAGTTTCGTTTCAGCACCTATGAACAAGGGGCAAAATTGTTTCTGGCACTGCACAAGTTCCTGTAGAATTCACAAAATAAAAACTTGACTATGTTTTTAAATGATTAACATAATCCTGCCCAACACATTTTTCACCAGGGATACCGACTCTTAGTTTTAAATATATTTTTCTTTGAGATACATTAAGAAGACAATATTCAGTTAACAAAAATTAATTCTTTTAAAAATGACAAATATAGTTTTTTGCTTTTTTAATCAAACAGGCTTTTGATTTCAGTTTATCCCACGCAATGCAAAGTAAATATAAAGGTAGCTTGAGGAGTTTCCCACAAAGTGACGTTACCCAGGTACGCACTGCTCTGAAGAATGAATTTTTGTGATACCAGTAACACAGAGATCCTCACTCTGTATTCTTTAGATTATTGCATTACTTCCAAAAAGTTGGCCCACGGGCTTCCTGCTTTGACCCTCTATTCGCATTAGGTCGCTTGGGACTTTATAAATCAAGTTAGAAGAATTGCAATTTACGGACTTAGTGAGACTGTGTCCTGAAATCAAAAATAAATAAATGCGCTGAGGATGTGATTCAGTGCACAGGCCTTGGGCTCAAACACTCATAACACACATGCTAAAAATAATAATGATAATAGTAATAATATTCTGTGCTGTGACTAGTCTCTTAAGATTTTTATTTTGTTTAATATTATCTTTATGAAATTCACCCGTGTTTTTTTGAGAAGCAGTACAGCACCGCTTTGTGGTGAACATGCCAGGATTATTCTGTTGTATCAAGTTTTAGGCTGCTGCCATGACATGTGGACATAGTTTTATGTCTAATATGGTACACACAGGTTTTTCATGTCTGTTAGGTACGTCCCTGATGGTAGTAGAACTACTAGGCCATGTGACTTGTGAATGTTCAGCTTTAGCAACTGCTGCAAAATCGTCCTCTGAGGCTGGGTCATTTTACATAGTCACCATCTTAATATGAGTTCTCTTAGCTCAGTATCTTTATCAAGAATTTTCATTTTTCACTTTTTAAATTTTAACCTGCACTTTTAAGTTAATTCAATCTCTTTCGTTTTTAATACTATCTCATTTTGGTTTTAATTTGAATTTCTCTGGTGACTAATGATGCTAAGCAACCCAGGCATATTAGACATTTGAATATCTTCCTTGAGAATTTCCACTGCAATATATTTGCCCATTTTTATTACGATTTGAGTTGTCTTTACTTTTCTAAATGACGGTTATGGTTTGGATCTGGAATATCTCCCCAAAGCCTTGTGCATTTGGTTGTTCTGGGCTATCTATGGATTCCGCGCTCTGTTCAGAGGTGGGGCCTGGTGAGGAGGAGTTGCTTCCTGTGGCATGACCCGGAAGAGTAACGATAGGAGCGTTTTTTTTTTTTTTTTTTTTTTTTCTCCTTCATTCAGCTGTGGAAAGCTTGTCTCTGGCTGGGCCTCCTCCAAGCCCTTTCACAACTGCCATTCGCCCCTGAGTAAACTTGAATCTTCTGAAACTGTGAACTAATGTAAACTCTTGCTTTCCAAAGTTGTAGGTGCTGAGTCTTCTCTTCCAGGAACAAAGAAGCAACTGAGACACTGACTTAAGTCATTTGTATGCTCTTACTCAGATATATATTTTGATTACCCATACTCCCGCTCTATTGTTTGCCTTTTCTGTTTTTTATTGATGGTTTTCACTGAATATAAGCTATGAATTTTAATAAAACCCACTTGAGGAGACTTTTCGTTGTAAAGCAAGTATTTTAGTACACTATTTCTGAAATATTTATTACCCACCAAATTGTGGAGACATTGTACTTTGTTATCTTTTAGAAGACGTATTGTTGTGCCTTTCCAGTTAGATGTACAGTCCACTGAGTCCTGATTTCTGTTTTATTCATTTGAGGTAGGACTTAAGATTAACTTTTTCCACATAAATACCTAATTGATCTAGAACAAATTATTGAAAAAAACAACCTTTCCCAATAGCAGTGTAAGAAAACTTTATCATAATACAAGTGACTGTATCTGAGCTCTGCGTGCTGGTTTATTTATAGCAGTTACCTCATCACTACACTATCAGAAACTACTAAGCTTCATAGGATTAGATATGTGGTGATGGAATATTCCCTCCTATGTTCTTTTCCAAGATTTACAATTACTTTTATCTGTCTTTTGCTTTAGTTTATATATACGTTATGTATACTTTATACATATATTCTATAGCTTCAGCTTGACAATTTCCACCAAACATTTTTTATAAAATTACCCTTGGAATTCTAATGAACATGTATATTGATTACAGTATATATGACATCATTGCAACACTGGTGCCTTCTATAAACATGGCACCATTGTCTACTTCACCCTTAATTTTCATAAAATTTCATGGTTTCTTTTGAAGACAGCTTGCATTTGGTGTGTTAAGTGTATTCCTGAGTGTCTGATGGATTTTACAGCTATTCTAAAAGTTATTACAATTTTTTTTATTTTCTAAATTTTGCATGGGTTTAGACATAACATTGATATTTATGTTAATTTTGCATTAAGATACATTTCTGAATGTGCTAATATTTTTACTGAAGAACTATTAAATCCTATGAAAATAATAAGTTTCTCCCTTCATCTTCTGATTATCTTTATTTATTTGACTCCATTACAGTAGCCAAGTGTCTGGGACACAATACCCAACATCCATAACTTAAGAAAGGAAAGGTTTATTTTAGTTCACAGTTTCAGAAAGTCTCAATTCATTTGTGAGTGACCTGTTATAGTCACGCACTGGTGATTCTTATTAGTCACGTGCCTTCTGATCAGTCCTTGCTTCTTAATAGCACAGGCGATCAAGATTACCCTCACAATTAAATTACCTTCCAAACACGTTCCGATCCAAACTAAAACAGCAAGATATTACAGTAACGTTAACAAAGGGATGATGGAATTTTTACCTTAGTTGTCTCAAGGGCAAGCTTGTAATATTTAACCATTAAATAAGAAGCTGTGGATTTCCCTTGTTGCCATTTGACAAAGCAAAGATGTTTTCCCTATGCATCATTTGTTAAAAACTTCCAAATAAAATACCCCTGATTGACAAGATTGTCCTTTCCTCAAAGCACATTCCTAACGCATTCATTGAAAACCAGCTACCTGTAGATGCATGGATTTACATGTAGGCCTTCTTTTCTGTTCCACTGGCCTATGTATTTATACAAGCATATGCTGTTTTGATTACTATAGTTGCTTAATATATTTTGGAGTCAGTGTAATGCTTCCAACTTTGCTCTTTGTTTCAAAATGATCCTGGCTATTCAGGGTTTCTATCAGTTTCATATAAATTTAAATATTATTTTTCCAGACACTTGAAGAAAATACTTGGTATTTTGATGGAGAAGGTAAGCTTTGGAATACCAAAAAAATCAGCAGAATAGAAAGAAAACCTACAGAATAGGATAAAGTACTTGCAAACTATACATCTGAAAAGGAATTGATATTAGAGTAAAGAAAGAATTTCAAAACCTCACTAGCAAAATGATAATGATAATAATTTACCTTTAATATGGGCAATAGATCATATTAGACATTTCTCATGGAAAGATACATAAATGGCCAACAGTTTTATTTAAAAATCCAAACACTCCTAATTATCACAGAAAAATAATTTAAAGCTACAATGAGACGGTATTTCACTTAAGTAAGAAGGAATGTTGTACGCCAAGACATTGTCCAAACATCAAGGACTGTAATTCAAGCCCTTTGTATTTGACTGAACTCAGCAGTTGCAATGACATCTTCAAAATCTGAGTGCTGGAATCTTCCATTTTAACTAATTATTTTTTATTGTTTTCTTTTTTTTATATATGTGCCTTCCCACTCTCCAAATTATATACATTGATTATTCTATTTAAAGACAAAATCAAATTTTCCTTTTTTATAAAATATTCTAAATCTTCCAGACATGATTACTTTTATTATAATTGGTTTTTAATTACAGGCTTTATTTAATTTTATTTTTATTAGTTTTTATTATGAAATTTAATTTCTATAGTAAAAATGACAAGGGCTTTAAAATTGGTCATACTTGTGTTCAAATTACTCATTGGATACATATTAGACAAGGATTCATAATTAAATATCTGAATGGTTTACTACATTCACAAGCAAAATTGGTAATAACTACTTTATAGATAGTCAGAATTCAATCAGATAGTATTGGTATTTATTGACTGATTTTCAATCATGACTATATTAGATAAGAAATCGATTATCTTTGGTTGAAATATTTCTAAAGAGCACAATTTGGTTGGAATTACATTTGCAAATGATCATGCCCTTTCTAGAGGGGCAAAATATCAAAATGATAAGGCATATGTTAGAACTACAATTTGAAGAGGGTTAAAAGTGTGATCATGTTCCATTATATTTAAAGGGGATCAATAAATCAGTAAAATATAAAAAATATTTTAAGATTATATTAATTAAAAATTATTTCTCTAAAGATTGGCACTTAAAGAGCATTTAGGAAGAATTTCTAACTCAATCTGAAATTGCATTATTGGTCAAGTTCTTGAAATGAGCAAGGCCCGTTAACCCATATTTCATTTCTTACATTAAAACCCAAGCCTACAGGTCCATGGCATTGCCCTCGGCTTGTTCTTCCCACTTGGAACGTTTGGCTAATCTCTCAAGGGAATGCTCTCGTTATTTATTATTGATTTTATTGCTCCAAAACGTAAGTGGCCAGTGAATGGATGGATTTTGTATCAGGAAATAACCCCGTAGAAAGAGAAACCAGCTGGCCACTTGTGATAAATTGCTATTTTCTGTCTGAATTTTACACCTAGTTATAGGTAGTTTACAAAATTAAGCTCCATATGGACAAAATGCTACGAAGGGAATGACGGTAAAACCTGTGCATGGTTACAGATGCTTCTCTCGTTCTTTTGGGACACACTGTAGGAGAAACGTCATAATCGGGGATTTAGGAATAATGAAAGATTTGGCTTTCATCTGTTTTTCATGGATTTACCGGAGCTGAGATAAAGAAAATAAACAAACACAAATGCTAGCTGAGATAGCATTAAAGACTAAGCAGTTGCTTCCTGAGAGGACACATGCTCACATCCCTGGCAGCACCGCAGCTCCCAGGCCAGAGAGAGTTTCAATACTTTGCAGTCATGCAAACATAACTTATCTGCTACAGGGAAAGGAATCTTGATAAATTACGCAACTGTCTTTCTTCACTTCGTAGCACTGTACTTGTCACCTCAGGCTGCTGTAGCACGCTGCCATCTGTGTGGCATAAAGAACAACCTTATTTCTCACAGTTTTAGAGCCTCTGAGGCTCGGGAGCAAGGTGTTGGCCTGCCTACTGTCTGATAGAGGTGTTCTTCCTGTTCTGCAGATACCTGTCCGCCTTACCTTCTTAGTGCCTCCCCTGAGTACGACGTAAGCATATGTCTTCCTGTTACTTGAATTGCCTCTCATTGGCTAAACGTGGCCAGAAGCTAGTTAACAACCCCTGCCATTTTCCTTTTCGCGTAAAAAGCGGGAGTTGATCCTGAGGGTAAACATGCAGAAAGCCAGAAAATGCATATATTATTTTTATATTATATTTCATCAAACATCAAACTATTTAAAATGCAGTCATTTACCTTGATACTCAGGCATATACACCTAGAAACTAGAATTCTTACATCTGTATGTATAAAATTATGAAATCTATAAACATATATAGACTTCATTGTCAAACTACCAAAGAAATAAATATTAGTAGTTAAGAAAAAATGTTCTTCACAGCTGAAAAATGTAGACACCCTTTAAGTTGACGCCAATAAAACATCAATATTATCACAGTTCACCAAGCAAAGATGATCACTGAAATATTTGGACAAATACAAAAATTATGTTTTACGTATACTGCTCGATGATTTAGTGTTTATGAGAGCAACTTTCCCTAAAAGCAACACTACTTATTAAATATGAGAAAATACCAGTAGATTTTCCAAAATGTATTTTTGCATGTTTGTATTTTTGTAAATGACATACTAATAGGCTCAATTTGAGAAAAATACTATATCTATTAATATATTTTTCCAATTTTAATTATCATTACCCAGAAAAGAACTGACCAATCGTAAGGCCAAATCAAAGATTTAAATTTAGAAAATACTTCATATGTCTTTCTCTCTAGATACAAGTGTAAAGGGTTGAAATATGATAGACTTTTTTCAAGTAAATAGAAAAAGGCATTTTCAGTGATTCAGTAATTAAAAATTATATTTGAACTCCTGGGTATATAATCCATAAAAATAAGCTTGTGGCATTTTTCTCAATTTATTTTCTTTATGCCCTGATGTTTTGCCAAAGATCCATTGTTTTAGAAATTATTTCCTTTAAAATGGACTTGTAAACTTTAAGAAGAATATATTCAGTAAAAAATAGAATCCTTGCATTTTTCTGCCTCAGTTATCTCCTTTATGTAACAAAACTTTGCCTATATCATATGATGGCACTGAAAGTCATAAAAAAATGACACTTCATCGTAACAACATAGGCCATCACAATTTAGTACCCAACTAAGCTCAACTGTCTTTGACGTGTTTTGAAATATACCCCAACCTTGCTTTCAGAGTGGCAGGTTTATATTGAAAACACTGAATTCCTGGTTCATGTTGGAATAATCTTAAAGAAAACACTATAGGCATGTATGATAATCCAAATGAAACTGAAAATCATACACTTTTCTAAAAATGACTAATCAGCAGAAATGACCCAAAGCAATACCATTACCAATGAATCGCGACACTCAGCTAGTCTTTCTGGTATATATACTTTGTAGGAAGCACTTGCATGGGAAATATTTTTATCAGATTGTACTTAATATATCTTTTTCCCATATATATGTGTGTGTGTGTGTGTGTGTGTGTGTGTGTGTGTGTGTGTGTGTGTGCGTGTGTGTGTGTGTGTGTTTGTGTGTGTGTGTGTACATGCAATGGTTATTTTGAGTTTGAAGATTTTGTACACATATATATCACAACATATTACAATCTCTTCCCCCACACACACACCTTATTTTCCCTCCCATTCCTTCCCTCACACCTTCCAACCCCTCTAATTCCTCTATCACACTCATTTGGTTCTATGAAATGCCTGTATTCTGGGTTTGTCATATTACAGAAACCACGCAGTATTTTTCCTTATAAGTTTGACTCGCTTCATAAGCATGATGGTCTCAAATTGCATCCAATTACCTACAGGAGCCTCAAATTTGTCTGTTGTTATAAAAGTAAAGTACTCCGTTGCGTTCCAGTACTACAGGTTTTGTATCCATTAGTCTATTGATGGGTATTGTGACATCTTCCACGGATTTTCTATTGTTAGTTGTCATAAACGTGGTTTACATGGACCTCTATTTTACATCGATTTAACCTGTTTTGGAAAGACACTCACCGAAGTTATCAGTGAATCAAACAGAATATTTATTTTCATCCTTTTGGGGAATCTCCATATTGCTTTCCATAGGGGTTGCATCAGTTTCCAGCTCCACCAGCGATGTGACAAGGGTCCTTCTTCCCTGCAGCCTCTCCAGCACCTATGACTTCTTCACAATGTTATTCTCACTGGAGAAAGAGGATATTTTAGTGACGTTTGCATTTGCATTTCTTTCATGCCTAAAAATATTGAGCATCTTTTCATGTCTTAGTTAGCCTTTTGAATTTCTTCACCTGAGAATGGCCTATTCATTACAGTTGCCCATTTTTTACTCATGTCTTTGAGATTGAGGGTTCTGTTTTTCTTCAGTTCCTTTTATATTCTGGTTATTGGCCTCCTGTCTGAGAAATAGGTGGTAAAAATATTTTCTCATTTTGTCCATTCTCACTTCACTCTGTTGATAGTTTCCTTTGCTGTGCAGAAACTTCTGTAATTTGATACCGTCTCATTTATTGATTCTGGGGCTGTTTCTCTTGCATCATGTCCTGCTTAGAAAGTCCTTGCCCACTCCTGCATCTTCTAGAGTTTTGCCTATTTTATCCTTCAGAAGGCTCAGTGTTTCCATTTTAACATCTAGGTCTTTGATCCATTTTAATTTGATTTTGGTACATGGTGATATGTGTATGCCTAGATTTATTCTTTTGCATATGGATAAACAGTTTTCTCTGCACCATTTGTTGAAGAGGCTAAACTTTTTCCATTGTATGTTTTTGGCCCTTTTGACAAAAATAAGGTAGCTGAAGGTGTTATAATTGTCTCTGCATCTTCAAATCTGCTCAATTGGCCAACCTGTCTGGTTTTATGCCAGTACCATATAGCTTTTGTAACTGTTGCTTTGTAATGTAACTTTATATCTGGAATTGTAATACCTCAAGCTTTTGTCTTGTTGCTTATGATTGTTTGGTTATTCTAAGTGTCTTTTGCTTCCCTGTGAATTTAAGGATTTTTTTCAAGTTTTGGTAAAAAAAAAGGGGGGGCGTTTGTATTTTTATAGGAATTGCATTGAATCTATATATCAGTCTTGGCAGTATAGCCATTTTGAAGATATTAATTCTGATTATCCAGGAATAGGAAGTGTTTTTCCATTTTCTAATCTCCTCTTCAATTTCTTTTTCAGCATAATATAGTTTTTCTTGGTAGAAGTTCTTCATTTCCTTAGTTAGGCTTACTCCTACATATTTAATTTTTAACAGAATTATTCTGTTCATCTCTTTCTCAGTGAGTTCCTTGTTATTGCAGAGGAATGCTGCTCATTTTTGTGCTAATATTATAGCCTTTAGTTTGGTTGAATTTTTTAATTAGTTCTAAGAGTTTCATGGTGGAGCATTTGGGATTTTCTGTGTACAGAATCATGCCATATGCAAATAAGGATAGGTTGAGTTCTTCCTTTCCAGTATGTGTTCCCTTTATCCTCTCTCTCTAGAGTAATCACTCTGCCTAGGGTTTCAAACACTGTGTTTAATAGGAGTAGTGAGAGTAGACAGCCTTGTCATTTTCCTGGTTTGAGAGAAAATGCTTTCAATTTCTCCCTATTTATTATGATATTTGCTGTAATTTTGGCATATATGACTTCTATTAGTTTGAGGTAAGGTCCTTCTGTCATCATTCAGATCTGGAGTGCCCCCCAAAAGCCTTATGTTCCTATGGATACTGTGTAGTGTTGGGAGGTGGTACCTGGCTGGAACGGACAGATGCTTAGGATTTGACCTGGAGGGGAGTGTGCTGGTTTGTTTTTCCTCCCAGGTTTCTCAGTTTGGCCATGTTGCTATGAGGATCACTGTCTCCCAGGGCACCAGATCTAGCTCTGGCTGGCTCTAGCTGTGACCCCACCATGTCATTCCATTTCCCAGCTGCCCACCAGGGAATGGACTGAGACCTTCTGAAACTGTGAGCTAAAACAAAACTTTTTCTCCCCTAATTGTGCATGCTGGGTATTGAGTCACAGTGACAAAAAAGTAATGAAGACACCTTCTATACCTATTTTTTTCAGAGATTTTTATTATGAAAAGATGTTCAATTTTTTTCAAAGGCCTCTGCATCAATTGAGATAATCGTATGATTTTTTTCTTTTATTAATGTGATGTATTACATGAATTGATTTACATATGCTAAACCAAGCTTGCATCCTAGGAATCAAATCCACTTGATAATGGCATATGATCTTTGCAATAACTTGCTGAGTCCTATTTGTCAATATCTCACTGGGAATTCTTGCATCTATAATCATTAAGGAGATTGGTCTATAGTTTTGTTTCCTGATTATGTCTTTGTTTTGTTGCCAGGGCAATACTAGCTTCCCAAAACGAGTCTGGCTATGTTCCTTCTCCTTCAGCTTCATGGAACAGTTTGAGAAGCATCAGTATTAGCTTTTCTCTGAAGCACTGGTAAAATTGTACTGTGAAGTTTGGTCCTGGACTTTTCTTTGTGTGCAGAGACTTTATTACTGCCTCAATTTCCATGTTTGTTACAGGTCTCGTCAGCTTTTGTTTATGTCTCTTGGTCCAGTTTTAGTAATTTGTTTGTGTCAAGAAATTTATCTATTTCCTCCAACTTCTGCAATTAGTTGGAGTGTAAGTTTTCAAAATAGTTATGATTCTCGGGATTTCAGCAGTGTCTGTTGTGATTTTCCCTTTTCATTTCTAATGGCACTGATACGGGTTTTTCTTTCCTTCTTTTGGTTAGTTTAGCTCAGTCAGCTCTTTGATTCATTGTGGGCTTTTTGTATTGCTTTTAGTTTTAATTTTGTTGATTTCTGCTCCAATCATTATCGTTTCTTCTACTAATTTCTGACTTAGACTGTTCTTGCTACTCTAGTACCTTAAGATATATTTCTAAATTATTTATTTGGGATTGCTCTGGGGTTTTTTTGATTAATAGCTATAAATTTCCCTCTTAGGACTGTTTTCATTGTGTCTCATACATTCTGGTTAGATGTGCTTTATCGTTTAGCTTTAGAAAGATTTTATTTTTTCCCTGATTTATTTTGTGACTCACTGTTTCAAGAGAAAGTTACTTAGTCTTCATGTATTTTAATGGTTTCTGGTGTTTCTTTTGCTGTTGGTTTGTAGTTTCAGTCCATTGAGATCTGAAAGTAAGCATGGAATGATTTCAACTTCACTGTACTTACTTAGACATACTCACGGCATTTAGTATGATCTACTTTGGGAAAAGGCCCATGTGCTGCTGAGAAAAAAAAGTACATTCTATTGATGTCGAGTGGATCACTCTGTAGATATTCGTTAAGCCAAATTCTTCCAAGGAGTGTAATATGTCTATTCTTGGCACTGGAGAGAAGTGGATATGGAATCATGAGGATAAGTAAAACGCCTTCAATTTTGGCAAAAGGCTGGCTGTTCCCCTATTATTAAAGAGAAGGTTCCCCAAACCCTGGTTCCTGACATCAATACCCTAAATGTCCCTCTGCATCACAATACCTGTCCCCTACAAGGCAGTGGTCTCAGCAGTTTTGTGTCAGAACCACGCTATTGAGTCCCAGTTGGTTTACTAGGGAGCTACTCACTAAGCCCATGTGATGAGTGTGTGGCCTCACAGAGATGAGAATATACGAGAAATCGTGACCCTAGCAGCCCATATTCCACCAATAGGTCTTTTACAAGGTAGCTCCTGGCTACAATGCCCTGGGGTTTTGCTGGAAAACAATGTGTATTTCTTTATCAAAGCCAGTCTGTTGTCTAGACTGCAGGTATATCTAGTCAGGTCACAAGACCCTAAGGTCAGGTACTTTCCAAAAGTTAGGATTGCCCATGTCTGTGCTGATAAAAGCTTGCTGTAACTCGCACTGTCTTCATGACCCTGTTGAGGGAAACTTCTCCACCTGAGGAGTAAAAGCAGCAGGAGATAGAATCTCTTTTCTCTACGATAATATTGCTGCAGGTTTCTGAATCTTACAAGGTTTCCATTTTTTTTCTCCTGTTTATTTCAGTGTTTTCCCACAGGCACTTGTCTTATTATGCGACTACATATCTGTCACTTTTGTTCTTCTTTCTGAAGTAGCAAGTAAGTAGTAGGCGCTTATCTCCAGCCATCACAATCCTCTGGACAGAGGCCTGACCCTATGTACCCTACTTACACACTGCTGTGAGACCCTAAAATGCAGGCCACCCCAGATTATATGCCTCAGGAACCATAAGAATTGCTGGGCAACACTTTGAATGACAACCCTTCTTCCGGGAGAAAGAAATTAAAACAGATCTGGCTCAGCAGCCCTTCTAGCTCAAGATGTTACATTCCTTAGGAGGGACAAGAACAAGGCCCTGGCTTGTTTTATGTAGTTCCTTTTCATCTCCAGATACAGTATTTCTAACACACTGTACAGTTATTCTGAGAACTGAATGCCAGAAGGTGGCATAAGGGAAGAATTGAGTCACTTCAAGGCTACCTAAAGAACTGTCATGCAGAAAGCACTAAGTATAGAAGTTTCACAAAATAGGCACATCAAGCCATGAAGGTAGGTTCTGCAGTTTAGATCTTAAATGTCCCCAAAGGCCCATGTGCTTGTTCCCCAGAGTGGTACTATTCAGAGATAACAGAAGCGTTAACCAGGGGCTATGGGGAGAGATCTTGCTTGTTTAGGAAAATGCCTTCAAGAGGTACAGTAGAACCCCAAGCCCTTTCTCCTTCTCTCTTCCTCATCTCAACAATGAAGGGAGAAACTTCGTTCAGAAAAGGAATCCCCACTAAAATGTCGCTTCACTATAAGCCCAAAAGAGAACAACCAGTTATGGACTGAATCCTCTAAAACTTTGAGCCTAAATAAATTTTTCTATTTGTAGATCAGTTATCTCCGGTATTTGTTATATTGAGAATTGTACCAATTACTAATTGTTGACACAGTGACTGAGCAGGACCTCGCAGCAGAAACAAGGCTACCTGGAACCTACTCCTAGGGAACAGAACTAAGAGGATTGGTAGATCCTGTTCGTCAGAGAAAAGCAACGAAAAACTGTGCGTATGCAATTAGGTGTCTACTACACACAACAAGGCAAGCAGAGAGGGCACAGCTGGAAGCAGATCTCTGCTTAGTTAGCTGGATAAACTAATCAATTTGAGGGGAAAAGTGAGTTACTTGCCAAACTACCCTGAGAGATCATTTTACGGCTAGATATTTGAATTCAACATGTTCACACTCTTAGTCATCCTTTTGGTTGTTTGTAACTGGATCAAGAGCAGCAAATTCAATTTCAACTTCATAGAGAAGGTGAAGGTGGAGAGGGACATGCTTCTGAAAGGGGGGTTTGCTTTCTTCAGCCTCGTGAATTAAAGTATCCTAATAAAATATTCTTATGCTGCCAAATTTTACCTATAAAATACAGCTAACTCTAAAAAGAGGGCATACAGTATCGTTTTTAATACTCTGCAATTTGGACCTAATTCTTTGGCCACTCCTATGGATACTTTCAAGTTAAAGAAAATTTGACTTTGAGGAGATAACTGTTCAATCTTACATCTCTAGCACGCAAAAATATTCTCTATTAGAGAAATAGTGATTTTTATGTACTGCCAAAATACAATTTACCACGGTTTTACGTGTTTTTGTGAAAGATTTTAATAATAAAATAGCATGCCACAGAGATTTTTACTTCATTTTCACTCTATGATAGAGGAATTTTGGTATAATTAAAGGGATATAATGGCATCTTTAAAAAGAGAAGTGAACTAATTATTAATTAATAGAAATGACAACTAATCCCAGAAACTTTTCTGGCCCGCCTCTTGGCCCAACAGCATTACATTAGCAGAATTAAAAACCACACAATTAGACTCTTCCAATTAAATAGATCTAAAGCACTATGAGCTGTGCATAATAAAATAACATTTTGAGGTCACTATCGGTGCACATAAAAATCAAACAGTGATTCTTTTTTTTTCAAGAAAGACAATTTGAAAGACAGTGACCATAAATTGTAAAGTTTTAAGAACCAAAAGAGATATGAGAGATATAAAAATATAGACTCCAAATTAATAATTTTGGAAAACTAATAATGTCAAGTTGAAGAATATGGTATTTTACTTGCCTGAAGAATATGTTTCCGGTATTTACTTCCCGTGAACATGTTGCCAAGTGGCAAAGGAGAAATCGTAAGAAAACTATAGGAAACGACTTTCATGAAGCCTCGTGTTTTATAAATAATGATTGTGTTTCCACATAAGAAACATGTATGTAGTGTAGACTGAAGTTCATTTAATGTAGCAATGTGATATAGTTTCAACTTTATTTTATTGTAGTAATTCACTTATTAGGTCACTGACGAAAATGTATCCTAAGAAAACTGATTGATGTAAAGATAACCCTGGGAATGTACAAATGTGTACCTTCTAGTATTCAGCTAAGGCATTTGAAATTTAACTTTTTTTTCCCTTCTTTCCCAAATTTACTAGTCTTTTGAACTACATGCTTGTAGTTATTTTCTAATGTGAACTGGTGGGTAAGGCCAGGTTTAAGAATTAGCAACAAAGATATAGCAAAATATAGAAAAAACTTTTGGTAAATATCCCTACAAAGGGATCGGTTGGATTCAGAGAAGAGGCATCAAGATTTAACTACGGCGACCCATTCAAGGAATAGGAGCTGAGTTAGAGTGGTGACTTAAGTGAAAAGATTTAGATGCAGAAGATTAATATGTTAAGTACTGTATAGTCTCTTTGACTTGGGAAACCCAGAACACAGACATTCTATAGAACCACATCAAGTGATAGCTGGAGTTGGGGGAAAGGATAGGGAGGGGGGGAGGGCCAAAAATAGGAAGGCATTGTAAAGTTGATACGATATATATGTGCGCAAAATACCCAAATTCATTGTAAACATTATGTATTACATCCGTATATTAATAAAAATAGTGGGGAAAAAGAAGAAACGTAAGGAAATACACACAGAAAGCCCCTGTCACATAATTTCCAATAATACAAACAGCACAGCCAAGACGTACGTAGTTCTGTGAAGAAAAAATTCCAAGCAATACCTAATTGTGTTTTAATTTGCGTATTTGTCATAAGCAGTGACAGTGAGCACTTTTTAAGAAAATGTTGGTCATTTGTATTTCAAGCATCGTTTAGGTCTTGTCTCAGTTACTTTTTCATTGCTGTACTCAATACCTGACACGCACAAGTTTAGGAAAGGAAAGGTTTATTTTAGCTTACAGTTTCAGATGGTCACAGTCCATTCAGGGGCGGCCAGCAGCAATCGAAGTACATGGCAGAGAGAGAGGTGGAGGCAGCTTCTCAGGACATCACACACAGGCAGGCAAGTGAGACTCATTGAGACTAGTCCAAGTCCCATACTTAGTCTCTCCTGCATCCGGGTATCGAAGGTGTGGCCACTACACACCTTAGTCTTAAGTCACAAGCCTTTAGTCTTAACTCACACGCCCCTAATCCCAACAACTGCAATCCACCCCTCCAGGCCAGACCCCAATCCACTAACATTACATGGCTCCATTGACAATCCATTACATTAAAATACATGAGACTTTTGGGGGACCCTCCAGATCCTAGCCACAACAGGTCTCTTACTCAGCTGTTACAATAAATATCTCCATTTCTTTTTCTACTGAGTTGTGCTTCTTGTGTATTTTGTGTATTAACCACTTATTAGAAGTATAATTTGCAAACATTTGCTAGCACTTTGAGTTGCCTCTCCACTTTGCCAAGTATTTTCTTTGCTTTTCAGCTTTTTACTTTGACACAATCTCATTTGTTTATTTCTGGTTTTGTTAACTGTTGATTTGGTGTTTAAATTCAAAAGAAAAAATCATTGCCCTGACCAACATCATGAAGTTTTTCCCCTGTGTTTTCTTTCAGTTATTTTTAGCCATTTAACCCATTTTGAACACATATATGTATATGATCTGACATAGGCTTTATCCTTGTTCTTGTACATGTGGGTACCCAGTTTTGCAAGTACCATTTATTAAGATGCTTTGTGTGTTTCTGGCACCTTTGTCGAAAACTATTGACCCTAAATACATGACCCTAAGTATGTGGGTTTACTTCTGGCTTTCTTTCCTGTATCTGTCAATGTATTTAATTTAGGCCAACACTGGGTTGATTTACAAGGCCTTTCTGATATATTTTTAAATCAAGGTATGCGATGTTTCCAGGCCTAGGTTTATTTGCTGGCTTGTGTATTGATTCGCTCGTTTTATCAACATTGTCTTGGCTATTTGGGCTCGTATTTAGTCTCAGAGACTTCACCTCATGTCTGTTATAATGTCTGTTTGTGAAGAAGGCGGAAAGTGCCCGGTGTGGGTTAGGTTATGGAGAAGAAAAATTGTGCACTGCTGATGAAGATCCAAGTCAATGCAACCACTAAGGAAAACATTACAGAGAGGTCTGAAATAGCACAGATAGAACCAGCACACACTGTAACGGTCTTGCTTCTGGATGTATACCCCAATAAATTAAAATCAATATGTTGAAGGAATATCTGTGATTTCAATATTTATTACAGAGTTACTTACAACAGCCAAGGCATGAAGTCAACCTGAGTATCCAATAGATAAATGGGCTAAGGAAAATGATGAAATACTATTCATTTTTTTTCAAAAGACAATCCTCTCATTCTTAATTAGTTGGATAATACTGGAGAATATTACAATGAGTAAAATGAGCCAGGAACAAGAAAAATAGCATATAATGTCACTTATATGTAAAAACTAAAAAAAAAAAAAAAACAAATGTGTAAAACTAGATGTGAAATGTGAAATGTGTGAAACTAGACTATCACAGAGGAAAGGTTAAAAAAATAAGGAGTGAAGAGTTACTGGTCTAAGTTACAAAATTCCAGTTAGAGAATAGAAAAATATTTAAGGTCGATTAATAGAAGGGTAACTATAATGTGTGCTCATACATAACTAAGAGAATATATTTTAAACATTTGGATACACACACACACACACACACACACACACACACACACACTACAGAATAAGGCAGAAAATATGATAAGTTCCTTAATTTAATCATTCCACACTGCATATGTATATCAAAACAATATTTTTACCTCATAAATGTACCCAGTTACAATTTGTCAATCACAGTAGTTATAATACTAATTTTTGTACGATAAATCTAATTCCTAAAAATAGTAAAGAGAAGGAATTAAAGGATCCCATGGGAAACATGGGCATGAACAGAACTCCCTATCTGTAAGATCAAGACACACGTGAAGCTTTCAGGGTGTTTTTGACACTGAAACCTAGAAGATAAGTTAGCCTAGAAAAGAATCAGGTAGTGAGTAGAGACAGTGGAGTTGGGGAAGAGTTTTCTAGTCACAGAACTTATTATATGCCAAGCAGTAAGAAATAATAAGAAAATAAGACCTGTTTGAAGCAATAAGAAACTAAGATTTGTTCAAAGACAAGAGAAGTTCAGTAGGACCAGACCTTAAGCACATGAAGAAACTAACTTTTCCCAAGAGGAAGAGAGAAGAGCTGTGAGATTTCACGCAGAGAACTAGCGTAATAAAATTTTCAAATAAATGTTTGGAAAGTTGGTCTGGTCAGAGGTATAATGGGATAGGCAGGAATAGTGAAGAGGTTTTCTCACTAAGAAGGATAAAAACTGATAAGACTCCAGCGGACAGCAGCAATGAAGGAAAGACGGTAGATTAATGTAAGAGATATTTGAGAGAATTTTGATATTTCTTTTATTTAATAGCTTAATGAAAAAGAAGAGGGGAAGACATCTAATCTATTTAAGCATTCTGGTGGTGTTTGCTGGTTTTTGTTCTAAAAAGTGTTCTGAGAAAGCAGAAGCTGTGTATTATCACCCCCAAAAATAAGAGGAAAAAAAAAAGCCAGCAGGCTAATTGATTTCAATCTAGAATTGTTGAAGAGAATTGAATAATTAAAAAACATTCTTATCATAATACTGTGATATTAAAGAAAATGAATAGTTGGTAATAGAATATAAAACAATGATAAAAATGATATAAATAAATCAGAATATATGAAGTTAAGAAAAGAAAATATAGATATGTTAATCAATTTGAAAGGTCAACAAAGGAGAATTGAAGTTTAGAGTGTCAATTCGATTCTTAGTTAACATGACCCAAATCTTATGAAACTCCTACAAAGAAAACTCCAAAGACGAATGTCCAATTAGAGTTAATCAACTTCAATGTGTTAGAGAATTTAAAACTTTCTGTATTATATAATGTTAAAACCATCTCAGGAACATTTATACATATGTATACGTACTCCTTTGAGATATCAGATGACCGAACACAGGAAACAAAATTGAAAAAGCTAATGCTTTGTTCAAATGAGGGTATCTACCCAGTGAGATGTAATTCTCCCCCCCAGGAACATAATGAAAAATGTTTTCACATATTAAACCAGGCTACGCTTATTTGTCAAAAATACATCATGTCAAGCATAGTGTTTTGCTTTGATCTCTTAGGTAGGAAAATGTAACATATGTCATGAGGAAATTAGGCTTGGAGCAGTCAGACTGGGCAATCTGAGATTGATAAATGAGAAAACTGGTAAGTCGCTGGTATATCAAGAATGTCAAAAATGTCCAATTAACCAAGACTGTGCATTAAATATAAAAATTAGAAAATCTCAAGTGAAAGCTTTTTTTCTATAGTGATGATGAAAATGAAGCCATACAAGTGAATTTATGGATAGGGACTCTTTTCTCTCAATTAATGTAAAGTGTTATAGAAGCCTTACTACAGAAAACCTGAGGTATCTACAACTGTTTACACAGAAAAAAATAACTCACATAGACACACTCACAGTTTTCAGACTTTCGGAAGCCTAGCCTCTCCTCCACCCAACAAAGCTAGATTCTCAAGGTTTAAACTATATATTCCATAAAATAAATAATAGAGAAATGGCTTTAATCTCAAATGTAAAAGAAAATCATAACAGTCAATACGGCTACGGAAGTTTTCTGAAGATAGTGACAACACTTGTCTCACGTAAGATTCTGCCACAGTCTGTCATTCTTGTCACTCAAGACATGGAGTCTGTGTATCCATTCCGTTGATTCTGGGCAGACCATGATCTGCCTGAGTCAACAGGAAATGGCAGGAAGTGTGTCGTGCAACATCTGAAGCAATGTAATAAGTACTACAGCTACAATTCGGGTCTCCTGTGATGCTGGCTCCTGAGGCACTAACTCTCCAATCCCAGCCACCATATTAAAAGAAGCTACAGTTCTATGGAGACGCAAAACGCAGGCACTGTAGGTGAAAATCACAGCTCAGCTCCCAGCCAACAAGCAGTTTAAACTGCCAACCATAGGCATGTGCCTTCTCAGACATCCAACCCGGGCATGTATTCAAACGCCTCCAAGTCCCCTGCTGTCTGACAGCAAAAACGTATGCAAAACTCGAGTGACAACCACACAGCTGAGCTTAGTCAGAAAATGTATGGGAAAAAATAAGAGCCAATAATGGAGTGGTTTGTTACACTGAGAGAGACAAAACAGACTAACCAAAGACGAACGAATGTAGACACCGGGCCTTGACGCAACTGTCTCAGGTGGGTGTCATTATTATCTTCATTTTACAAATGAGAAAGACTGAGGCACAGAATTTAAGTTAAATTGCCACTCAGCTAGTGACTCTTGAATTTGTATTTTACTAGGTCCTTTTCCTTCTGGCAAAAATAGGCACAGAAGTTACTCTCAGGACATAATGAGTTAAATGGTATGTTCTTACTTGAAACATGAATGATTCCTCTGCCACTGGATGAAAGAAAAAGCGAAAAATGGATAAAAAAACAGAAGAAAGAAGTTTCCTATTTTTCATGCTACAATTATTAAGCAACTATCTTGACCACTCAGAGTAGTCATTCATTCAAGAAACTTTGGGTGAGGTTTTAACACATACTAAGTATGTTTGAACTGAGGAGATAGGAACAGTGAAAGGAAGTAAAAATAAGCCACTCTGCCCTCCAAAAGCTCATGCTGTCATGAGAAGCGGGCTTCTTGCCAGGTAAGGCGCCTACAGAGCCTAGAAAAAAAAAAAGGACTTGAAGATGTGACTGAAAATAAATTCAAGAATTAGGAGACACGTTGTTATAGATGGCTGTTACACTTCCTTCTAGTCCGAAGACTTTATGATTTTTATTTTGCAAGCTGCTCATATCCCTTTATGGTCTGATAATCTAGGTCAGATAGAAACAGTCCTGGTTAGTTGTGTGTGTGTTTTGGGTGGGGGGGGGGGGTTGAAAGCATTGGTCGTGTCTTTTAATTCCAGGGAGCTTTCTGTGAGTTGAATCAGAGATATTATTTTGTATGGTGTTTCACCACAAGACTGCTCTTCCTTCCCTAGACTCTGCTGACCTCAGAACCAAATGACATATTTCTTCTTAGTATCCGCAGTGCCACATAAGTCCCTAATGACACCACAGCTATAGAACAAGGAGACTCAAATAATGTCTATTTTTGGAGGAAGCTCAGGCTTTACCGCTTCTTTGAAGGTGACATGGAAAAGTAGGACAGGACTAATCACAGGTAAGATTAGATTTTAAAAAGAAAAAAGAGAGAGCTGTTTCACAAAATGGAAGATTTTATAACAAAAATGAATCACAGAATTTGTAGCTAAGAGTGAGAAGTCATTACGAGCACAGCCCTGTCTTCAATATTGAAGAGCGGTGAGACCTTTCTACAATGAAACAAGATTTTCTAAAGTAGCTTTAAACTATTTAAGTTCTTTGTAAAGTGACTCCTAAACTCTCCCCACCCACTCGATGAATAAAATATGATAGTTTAAAGCATCTGAAGTGTATGAATTATGCTTCATAAGCAAAACACTGTTTTCCAATATCTAAAGTTAATTTCCTTTGAAGAGACTTCCCTAATAATGCAGAAATTCTTTTTAAAATGCCAAATTCTTTTTTTTTTTTCAAAAGAACCTTGGATTCAGGATACAGAAGCTTAAAAAAAAAAAAACAAGCTGAAAAAAATGGAAATTCTACCCGCAGAGCTGAGCTCCCCAAGGAGTCCAGGCAGTCCTTGTCAGCGCTCTGAGGGGAGTTTTCTTTTATTTAATCTGTGCGGTTTCTATCGCTTTGGGTGAATCTCTTCCTCATTTCACTTCAACGTGCTTTGAGGTGTTTTCATTGAGACAGCTCACACCGACTTCATTAGAGGCGCTGCGAAGTGCAGCCCCCCTGCCCCTGGCGCTTCCGCTGCCTGGAGAAGCGTGGGCACACGCTTCAGGCAAACCAGGCAACATCTCCAAACACAGTGCCTTGAAGGAAACACTGTGTCCCCCTTGATTTTTACTCTTGCCTTCATCTCATAAATGTTCTCCAATTTACAGGATGAAGCAAAAACTTCATTACCACATTTCAAAGCTCTCTGTCACAAGGAGGCAATATTTTCATAACGTGTGTATAGTTCAGGATTTCTGCTCCCCCCAACCCCTTTTTGCAGGTTTCCTTTATGAGTAGCTGGTGTCCTGTGGGTGACAGAAGTAGAAAAGAAGTACCCAAGGCCAGTACTCACAAAGATATGGCCATCGCTTAGTCAGATTCCTCATCCCTATTTCAATGACAGCTCCGAACTACTAGAATAAAAGAAAATCTACTTACACTTTCAAAGTCTTAGAGAATTCTTTGCTGAGTTCGCCTGCCTAGGGAATTACAAATCCCCACCACAGTTCCTGATTTGTTTAGATAACAGGGATATTCGCTCAGATGTTCTAGTATCACCGCTGTCTTGAATCAGCATCCAATCAGCTTGGTCTGGGATTGTCCCTGGGCGGGATGTTCACAACCACATTATAATTTGCACCTTGTTTCTCGGCTTGCCTTGCGTTGTCTCACTCCTCAAGGAACCGGCAAGAAGAAAGTGCCTCAGAAAATCATTTCAGAGTATTCTTTTACTCACTTTGCGACTAACGAGACACAAACACTTCATTGACACTTTCGTTGCTCTGATTGAAGAGTGTTTTAGAAAAGGAAGAAGAAATTTTTAGATTTAGTAATTACTGGGCTTGGAAGCAGAAGAATCACTGCCTAGTCTACTGATACCTGTAATTCTGTCACATGTGTCCCATCTATTAGCTAATTTGTCCAGGCAATGGGATTCAGGCTGTTACAGCTCCGTGGTGGTTTGCACACAGGTGGGCTCACACATACAGAGGTGCCCAAACAGCATAATCTCAGTGAGAATAAATACTTACCCAAATACTAGATGAGTTAAACATAAAGTGAACTTTTAGATTTGAGTCTATCAGACTTCAGAGTTCTGCTTTTTCAAGATTCGGCCCCAATGTTACCACTTACTAAATGTTGTATTTCCTGAAGGTAGCTTAATCTCTTATGACTAGTCCGCTCATTTATGAAATGAAAGTAAAAGGCCCTCACTGCATGGGGTGGCTATAAAGAAAAATAAAGTAGCACGCACAAGCCAGCTTTAATCAGCCCTCAGATACGATCCCTGATAAGCGTTAGTTCATTTCTTTCTGTCTCCTCTTACAGTGTTTCCCTTTACACTTTCACTAGAAGCTTCTTCTTCCAATCATTTTTTAGCTTACCATCTATTGCTGTTGAGCTGCATATCCTTCGTTGTGGTTCTGCAGTCTTTGATTAATTCATTTTGTGGCTCCTTTGTTAGCTAAGTACACGTTTATTGTTACTTTATGTTCCCGGTGGCTTGGCATTGTGAAATCTCCCTTTTGGTTTCCAGCAATGTCTTCAGATCTAAATTCTATGTGAACAAAAATTTAAGTTATTTCAAGAAAATGCCCATGCATGCATGTAAGATAGGTATTCATATGTTAATATTTTAAATATTTCAAAATAGTGTTTTTCCATTCGTTCAGTTTTTAGTTCAACCTTTACCCACTGTCCACATTGTCTACTTTGGGCCCTGTAGATGGCGCTGCAGCCAGATGGAAACGTGCTCCCAAGACTTCTTTATGTAGAAGCAACTGTAAAAGAGACGAGGACTTATAGACAGAATCCGCATTCAGCACTTAGGGTGTCTGGACATGTTTGAGAGATGGGGAAATGCACTAGTTGGGAGTAGAACGAGCAGAAAGCACTGTCAGCAACATCAGCAAAGCACGGCAGAATCCAAAAACTGTAAGTCATTTGGCTCTCTGTAGGGCTCAGGCCTGACCTCTGAGAGAACGGACTTTACTTTAAATTTCACCATGCAGAAATCACTGAGGCCCGTGTTGATCTCACGTTTTGTTTTTCCATACTGAGGAACCAAGGTCCTTCCCTCAGCTCCATCCCAGCGTGATCTCCTTTTTAAAAAAGTACTTTTACTTGAGATAGAGTGTCACTAAGTGAATAATTCGTCCACAATGCCCTCAAATTTGCAGTCCTCCTTCCTTGATCCCCAGCATGCTGGAATGAGAGGCACATGCTTCCACGTGCTGTGGGTGCTGACATTCTTTCTTCAGTATTTCTAAAGCGGGAGCTCAGACTATGGAAAATGCCTCAGATTGCTTAGAAAGTAGTGAACCTTGGCAATCAGCCCATCAGAGCGTGCAGTGACTACTCCCATCTGAACATTTGGTCCCATTAATACTAGGGAGCGGTTCCTATCTACACTGTGAGCTTGCAGTGAGAAGTGAAAGATGAAACTCAAAAGCAAAGATCTAGAGTAAAATTACTCTCTCCTAGGGAAACTGCAATGCCAGGATTAAAATATAACACAATCAGGAGTTCAATGGCCAGGATCATCTGCAAGACTGTGGGCTCACGAGTCTGTGCCCAGCCTACGCCCAGATTCATGCCAAGGTCGATCAATGAGTTCCCAATTTTGCACTGTACAGGAACGGCGACCTGGGTCGGCTGCAGTGCTGTCTGGAAAAGCAAGAGGTACACTATTCAAAGAAAAATAAACCAACTACAAAATCCAGTCTTTAAATTGAGCTTCATACACAAAGTTTAACTTGGCCACCAACTCTGGCCCTTGAATGACTTATTACCATCTTATTCCAGCCTTGTTTTTCCCATCTGTAGAATAAGATGCAGAATCTGCATCTCAGGTAATTTATAATAAATAAATGGAAAAGAATTCTGCAAAGTAAGAAGCACTGCAAGAAAAAGTGTTTTTTTAAGTCCAAGCTACTTGATATATATAGATATTCCCAGTGGCTTTATCTTCAGTCACAAAAGCAATTTATCTATTCAATGTTTACTTTGATAATTTTGAGACAGAAATCGACTGTGGATATACAAAATGTTTAAATAACAGCTATAGTAGCTTGACATCTGAATACACATTTTAACCTAAGCAATGAAACATATTCAGAATTTAGAGTATTACATTCCTGTTAACTCCTCCATTTTAACTTATTTTTTATAACTTTTTTCAACAGTATTTAAATATATCTAGGATGTCCAAGGTCAATATATTTATATCAATGTTCCCATGCTATTTTATAATGTCATAAATGACAAAATAAACCTATAAATGTAAAACAAATTTGACTTTGAGAATTAGATTTAGAATTTCAAATTGTCCTTTTGTTGGTGTGACGCTTCTGAATGGAAAATAACAATGATAATATTTTAAAATTATTTGAACATTTTCTTTTACTCCCCCAGGACAGGGGGATCCTAGCAAATCTAAACCCAGAGCAAACCCTCAATCTTCTCTGGAAGTCTGCCCCATGCTTTCTTTTCACTCCACTAAAATCATGTGGCATCACCTTTGCCACCAACCAGAGGCTTCTCAACTTGATGCATACATTGACTAGCTAAGGCCAGATATAAGACTACTAGTTCATTCTAATTGCATTGTCAGTCTTGCGCTTTGTATTCATTTAACATACAAAATTTTTAAAATCCCATTGTCATGGCAAATAGTTAAAGTTTAGAAGAACATTAGAATAAAACACTTTTGTTAATAATGGTGGCACTAGGTGAAAGTGAGTGTTTCTAACAGAAAAAAAAAAAGCTGTTATGGGTTAGATTTTAAAATATATCCCCCCAAACCTCATATATTCAAATGTCCATCTTTTGAAAAATCATTTGATCCTGGGGTGCTGCGCCTACCAGAGGATTCATCCATCGATGAACTCAAGGCTGAATGGGCTGTTGTGCAGGGGATGCGGGGGCAAGGGGGATGGGAGGCTGGAAAAGGCGGGTCACTAGAGCCAAGACCTGACAAGATAGATTCTGGTCCCAGCTCCTCCTTTCTTTCTTTGTTTTCTATCCACCATCATAGGAGCAGCTTCCTCCACCAGGCCCAATTGCCATGCAGTTCTGCTTTGGATCCAGTTAACTTTGGGTTGGAACTAACTGGAAATAGTGAGCCAATAAGCTTCTCTTTCCTTAAGTTTAAGGTGTTGAGTATTATGTCCCTGTGATAAGAAAATGACTGATCCAAAACTCAACAACATCAGAGCTACAGTGCACAGCAAGCATTGGTCACACAAGTTCTAAAAGAACATTAGCACTGAGGAAAGAAAGAAAGAAAGAGAGAGAGGGGGGGGAGGGAAGGCAAAAAGGGAAAAACAGAAAGAAGAGGGCAGCAAAGAAAGGAGAAAGACTATGAGAAAAATTGGACTGTCATATTAAAAGAGCCTTTTGAGAGCTAATTTTTTTCTCTGTCTTTTTGCCACATACCAAACCTGAAATCTCATGGTGCAATATTTGTGGATGGTTTAAATATCTAAGATGCTAAGCTTGTCTGAGTCTGCTTCCTGGGGATTGGAAATAAGAAAAACAAATCCTTCCCTATGTACAAAGATTAATTACATAGTTTAGCTTGGTTTTTCTAAGGCTGCAAGTTTTCATTGACATGCAAATCAAAACCTTTCTCTTGCATGAATCACCCTGAAAGTAATAATTAGAACTTTAAATTCTTGTTTGTAAATCATATGAATCTAATGAAATATGCTTCTGCCTTTGAGAACTGTTTCCTAAGGGTCACCATATGACTAGGGTGTGGAGCAGATGTTTCTTAACAGATGAAGACAAACTTTAAAGCTCAGAGCAGCCTGTGGAGGTTGTGGTAGTTAAACCCTCTTGGATTTCTCTAAGTAAGCGCTACTAGGAAAGAAAATGTTCCCCAGTAAGCGGTCCATTGGGCTTTCAGTTGGGTGAGCATCTGTACACCAAGGTCATGGTCTCTAAAACTAAGTAACTTGAAATCCCCAACTTAGATGCAAAAGAGAAACACATGTTTTACAGTAAACAATTAAAACCAGGACTTGATTTGTATACAAACTATACATTGAACACTGTTGGCAGGTGTGGATAAATTTGTTAAGTTTAACTCTGGAAGGTCCTGTGCCAAGCATATAAAAGTGTGACCACACTTCAAGAGACACTGACTGCTGATCATGTTTAAGATCCTTTGTGCAAACACCTCTCTGCTCTCACGTCACCCAGGAGGCCCGAATTCGTGCGCTGTCCATTGTGCTGACTTGGAGATACTCCCTGTTCATTTCTTACTTGCAGCTGCAAAGTTTGAGCATCTCCAGGTTCCAGTGATAATCTGGGTCATGAGAGCATTTAGAATTCCAACAGATTCCCCTATCTGTTTCTTGCACTACAATAATCATTCTGAAATCAAATTGAAAGAGAATCAAAGTATAAACGTCAGGGCAGTATTCTCAAACATCCACCTACCCCCCCTTTGACCTTGATCGCTCCTCAGCGTTTCTGGTTTGTTATTTACTCATTGCACTAAAATGGCTCTGCTTTTGAAACCAGAATTTCTTTTGGTTATACAAAATTCTAGTGGCCATCAACCAGAGAGCTTCTCAATTTAATGCATTTTTTGAATAATGAAAGTCAGATGTAAGATCATAAAGCCATTTTATTAATATTAAGTTGGTCTTGCACTCTTATAGCACAATCTTGTCACCCATCAAGAGCTGAGGTTTAGCTTAGGTGATATTAGTCCTTCCCTTTCTCACTTGTTTACCCTCCTTTAGAGATTCAACTAGCTTTCTTTCCCCATTTCTCTTGCCCATGAACTTCAACTTAATATTATTTGTTTTCAGAAAAGCGTCATTTGGTTGGAATTGGTTAAAAAGCTGGTTTGGAAATAAAGTAGGAAAATTGGTTAGATTTTCTTAGATTTTTATAAATCGTATAAATTCTTCTGTTATTTGAGACTTACAAAATTCACAAACCAAAAGAGAAAGAAACTTAAAGATAGACAATGTAAGCCTAACATAACTTTAATTTTCCTACTCAATCTTCAAACTTCTGTAAGACTAATCTTTCCTTACCAGCTGAATATATGCTCAGGGTTTCAAATGATGTTATTAGTGCGCTATAAAAGCAATACACTCCTATTGTCAAGACAGCATAGTTCTCAAACTTGCAGTTCCTTTAATATGTAACTTTCTAGAAAGAAAATGGAAATTATGAATTTTCTTCCTAGGTAGAATAAAGTTGACAACAAAGTTGGCACAACAAAAAACCCTGGCCAGTGTTATTTTCCTAATGAAAGATCATTGCCTTGAAAGCGATTTTATTCTTCTTTTGGGCTAAACTTTAATAAGGTACACTTGATATAGAAAGGAAAATCGCTGTCAGGAGAAAAAATATCACGAAGATGAAGATTAACTAAGTCGGCTTGAGAGGGTGATGGTTACTGGAAGTTGCAACAAAATAAAGGAACCAATGTTACTTTAAGAGGCTAGTGTTCACTTTAGTTTTCTGTTTGTTTTTCTTATGAGTCTTGGAATTACAGGCATGCACCACCTCACCCAGCGTATGGGGTGCTGTGGAGCCAGACCTAGAACCTTGCTGGGCAAAGATTCTAACAGGTAAGCTATGCTGCTAGCCTACCGATGTTCAATATGAAATTACTTTCTTTATAAAATTTTTGTGTTCCAGTGATTTCCTAATTCTACTACTCTCAGAGATCCTTTGTCTGAGGGCGTGCATATCTGGGACACCTTGGACAAGAGCGGATTTTATGTCTGCACCACTGTACCACATAACTGCCTATAAGAGAGAAAAAAGGAGATGCGTAGAAGAGTCTGGAAAACGCATTCTACTTCTGTCTCCTACGGGAGATGTGATGACTTCTTTGGCTTCCACCGAGGTATGAACAGACGCCCAAGTGTGTCTCAGGGGCAGGAAATCCCATTTGACATCTAGGTTGTACTTGATTATCTCATTTCCTCTCTGGTAACATTTATCCATCTGTCAGTTTCAAGAATAAAAACATTCATGTATCTTCTGAGAGTCTTTCCCAACCTGTCTGGCAAGGGCAAGGTCTGTAACCTCTTGTTTCCACTGCTAGCCTTAGTGACAAATTTAACCGAGACAGCTAAGTAACAAACTGGGGGGGTGTGGGGGGGTGAGGTGGGTACGACACTCACTATGTCTTTATGAACTGTAAAAAATCAATCCCAAGAGACAGAATCGAGCATAAGCAACCAGGTCTTTTTTTAGACAATTGAATGTGAAGAAAACAATCAATTATTAAATGATTCTTTTTGACACCATAGTCCATATTAGATTCAGTGCAGATCCGTGTCAGAAAACTGTTTGTCACGAATCAAAAGTTAAAGTCAAAGAAACACTAGGGAGGATATTTGCAATCAAAAATACAGAGTTTCATTGATAGTCTTTGCATTAATACAAAAATTAAGCATCAAAAGAATTATGATGCCAGCAGCCGTGGCATAGTGCAGGCTGGGAAAAGCTACCCTTTCAACACCCCATGAAATAGGAAGGATTGTTTCCACTAGAGACACAGCTGCGAAGCACTGAATCACTGTTAAAGTATCCAAGGTGCAGAAGGGAAGAAAAAATACTCACGCCACTGACACACTTATTCCATTCTTTCTAACACAGAGGAGTTATAATGCTTCTTAGACAAGGGTTATAAAATACTGAGAACTCCCCAGAGGAGGGAGTAGCCTAGGAACAAGGTTTTATTAATTGCAGGGTTTATTAAACATGAATCAATTCCCTGTGCCTCCTCCTAAAACTCAGGCTTACTATTCATTTATGGGAATTTTTTTGTCTAGAATAATTTTTATAGGCCTTTATCTTTTGAACCATATGGAAACTTGGATGGGGAGATTTTATCATATTTTTTCTATAAATGAATATTTTATACTTTGTAATTTTTATGGTGAACTTTATTTCCTGTGTTTGCTTTTGCTGGTTTCTTTTTAATATCTAAATTTCAAGACAGAAGAAAGATAAGAGAACTGAGGACTCTGTTCTGTTCACCTTTGCAGCCGCAGCTCCTTGCAGATACATAGTCTATGGTAGATGGTTAACGATTTCTGAACGAAGACCTGAATTATCCTCCAGAGTTTACATGCAACCTCATTCCTGTGTTGCTTCCAGAATCCTATTGGCTCTTCTCTGTGACTTTGAAAAGGAGCTTAACAACTCCAAGTACAAGATCCTGTCTACTCTGGAGAACATTGCCCAGTGGGGCACACGCCAGGAGACCAGAAAATGGAAAAGGAAGACTGAGATATGTGTATTTATTTTCCATGTCCTCCCTGTCAGACAGCTCCTTCTAAGGACCACAGTTTCTGCCTCGTGACCCTCCGGCAGTATCTGTGCTCTCCCTTCCAGAGTCCTTGTAAGCTGCCAGTGGAGACTAAACTCCAAAGCATTTCTTTCCCCAGAGGACACCAGTTTCCTTTATTGGCATTCTCACTTCCTGTCCATGAACTTAAAAGCCGTCATTTTATTAAACTCCCTCAATTACCCAATTGATTTTCATCTCTTTCCACTGGGACCTTGACTTATACAGCTTTACAGTTTATAAAACACTACCAAAGTTCAAATGGTAATTAAATGAAAAATTCAACTTCTGAACATTAAAAAAATGACATCTGAATACCTCAGGCTTGTTTTTTTTAGTGGAAGGCAGAATTCATTTTCATTTCTTTTCTAAATAAATGTTTAACCAGTTTTACTGAGCTACTTAGGATGCGGGACCTTTGTTCTGATAAGGGTGCTCAGAGATGTTTTGCGGCTGTGGAAATAACTATGTTTAAACTGTGTGTCCATTATACTTCTGTAAAATTTTATATTAAAGCAAGAGTAGAAACAAGAAATTGAATGAAATATGTTGAGAAAAATTATCTAGATCATTTTATATTTCACAGAAATTTTGCTAAATATTCATCTCTTCTATACATATGGAAATTAAATCAAATGCTCTGAGTTTTCTTCCATGACTACAAACTATATTAAACATAATTGAATCAAAATGATAATATATTTTTTGGGAGATAGAGTCTCACTCTGTAGTCCAGGCTGGTCCTAAATTCACTATCTTGCCCAGGGTGGCCTAGAACTCATGGCCAACCCCTTGCCAAAGCCTTTTGAGTGCTGGGATTACAGGCATGTCCCTCTAAGCCTGGTTTATTCGGTGCTGGGGAATCAAACTCAAGGCCTTGCACTTGCTAACCGCTGTGCCATTCTTTGAGCCAGATAATGTACTTTAAATATTAATTACATGGTTACATTGTACACAACACACACACACACACACACACAAGTAATAAATTAAGGGAAGCAAAACTTTCTACATATTTATCATCCTGAATTATCTTTTAAATATTATTTGAAAGGGATTTTTGTATATCTTCAAAATATGGTTATAAACTACATTTAAATCCATATTGACTCAATATTATAGAAAAATTAGCTTTTTTATCCTTTTCTGTGCTCACCAAATTTTCAAAAATAGAGCAGGAAAAAATCATAGCATTTTGCCCTTCAACACTAGTTTTCTGAAGCAAATGTGAATATAAAGAATGAGTTATGGAGGAAAGAATGTAAGAAAGAAAAGTAAAAATCTAGAGATGGGAGGCAGAGCACAAAAGTATTAATACCCTCCTCCCTTCTATGGACTTCTGCATTGATTCTCCTGATGCCAGAGAGAGAATTCTACAAGGCAGGGTTGTCACTGGATCTGGTTAGAGTCGAAATGCCCTTCAGCCGCACGATCTGTTTTTCTTATGTGGAAGAATGAAGAGATTCCTTTGCTTGTATTATAATTTTCCCTCATGCCGGTGTGTTTTGGCAGAGGCAGAATGGAGCCGATAGACATGGAGGAACTTACATCTTAATCAATTTTAAAACGACTCTGGGACCCCCTTCTCTGAGTTCCTCTCTTTTGCACTTTCTGTTATACTACTCTGCGAACTTTCTGCACACACAAACTCACTTAACCTAGATCTAAACATTTATTAGGGTGATTTGAAATATCACTCCACAAGCAGTAACCAGAGCCTTCCAACCTTGGGCTATACATACTCTCCTTGAACTTGCCCTGCTTGGCTCCGGCTTATGTTGGATAACACGTGTGCATGCGTGCGTGCGTGCGTGTGTGTGTGTGTGTGTGTGTGTGTGTGTGTGTGTGTGTGGTGTGTGTGCATTGGGCTTACCTTTTTGCCAATATCCTTCCTATTTATTTCTCCTCTTTGAAAGATTGAACTCAGCTGTCAAACTGAATGTCCTAAAATTTCAATTGCACAATTTCAGAAGCCAAAGTAGATCATTTTTCACTGCTTCCAGTCTGAAATTCCAACATAAATGTTTTCAAAATTGCTTAATTTGGTTGCTTTATGTTAAACCAAATGCTCTTCTATTTGCTGGCCAGTACCTCTCTCTAATGACACCAGACTCAAGAACGCCACCTGACTCTCTCAATCAAAACTGCATTCATTTTCATGGTGTGTATGTGTAAGTAGTATTGAGGAAGGAGCCCAGAGCCTCCACACCGAGCTACATCTTCAAACCGTTTTCTATTTTGAGACAGGATCTCATTACGTGTTATTTTGCTCAAGCTGAGTTCCAACTTGGGATCTTCCTACCCCAGCTTCCCAGAGTGTTGGCATGACAAGTTCGGCTACCTTTTTGTTTATATTAACCTACTGCCATATTGTTCAACTTTCCCATTGCTGGAATAAAATATCTGCTTCCTGCAACTTCAAGAAAGAGGAGACTAGATGGGCTCATGGTTTCAGAGGTTTTGGTCCATGATTGGCTGGCTCTAAAACAGTAGCATTGTGGCAGAAAAATATGGTGGAGAGAAGCTACTCACTTCATAGCACCAGAAAGCAGGGCCAGATTAAGAATGCTAAAGATACCCTCCAATGCTGTCCCCAATGAAGCACCGCCATCTAAACCCTCATCTACTGATGAGGATAGCATCCCCATGACCCCATCATCTCTCCAGCATCCTTTAATCCAGTCAAGTTGGCAATTATTATTAATTATCATAACTACCTTTTTGGTTGATTTTTTGTTTGATTGTTTCTTTTAATAATCTTTCAGACCATAGGTATTAAGTGGGGGCCATTTGGGGAGAATGACAAAGCAAATGGATGAATTTTTGTCATTCAGTGAGTCCTTAAATTAATTGGCTTTTGAATTTGATGGCAGCATCACAGGGCCAAAGAAAAGCCACAGAAAGTTGGACATTTCTCTAGTTTGCAAAGAGAATTGGTAAGATCCAAATCTATAACTCTTTTTGGCCATAGAAGGTTATCCAGACTTCCAGGGTGCTTTTTGGTTTTTTTTTTATGATGATGATTTTTAAGACTCTTTATAGGATAGGGTGAGATCAATCTTTTTAATCATTCCATATATATCTACTACTATGCTTTTTCTCTATTTATTAGATGAAGTGATACACACATACAAATAAATAATTGTGCATGAACAAATCCTACACTCATGCAAGCACACACACACAAATACAGTGAAGATAGTGCCTTGTGTTGTTCAAATATTCTATAATGTCTCTATATTTTTGACTACACAATACACAGGTGTACTAGAATTATTCCAAATTTTTTAAGTGCAGAGTTTTCAATATCTTTTAATATCTACTATTATTTTAAGTATTATGAGTTTATTTGTGAATTGAGTTTTTCTAGAAATTCATTGTCCCTTTGGAAAATGAATGTCATCTTCTTAAATGAAGAATTTGGATTAGCATTTTCACAGGACTGTGTCATAAAGCCCAGCTGCGTTACATTAGATGTTAGATCAGACCAACATTTGAGAACCATAGCTACATTATGGAAAATTATTAGAAGTGAGTAAATATTATTTATTAGTAGGTACATGGTCTGAATCACTTTTGTTTCTGTGTTGTTCAGTTTATTCTCTGAAACAGAGTTATCAATAATTGATTGCTGGAGACAGCAGAGTATTTTTTTTAAAGGATAAGGACATTAAAGCAAAATCAAGACAGGTGCTATAAATCTGCCCAACTCTTTGTCCAAATTCCATTTCTCAGCAAATTGTAAGAAGAAAAGTTTCTTGTTATTGAATTATGAGAAAATCAGCCAAATATGCATCAACATTAAGGAAATCATATAATGTGGTATAAATAATATTTAAATACTATTTAGTTGTGGCATCAGTAAGGTACTACATATTATATCTCAATATTCATAATGACCTTGGGATACGTGTGTGTGTGTGTGTGTGTGTGTGTGTGTGTGTGTGTGTGTGTGTGTAGTAAATGAAAAGCCAAGCACCAGAATACTCAATTAGCTCAACTTCAAATATCTAGAAAAAGGGTGGAGCAAGGATCAAAAAATGTGTGTAAATGCCCTATAACCAAAGGCCAGAACTGTGCCTCTGGCTAATGAACCTCAGGTTTTTTGTGTGTTGCATTAGGAATTTGTGGTGTGTCACTCAGTGCATTGTCCAATCATGAAATTTGGGGGGTCAGCCTGGCCCCTCAGTGTTACTTTGCACTGTGTGGTAGTTTCTGTTCTTGGACCCCTGCTGAGAAAAATTGTGGAACATTCACAAACAAGACTCAGAGTCAGAACGCATTACAGTAAACTATAAACAAGTTTAACTTTTATAAGTAAAGACAGTCCACCTTGGAGAGTTCCAAGTGGGCGGAGTCAGAGGCAACAATTGTCAGCAGTGAAAGAACCCTCAAGGAGGGCAGGGCAGGCAGCATCCAGCTGTGGCCATTGCAGGGAGTTCCATGGCCAGTTTCTCTTTTTCTCCCTAGAACTTGGGGAGTCATTAGGGGAGGTAATTAGTGGAGCTTCTTTCAAATCAACAATAATTCTCAACCCTCACATTAGGAGAGGTTTATGAACTTAGAGCAAATGTGGCATCCAGAAAGGTCAAAAACCACAATGCAGATGCATGCAAACGAGGTCTGATTGAACCAAGAGGGTCACCATTTAACTAGAGACCTGTGCCCCATCATGTGACCAAGTAGGATTTAAAGAGCATGACTGGGTAGAAGAGGAGTGATTGCAAGAGGTCCTGAAGTAGCTCAGTCGGTAGAGCGTCAGACTTTTAATCTGAAGGTCCAGGGTTCATGTCCCTCTTCTGGCGCCAAAAACAAGCAAACAAAAAAGACTCAGGTGGCTCTAAAATTAAAGAGTTTAGAGCAAAAAGGCAATGACCTGTTTCTCCTTCTGATAGAAAACAGTCATTGTGCTTTATTAGTTCATCACTGATGGAATCCACATGACACAATCTTTGGAAAAGTACATTTGATTAGATTGTGAGCTGAATCTTGAAGATACAGCTTAGTGAGAGAAAGTAACTGGACACTATTGCATGAATTATCTACCAAGTTATCTAGCAAAAGTTGATAAATTTTAAAACATGCATTCTTCAGTTAATCTGCTAAGAGTATTTACAAAGATAATA